>VXBA01001400.1:435510-620451 GCA_013399895.1 Serilophus lunatus
AAAAAAAAAAAAAAAAAAAAAAGGAGGTAGATAGACTGAGCTGTTTCACACCTCCAGCTTATCTCAGAGTTGATGTGATATCAAATCTCTGAAATTTCCATCTAAACAAAGAGCAAGCAGATTTTTAGAATTTACCGGGTTATGAGCTTTCAAAGCTGCTACCTTGCATTCCACCACTTTCATGTAGATTTTAATAGTAGAGTATGAGATGAGTGGTCTTTCCAGACTTCTGTCTTTCAGACCTTATTGCCTTGATACACAGAAGTTGAAAATATTAATTTTTTCTTGGAGATCTCGAGAGAAGTATGAGAGAAAAAAATAGCTGATGGCAACAATTGTTTAGGAAAGTGACAAAATGTATAAAAATTCCGTTTCTCAAAACTTCTAAATGTATATTAGTGATGCACTTGCTAACACCCAGCAGCAGTAGCAACCCACACAAAATGATAGAAAATTCCTTCAAATTATCAGTCCCAACATTGTATTCTTGAAATGTAAAGCAAAATGTTAACGTAAAAGCTAAAGGTAGAAGTCAACATTCTTTGGATGCACATGTGATTATCTTTGGAAGACTATTATAGTTGTTTTCATTAAAAGACTTCCAGTGTTCCCCTACAAAGCAATTGATAGTTTGCATCAACTAGGCGCACGTCAAAAGAAAAAAAATTGAATAAAGCAACAAATGCATTAAGCCATTTTTTTAAAATTATTATTATTCTTTTTCTATCACTACAACTGGAATATAATAATTTCCTTGCAATCAAGTTCATTGGGGATAATGGCTTGGAACATGAGCTGCTAAACAAAAAGTCAATCTGCCCACTTAATCTACATACTGTTTCATTTGTGAGACTAGATTATTCCCCATGAAAAACTCCAACCTAAACCTTTCTGACCTAAAAAAAAAAAAAAAAAAAAAAAAGTTTAAAGAGAACAGTCATTTAATCTGAATTATCCATGTACCTAATCATGTCACTTTATAATAATTTCATGCGCATTGTACCAACACCATCAACATTTTTTTTCCTGAAAAACACAGAAGCACAGTTTCATTAAAATGGCAGAAAACTCTGTGTGAGCCAAAGCTTGGCAGGTATTTCATCAAAGAAGGGGTAGGCCTCTGGGAATATAAAAGCATTAGTCATTACAGGGAAATTAATGATGATCTTTACCTTAAATATCTTCTTCATGTCTGTGAATAATAACAACTTGCTGTAGCTAACTATGTTTCTGTATCAATCCACAACTGTAGGCAGAAATTACTTCAGTATTCCTTTGATAAAATCACATTTCCAAGGAACTATTAGGAAACTGGCAGCTGCTTTTCTCCAGATGGCCATTCCCTGGTCTAGAAGAATAGCTTTTGTTCCTCCTTGAATTGAAGAACCACCTTATGAGACAGAAGGAGACTGAGTTTTTTCAGTTTCTCCCTAATTTCTCACCCTAAGCCTTCCAGGAGGTCCTTGCAGACAACACATCATTGGCACAGGTTATATACTCACGTTTCACACATATGGTTTTCAGAAAGCAGGATGTCTCCATTCTCAGGTTTTGAAAATGCCTTCATTCAATGGAACAAAGTGAGTCCTGACCACATGATGTCACTGAAGCTCATACTTCACAGGAGCATGGGATTTTGCATTGCCATCCTAGTCAAAATGCAAGCCCCAATTCTTCACATTAGCTTTAATTAGATCCAGTCATGTTCTTCAACATGATGATAGTATAGACTTCTATGACTAATTATTCTCAGTAATCATAATGCTAATAAAAATCTTTGTATAGCAGAAAACATCCATTAATTGAATGTTAATCTCACGAGGCCATTTACCCATTTATATGTTTTTGCTAAAAGCAAACAGCACATATATGTTTTTCAAAGAAGAAGAAGCATAAAATATGTTTCTGATATTATCTTCAGGCTATATGCCAGATGAAGCAAACTTAATTCTTCATCTCCAGCCATCAAGTCTCACACCAAAGAACTATTCAAACTCTGAGGCATATCATCCATTTACCCACAGACAACAGCACTGCCCAGATCTGAGTGCTGAAAAAATCCTCCCTATCTTCTTCCATGGCCATGCACATTTGGAATACCTATTAATACACAAGCAATGTCCCTCTATCAGCCAGGAAACTTGATTTCACTTTCAGATTTTGACGTGTTTTCATCAAAAAATATTAATTATTGTCAAATTCTTAGTAATTTCATCTCTCTTTTCCAAGTTGCTAAAAACTGTAGGAGTGACAAATCCTCCCTTGCCCCAATATGGTATTTCCTTTCTTCTACTAGAATACAATAGGTTGTCTAATAGTAAATTCTCTTTCAAATTCCTTGCCTTCCTTGATAAAACAAAATCAATTACCATTCAACTCCAAGCTTTGTTTTCTGAGGATATCCACATGGAAATATATCAAAAGCTGCCAAAATATCAACCGTCTGAGTTCAACATCTTCAATTAGCACAATATGGACTGCAGCAAGGATTAGGAATAAAGGCTGCCCTAGTAACATTGCTCAGGTTTTTGACAACGGAAGGTATTAATTTACCCCTTTTTTTTCTCCCTGGACCACAGCAACATGCAATACATTTGATCACTAAAATTTTATGATACCCCACAGAAAGGCATGTCTAATAAAATTCCTTCTGAGATCTCATGTTTTGCATGGAAGGATACATGCACAGTGCAGATATGAAGCACTACATGACCCTTGCACACTTCCTTTGAAGAAACATTCCTGTCATTAAAACTGGCCCTGTGTTAAGCCAAGATCATCTGGTTAACCAGCAGTGGACTGCTGAAACTAAACTGAGGAGCAATAGCAGAGAGACCCTCTGAGAGCAGGTGATATTTTGAGGAATTGCCATTGCTGTATAGTCTTTTTTTAGCTGGAAATACCCATCTGTGAGTGTCTGAGCCATTCTTCAGTTTGATGATTCTCAGACTCCATAGGCACCTCATTGCAGAATCTGTCACCTGCCTGTGAATTTGACTAGAAAACTGTTCCATGCTTAATGTAATGACCTGGTTTCAATAACATCTGCTACTGTAGTCGACTGTTTACTTCACTCATCCAGCTCTCTTGACATGCTCTTCTACATGCCATGAAGTTGTTCCCAGGTCCTGTCACCACTGTACAACTTCAAACTCCCATTGGCAGAAGACAACAGTAGAAGACACCCCAAGGTTCAGGCAAACTTCCTTCTCTTTGGTGCCCTGTTTTTCTATGACTCCTCTGAATAGAGAAGCAATTCATAGGAAACTTCAAACAGTGAAGTAAGCAGAAGTGCATCTCCTGAGATTTTCAAGAATGCTTCTAAATTCTGCTCTCTTCACTGACTTCTCCTAAAGTTTAAATAAGTCTCTCTTCCAAGGATCTATGTGCCCATATCAGGGCCAAAAACCTCCATGAAAAGGATCACTATTCTTCTTCTGGCACAGAAGAAGGGTGCAGTTTCTTTACATAACAGTTTAAATATTTTAATGAGCTGCTTTGGAGCCTGTGCTAATTTATGCCACAGTCTATGTCATTCCAAGTACAAACTCATTTGACCTGTTGTCTGGTAACAAAACCACAACATAATTTTAAAAATAAATTGTGAGGGTTTTTTTAAAATTACATGATTGCCCTACAGGAGGGCAGGGCAGAAGTATCACTTATGATGAATCATGTGTCTATGACAATGGTTTAATGAAAACAAGTTATATATATATGCTGTTACTTCTAATCCAGGACTGAGCTTTTTGTGATATTTCAGGCAAATAAATGGAAAAGGGCCTCAGGTAGCTGGGCTACTGTACACACGGAGAGGACATTTGATTCTGTTCATACTAATTTCTAGCATCCTTATATTTTCCTATTACTTTAGGGGTTTATTTTATGAAGTTATAGCTCATTTATGAAAACTGTTATGGAATAAACATAAAATCCTCTTAGACTTAGGTCAAATGAAAACGAAGCATTAACTAGTGCAGAGGCAGTAAAGGACTGCTGTATTATTTTTGTTGTTTTATGGGGGTTTTTTCCGGGGAATTTAAATTCTGCATTTAACCGTGGTAATGGTTGAGAGATAATCCCTGGAACCACGTAAGACAGAGAACTTTGTTACTGTTTGTCCTTATCTGGATAATCAAATAATAAAGTCCAACTGGCTACCAAAGCAGAGCTTTCAAGCTAACTCTGAAATACTTTAAATGTAATTTGTTCAGTAAACTGCAGTACATTAAATTTCTATATTAAGTAAATTATAAGGAAGAGTGCACTTTGCAAAATTAAAAAGTGCTCTGTTAACTTATCTATTACTCCTCTGGGAAACTTTCCAAAGTGCGTCTAGTACAATTAGATACTTTCTTTATGGACAGCCTACAGCAAGGAAAGAATTCTTGCAGCTCAGCAAATGTGTTTCCAGTATTGTTGCAGACTCCTTTTTATTTTCCAAGGTGAAACTCCCTGATCACAAACACCATTTTTCTAGGTTGTATGGACAGATTGAAGAGTTTTAGATAAAAATAACTACCTAACTCACTATCTGGCAGTTGGAACCAAAGAAATATTGATCACACGCTTTTAAGTTACTTTTTTAAAAAGTACCCTTCGGAAATGCAGTTAGAATTAAAGTAATTGGGATACAAGATGTAGTGAATTTATTTCAGTAGAGTTGCACCATATAGCAATTACAAACTGCCTTCATCACATTCTATAGTACATAAATGAGATACTGCTTTCAACAGGTTATTATTATAAGAACAGGAACCAGTGCTTCCCAGGGATATGAAAAATGATTGGCCTAAACTTGGGGTTTTTTCTGTAAAGCCTGTCACTGCATTATTTTTTTATGGTTTGGATACTGAAGTCATTTTAGTTACAGTCTCTTCTTTAATTTCTGCAATGGCAGAAATCTTATTTCCATGAGATACGCCTCCCTTTGGACCCTGCTAGACAAACTCCAAGACAAAAAAAAAAAAAAATAACGGATGGCTCCTTACTGTGCAAGAAATGGCTGCAAAAACACCCCAAGAAAGTTAATATTCCTGAATGAATTGCTGAATTTTGTTAGTGTGTGCCAGCCAGGAAAAAAAAACATGCTGAAACTGCATCTGTGGAAGCTTTTAGCAGTATCAAAGATTGAGGTCAAGGCATAGTCAGACTTTCAAATCAGCCATATTGAGAGCTCTACAAAAGCTTGAGGACCATGGCTGTCAGATATAACAGGCACCATCAGAAACCTCCTCTCTCAAAGAAAAATTACACCAGCTGAGAAATTATGAATACCTACAGTGGAATATCTGAACTTCAGGTCAGTGATGTGCTTGCTAGAATTTCAGCATCCCTTCCCAGTAGAAATATTCCCCCTGTAACTTCTGGTCTTAAATACCACGATGCTAGACAAGGTTTGCTGTTAACAGTAGGCATGCTAAAACCAGAAAATAACTGGTACTATGTATGTGGTCTTTTAACATCACAGCTCATGCACTTTCAAGCCTTGGGTTGTGCATGACCAGCCCTTCAGCAGCTGACACACAGTTGGACTTGACTTCCTGAACGTGTTGAAATAATGACAATTTACCAAATGACATAATTGTATACAGCTGTCAGAGAGGACCTTGTCTATGTTGTGCTGTTGCTACAACCAGCTGTTGACTCCAATGTGACTAGAGAGGTGGCTTCTACATAGCTTTTGCATCTGTATGAATGATGCATTATTTAAACAAGATCATTCCAAAGAGTCATCTTAATGAAATATCTCTCAAGGATTAGGACAGGTTTATTACCAGTTGAATACTCAGCAAATATAAATACACCAATCATTTTATTCCAAACTGCCTTTTCATGAGCCAGCTTTCCCAGGGCACAGGCAGAAGGTGAACCACACAGTGCATGTAGAAAAGCCTGCAGAAGAATAAACAATCGTTGATAGCTTTCTGGCTGGAAACAGCTGATGCTGACTCAGGTACAGTGGAGTCTGGCAGAGTCTGCCATTCACATCCTCAACCCTTTTGAGGAGTTAGCTTGAAAAATAGGCTCTAGAGATGTATGTATGTGTGTCATCATGCCAGCTGTCAGGGCTCTGACAGTCCCACCTCAGCATGTGAGTACTGGATCAAGGCAAGGAGGCCAAAAAAAAGGAAGTGTTATCTTGTCTTTCTGAGCCGTTTAACAGTGTGGTGTCAGTAAAGACACTATGTAGCATGAGTTCTGATTCCTTAGCTCAGGCACTTCTCTGCCAGTTTTCGATTTCCCCAAGACAATGCCAGAACTGTCACACACAGTCAAGCTGAGGAACATCAGGGGAAAATCCCAGTCATCCAAGAAGCAATAATAAAGATCAAAGATTATCATCCAGCCCACCTGGAAGCTGCAAATGTAATGAGCTATTTGGAAGAGATCATGACAACCTCGAGCTCAAGTGACTTTTGCTTCTGCCAAATATGAACTAGTTCTGTACCTCGCAGAGCTAGCTACATACATAGTAGGTCTTGCTGAGTGGTGGAAGTCTAACACTCACTCACTTCCACATCTTGCAAACCTGGCTTTGTCTTCGCTTGGAGCTCTTCCCAGCAACGTTCTTTCTGAGAGGCTCTTCAGCTACACTGAGGATGTTACATCTAAAAACAGATGCCAGCTCCTGCCAGCAAATGCAAAATGGCTTGTCGCCTTGCAGTGTAATCTGCCCACGCTCGAATTTTGTATCAGTGGCTATTTGTAATTTTTTACCAGGTTTTTCAGGATACTTGTGTACATTATAAACCTAATTTCTGCAGAAAATTTCTGCCAGTTATTATCACATAAGCTAAAGTGTTATTGGATATTCCCCATTTTAATTTTTAAGTAGATCTACAAGTATTGAAAACCAAACAGCAATTTGCTTCACTCTCTAGGATCCTTTTCCCTTCTATTCCTCAAGTCTATGAAACATTCTTCACAGGTAGCATATATAAAATGCATTGATAGACATTTGCCTTCCCACTCTTCCCTACAGAACAAACTTTAAACCTTTTGGGATGCATGTTGCAAATAGGATTTTAGTTTTCAGTATTTGTACATTTAATGCATAGCAGATGACTTAACTCCTACTCTTATTTGCTTGAAGTTTTCTTTTGTGGATAACTTAGGAGGACTGCCGTGGAAAGTGTGTGTTGGGGGGAAAATTCTACTATTTCATATGCTGCACTACAATCAATATTTAATCTTAAGAGGGAAAGAAAACACTTTCCATTTAAATGAAATAGTTAATAATGACCAGCTCATCACCATCTCTACTTGTATGCATTTGTCCTAAGGGCTCTGGACCACTTTCTGACAACACTCACCCCTCTTCCTAGTATTTGCAGTACCAGTACTTATCTCCCTAGGCTATATAGGAAAGAAGGTCCTTAAAAAGGCATCTGAAATGTAGTATAGATAGGTAACTACAATAACCTCAAGTCACGAGTGTCAATTAAAGAAAACTTTACTAAACAAAACAGTTTGCTTAAAGGAGCATTGCACGGTGTCCCCCTTCTCTCCTTTTTATCTCCAGGAGGTGCTGCCATATCTTTCTCATCCTTTTCCCATATTTGCAGCCTCCAGAGTTCTCCCACCCACCCTGAAACACAAAGGCAAGGAGGGAGGGCCAAAAAATATTTTTTCCTCAAACTGGGAGTTTCATTTCCAACCTTTCACTTTTAAACCAGCACCTGCCTTGCTTTTGGTATCCAGAATGCGAGTGAAAATTACATTTGTGGACAGGAAGGTCATGAGTGATCAAACTGGCAAACAAATGTCTGGGTCTTCACAAATTCTATGTTGTGTCCAGAAGTCAGGGAGCTGACTTTTTGAAGGCTGCATTTTATTGCAGCTGGCACAGCTTTATCAGGTCTCTACTGAGCTGTACACAGCAGCACATCCCGGCTGCAGACCTGACAGAATACAAGAAGAAATGTCTCCTCACTCGTCATCAGATTGTTAGTAAACAAGGGACATTAAGCAGTGTTTCTGTTCAACAAAGACCCTGCTGGGTAATTTTGGATCATTTACCCCCAGTTAACCATTAATTGCTACATAAAATTTTAATCTCCATTTAAACAGACTATAGCTCTGTATCTGTTTCTGTGTCAGCCTCAAGACAGTAGTAACTTTGCAGCTGTGGAATACTGACTGCTTCGTATTTCCTAAACAGAAAACCAACATCGTGTAACCAAAATGCTAAATGAAGAATTTTTTTAAGAGAAAAAAAAAGTGCATTGCCATTATGAAGTAGAAAGAGCAAAAGGGATGGAAAGGGGAAGAGCAAGAGGAAGGTAGAAAAGTCAGGGAAAGGCAAGTTTGAAAAGCACAGGTTGGTTTAGTTTTTTTATTGCCTTGAAAGACACTGACAGCTCCTTGAACATCTTTAGGGTGTTAATCCCCACGAATATTTTTTTAAAAAATTAATCAATCAATTAACCAAAACCAAAAGAGATTTTCCCCTTATCCCTTTCCTCCGTGACTCGAGCATAAAGAGCAACCACCCCAGACTCCCAGCACTGGTGGTTTCTGCTGGGCTCTGTCACTTGGCAGTACTATCTGTAGTATGGTGACTAATGTTAAAATAGACATATCAGTTCAGAACACCACATCCTTAGCAAAACCATAGATAAAAATAGCACATTTATAAACATCTTCCCTTGACGTAATCACAAAGGATAGAAGGAAAAATCACCATCTCTTGGGTGCATCTCCACAGAGACACACACACACACATAAATAACAGAGAAGCCTCCCAGCTACTTGCCAGGACAGGACTGATCTCCACCTACTGAAGTAAAAAGCAAATCTCCCGTGGGCAAAGTCAAAAGTAAAGCAAATAGCTCCTTGGAGTCTGAATTCTAAAGAAAGAGAGAAATAAAGATCTATGGCTTCCCTCAGCCAGAGTGTGAAATCTCAGCTCCACTGATGTCAGTGGGAGCTTGCTCCTGACTTCAGTCAGGCTAGAATATTGACCAGCATGTTTAAGCATAAAGGGGGCTGCTTTTAGCAAATTTCATTACCCTCGTTTATCCTGAATGTTAGGAAACTTACTCCCAGCCTCAATTTTATGCTTATACAAAACCTCTTTCTCTGTTTCTCCCTCTTCTTGGACTCTGCAAGCTCTATGTGTAGTCCAAGGCAGCGTTTAGATCTCATTTGTGCCCTGAATTAAATGAGGTACTGTTGGAATGTTGAGCTTTGTGCAGGCCCTCTAACTAGAAAAGAATTTTCTGCTGACTTTTGGATGTTTTGACATGATCCTGCTCTTCAGTGTTCAGAGTCATGTGTCTTTTCAGCAAAAGTATGCACCTGTTTTAGAAAGACCTTGACATACTAAGGATGTCTACATCCAGATTTATCACTAACAATAAACAGCATAAATAAGATTTTACTAAATATGCTTCTCTTCACTGCTGTGAAATTACTAAGAAGCATTCACAGGCAAAAGTTACAAAAATCGACAACAAAATTCAACAATATTAGACAAAAATAATTTCCTTTATCACAAAAATGATCTTATGAATTACAATTTTTATTATTTTTGTATGTTTCTTGTATAAAAGCAAAAGTGTAAATCTGCAGGTTAAGACATATTTAAGCAGACTTTGGAAGGCATATATCCACATTTTAATTAAGAGGCCTTCAAAGGCAGATCGTGATAAATTATCTATCTGGACACAAATCTGTTCCCTAGTCCTTAGAAAAAAAAGACAAGGTCTCTCATGGATTAAATATAAATGTGAGATAATTTGTTTATTTTTTCTGAATAAAAGAAAGGAAAAAAGTTACTGTTCTTTGTTAACTGACTTCTGTGTTGAGATAGAAATAATGAACAGCAGCCACAGGAACTATAAGACTTTCTTATCCAGATATATAAGGAACACCTGAGGATAAGGATTTTTTGTAGGCTTTTCTATCATGTAAGACAGGAGGAGAAATAAATGGATTTTTATGAGCCATATGAAGATTTTCCAGACAAACTGATGCCAAGAAAAATTTGCCAGAAAAATTTGGGCTTTCTCTGATGGATCTCCAATATTACCAAAATCCTGGAGAACACACAGAAAATACAGCCTCAGAATTTCAGCTATAACTTCTGTAGTAAATACACCCATTCCACTATCACCAAAATGTTGAGGATCCCAGTAAAGGAAGTCTTGAATATTTTTTTTTTTAATTGATGAAGGAACTGTTATTGAGGCATTTCTCTTGGATATATATTTGCTTTTTATGTTAAAACACCTTTGGCTGCAGTAAATTCAATGTCAGTAGGATTAAATCCACAGTACATCCCTGAAGATTCCATCAAAATTCTGAAGCTGTAGGGTAAACTTGCCTAAAAGTAGCTGTCTTAAGCTGCAAAAAATGCTTTTCAACAAACTCTGAAAAAGGAAAGTAAGTGTTGCTCCTTTGTGTATACAATGGTAGGGAAAAAAGTACATCAGTCAATTGCTGCTGTGTATGAAGAGAGTTCAAATAACACCAAAACCCTTGCTCATCATCTCCCTATACATTGTGAAGGGCATGTTATCAAATCTCGAGCAGATTTGTAAGACAGCACCCAGGTACTCAGTTAACACAGCAATTCAATTGAATTTGGGACACTGACTTCAGACATCAGCATGGTCATTCTTCACTTATGATTTGGGTTTATTAATGTTCCTATATGGAAATTAATACTATGAGGATCTTCAGAAAAACTCCTTAAATACAGAGGATGTTCTTCAGCAGCAGGACAGCAAAGTCACAAAATAAAATTGTAAGTCAATCATCAAACTTCTTAACTCTGGATTACGTAGTGCACTTTTTCCACACAAATTGCTCCAATAAAGTAGAAGCAACAAGACCAAAATTAAAAGGTTGTCAGCTAACACGCAGCTCAAAGATGCACAGCTAAGAAACAATCCATGATTTACAAGTTGCACAGCCTCGCTGAGAAGTCTGACTTGTTTAACACACTTAGGTTGTGCTGGGGCTCAGGTTCCCATCACAGCTCGCTGAAGGGAAGTGTCATCACCGAAATCTTCCCAGATTTCCTATAGAGCATTTCTACTTGTAAAGCAGATTTGGGACAATTTCAAACAATAGTTACTTATAATTCACAATTACTGGAACTGAAATAACAGATATGCTATTTCCTGCTCTTGCTGACTCCGTACCTTCCCTATCACCAAGATTCTAAGTGAGAAAGAAGTCACCTGTTAAATCTCTTCCTTTCTGGCTCAGTAAAAGCACAAATTCCTCCTTTCAGTCTCATGAGATGCTAAGGCGCTTTCTCAGAAAAGCTTCTGTGCCACAGTCATTACTCTGCTTTCATGAAGAGATTGTGACAGGACCAGAAGGAATGGTATAGCAAAAAAAAGTGAAAACCAGACTTTTGCTAGGATAGGAAACAGATGAAATTCAAATGTTTGTTTTTCAAAACAGAATTAAAGATATGTGAAATTGATGGTTGACAATCATTTATGGACCTTGAATGATTGACTACAAATTAGATTTAAACTTACCATTATTTCAGAACAGTTTGGAATCTGAGCTGAATATTTTCCAAGGCCTAATAGTAGGAATTTGATAACATTATGCAAAGTAGTATATCCAGCATAATACTAAAGCACCATAGAATAAAACAGAAACAGCAATCACTGCTATAATATGTAGGAGTTGAAGGCGTGAAGCAAACACAAGCCATTGATAAAAGTCAACATTTGCCAGGCATTACCATACAGTTCCTGCAGACACCTCCTTTCTGAGTGGAGAGAAAAAAACCAATGAATCGTTATATACTGCTATGAAATAACTGATGGCATGTTTATGACCTTTTCGGATCAAAAGCAAATTATAGCTTATAATGAGAATATTTACACAATAATGTGAATTCAGTATGCTGCATATCAAATTTAACCACAAATCACGAATTGGAATGGTAAAATGCCACACAGTACTTCATTATGATTCAGGATAGCCAGGTGATAATTCTAGTGCTTTGCTGATTATAATTTCTTTAGCACACAATGTAATGAAAGAAAAAATGGGAACAGTGGAAACATTTTGGCATGATTAAATGGCCACTGTGTTCAAACAAAAGTTCTGATCTAAATCTATTCTGAATTAACTAGCTGCCAGAAAGAAGATTAATCTAGCCCCTGAGCAATGGAATGGGACTTGTGATTTGGCTTCCCCTTCCAGCCCCATGGGACTCTGCACCAAACCACTGGTTTTTAGAGTTTTCATATCCATTTTACAAATGGATATCATCATATATATTACAACCTATGTACTGACATTGTAACACACTCAGGAAACAGTAGTATATCTACCTTTCTTCAAAACCAAACGTGGACAGCACAATATAGGAATTAAAATTTATTCTCAATTGAATAAGTATTTGACACTCAAAGGTATTTTTTATGTCTTTTCAATGTCAGAATTATTTAGTTAAGTTTTATTAAGCTTTCTGTTCCACATCTTTATAACTAAAGTATAAACAAAAATTTATACTGTCAAAACGCTGAGTCTAAATTGTATTGTTTTATTTCTACTACAATAAATACAGTAGATATGGCTCTACTAGGAATGCATGGCATTATTTTGTCAATGCAGAGGACCAGACTTGATGGATCAGTCAACATATTTGAGGGCAGGGCTGCCAGTCAGGCTGGAGAAAAGGCCAGGCAGGAGCCTTATGAAACTCAGAAAGATAAAAATGCAAAGGTCCTAAAACCTCTTGCCATGACAGAGGGCTGAGGACTGACTGCCTGGGGAGAGAACAAGTTCCATATGAGCCGGGCATGTGCCTTAGCAGCAAAAGACAACAGTATTCTTGGCTATAGGAGCACATCCAGGAGATACAGGCAGGGAACTATTCCTCTCTGCTCAGCCCTTTTCTAGATTTTCCCCTTCCTAATACAAGACAGATGTTGTTCATCTGGAGCACGTTCAGCAGAGTGCCACCGGGATGGCTGCAGGGTGAAACACTTGCCCTGAGGTAGGAGGAGCAGGGTTTATTCAGTCTGGAGAAGAGACAACTTCATGGGGACCTTCCAGCAAAGCCCTGTGTCTACAAGGGGTTACACAGAAGACAGATCAGGTTCTTCACAGCAGCGCATCCCACAAGGATGAGCAACAACTGATATAAATGAAATTAGAGCAGATCTGACTGCATAGAAGAAGAAACTTATTTCCCATGAGAACAGGCAAAGAGGTTGCACAGAGAGGTTGTGTCATTGCCATCCTTGGAGGTTTTCAAGATCTCACTGGATAACACCCTGAGCAGCTTAGTATGATTTCACAGCTGGCTCTGCTTTGAGAAGGAAGTTGGACTAAAGATCTCCTGAGGTCCTTTCCAAACTCAATTATTCTGTGATTTCACGATTCTGTAATTAACTGAGCATGAAACCTAAGCTGGAGAGAAATTAAATTGCTTTCTTCTTACCCCAAACCCCTGCCAAACTATTTTTTGCTTAATTATTTTTGAGTACTGACATGGAGCACTAGCCTTCAGTATTCTCCAATAAATAAAGCTATGTAACTCACATTATTTGACTGACTGCACAAAATTTGACATATTAGAACTGCTGCAGTGAAGAAAGCATGTGGATTTATAGCCTGATGTGTATATTTTTATATTGAAAGTGCCTATGACTCAGACAACTTAAGAAAGGAAGAAACAAAGTCAGTAAACTACTGCACAGCTGGATGATTTTAAATTTCCTGTATATTTACCAAAGCATTGCTTCATGCATTTTTCTCATGCATCTTCCAATCTTAAAGGCAATAGAGACTGCAGGAGAAGATATTGTGAAGTTTGATAATTAAAATAGCATTATACATTTTTTGATGAACCTTTGATGACTTGCACATAAGCAGGTCCATGGAATCTCACAAACAGAAAAAAATAAATCAATTAAATAAATAAAACAATAAAGGACTTGGATGTGGAGGCAGAATATTTCTCTATATATTCTGTCAAATGTAGATGCCAGATGACCTGCTTCTTGGAGGCTTTAGAAAATTAAATGGAAATGATTCTACAAAGAACAGAGGCCATGATCTCTTCACAGCCTATTCATATTCCCCTGCCCTTCCTGCCTGCTTGTCTGGGATTATCTATTTCGACTTCACATAGAGAAGGTTAAGCATTCAAAAACCACAGACCTTTTATCCACCTCAGATGCAAGCTCGTATGTCTTCCTTAGTGGCTGAATATGTACACCATGCACACAGTACCCTGTGCTAGGCTGCAATTTTGTCCCATGAGGGAGTTTTGATCACGTTTGATTTAGCTTTTTGATCAAATGAGAGGATAAACATGATCAGCCAATCCAGAGAAAAAAGAGTTAAGACAGTCATGACTAAGTTGTAGCTGTTTTTCCCTCCTTAGTATGCATCCTCCTGAAGGCAGCCAGTGTGGCTTATTGTATCTCCAATCCTGCATATTGACAGAATGAGGTAGAAGCTAATGGCTGAATGCAGCAATGGGCCCCGTAGCAAAAAAAAAAAGCAAAATAAGCACATTGCACACAGCTCTATTTTTTATTAAATACAGTTTAAAGCCTGGCATTAAGGGTGTTGTTTTTTGTTTTTCTAAAAATCCCAGATCGTTTGAGGACAGGCTGCCAAGTTCATCCATCAACTCAGCCACTGAAATATTTGTGTTCTAAAAAATTTATGCAGCATGAGTTCTCCACAACCTGCAACTGTGGGGACTTTTGTTTTTAAATTATAGTCTTCCACTTCAATTCAATCCTTTTTTTAAAAGGATAGGCTTATGTTTCAGAAAAACAAGTTCGTTTTCTGTGGGCTGCATGGCCTTGAAAAGATGCATGGCCCTTTCTGCAGGATGCAGGTCCTGGAGGCTGGAGGATGGGAATGTATTTGTTTGTGTCCATGTTACTGTTTTCTTCTGCAAAATCTAATTTTCTGTTACTAAGAGTCAAAATGTTCTACAATGAACTCTGACTTCTCAAAAACAGAATTTTAGGCAATGAAACATTTCATTCTACACTAAACACACACCTTCGACTTTTGTTTTCATAGAACCAGAATAATTCAGGTCAGAAGCAACATGGGAGGTTATCTCAGCCAAGCTCCTGCTTAAAGCAAGTTTTATATTCAATAAGCAAATATAGGCTATGTATAATGATTATGTTGGAACTTAATTAGCCTGAAAAAGATAGCATCCTAACTTCTGTCCAGCTCTCATTCATGTAGAGGGATGACATACAGTCTGAAGTGTACAAGAATATAGCCTGCATTGTGAAACAAAAATAGATCTGACACAAATGTCATAAGGTATAAAACAGTACAGAGAAGTTGTAAAGGTAAAGCTGAAGTTTCCACATGAAACAATATAGACAATTTGTGGTGAAAATCTCCCTTCATGATAAGTTTCTCCTTTCAAAATAACTCCAATTTTTTAAGAACAGTAAAAGGGAGAAAATACTCATATAAGAAAGTGCTTATCATTGTTTTAATAAGGAAAAATCCACCGAAATGCATTTCAAATGCATTGAAGTCTGTGTATCTACACAAATTTCATGTTTTACTTCTTTATGACTAAAACAGAATAAAGTCAGAGAAATTCCTTAATTCCAGGGTTCTTAGTGCAACAGCCCTTAATGCCACTAGTATGAAATGCACACAAATACAGTTTCACTCAGCCGTGGCTGCAGCACTGCACTGGGCTCACAGGTGGCTCCTGAACTTTCCCTCAGCAGCTGCAAATTCCAACTGGAGCTGCAACTTTGGAAAGCAATGCACTAAATGCAAAAACTACACTGTGCTGATTCCCAGAAGTGTGTCTGGCCTTACAATATGTCCCATATAGTGACAGGACTCCTGGGGTAGCATTAGCTCATGAAAAACTTGTGCAGTATTTAGGCTTCAGCGAGTGAAACATTTGCCCCTTCATAAGCCTGGACATAACAACTGGCATTATAACCAAAGCAAGCAGAAAACATCCCCTGTGCCCAGCAGGCTACACTTGTCCATAATTTGGATGCTAACACCCCTGCTCATGGTGTCTTTCAGCCACACTAGGTCTGTTGCCCTTAAAACACTTTTCTGCCATGAAAACCTAAGTTGATACCCAGACCTTTTGGATGCCCAGGCAGAATAATATTTGGCTGATACGAAACCTGCAGAAGATAAGGATCATGAATCACTATTGTAGCTAATAAACAGTGTAGTGACTCCTCTCCAAATTCAGTTAATTTTCCTCATTAAACTTGAAGACAAAAGTGCTCACTGGCACTAAAATTCCCCAGAAATCCCAATGCAAGGTGTCTTACTTAGTCTAGTAAAAGGCAATAAAGTGCAATCCATAGCCAATACTGTATTTGATGTCTATATGAATTTTAAGTTATTTTTGTAACAGACAAAACCAGCTTCATTAAACTGCAACAGCATTACTCCTAGCATGTGGTGGCAAACCCATTAGTTCTGCATGACGGTGTAACTTTGCAAAGTAAGCCATATGTGGAAGTTTAATTGTTGTTTGTTTATTAAGCTAGTTGCAAAATTGTTAATTATGTACTAATACAATGCTAAAAAATTTCCAATGATGAGTTAAACATGTTGGTTGTTTTCTATGATGAACCAATCTCACACATCCTAAGCAAATATTAGCATACCCCGCACTAAGGTAAGCCTTTAGCATTGTTCAGCAGTTTAGCCTCTCTAAGACCAAGGACTGAGTCAATGGCAGCATGCATATAATCACAACAAGTAGCTTAAACATTCTAAAAGAGCTTTTGAAAGCAAAAGATCTCCACATGCTGAAATACAGACTGATGGAATATAAAACTAATGTAATCACTTTAGAGAGTGTTAAAAGTGTGATCAAATTCTCAGCTTATATACAGAGAGCAAGCAGTGAGCCTTTTATTTAGATACAGAGGAGAGTTTCACCGGAGCTGATGCCTCTAAAGCAATACACAAAATAATAGAATATAAACAAAAAAATACAATCTAAACAGTTTTTCCTATAAAAGGGAGGTCTCTTTAACCAATTTCTTTTTTCTTTTTTGCAATGTCACACAAACACAACCAAAACACACAAATAAAACTTTGAGCACACCAACACCCTGAACTGTACGTACAACTGTTACTGGCTCAGGCAACACTTAGAGACAAAGCTTATGGCTTTCCATCTGTCACCCAAAAAGTCGGCAGTAACATGGTGCAGCCTCAGTGCTGAGCTCAGTGACCTGCTAGCTGGGGGCAGGCAGCATTCCTTATCCAACTGCTGCAGAGTTGAGGATGGAGAATGGCTGTCTGGCACAGCCTGGTCCCACAAAAGAGGGTACAACTCATCCCAGCTGGGGAAACTGTCCACGTCACTGCAGAAGCATTTATTGATAAGATCAGGATATTGGACGAGGCCAGAGCGAGCACTGAGAGAAAAATGAGACCAAGGAAGTTCAGAAGTACCATTCTGCAGTTTGTTGGGAGACCCTGGAAGTAGGTTCTGTTCAGTCCAATTTCTTCAGCCCATGTGAAATGAACTGTTCTTCTCAAAACAGGCAAAATGCACCATCCCGTGTAAGCAAAGTTTCCTAGGCCAAAGAGAAAATTGTATGTTGATATGCATCCTACCTCTTCCCTAGAGACTGACCTTTTAAAGTGCAAAAGCAATGCAAGGGCAACAATTTTTAAAAAAGCCCAGTGTAAGGCTTCCCTATTGCTGCCTGTGATATTGTAGGAAAAAAATACGTGCAGTCTTTGTGCAAAGAGTGCATCGAACTGATTGGCAATCAGAGAAACTGCTAGCTTCCAGAGAAACTGGACTGGGGGACATCCACAAATCTCTGAAAAGTATCCAAAGCTTTCAGCTTGTGCCCAGATAAGATTTTTTTATTTTAAAAGATGACACAACTAGTGGAAGCCTAGATATATGATTGCAGTAGCAAAGAATAATTTTCATGAACAGACAAAAGTTGTAATTAATTTAAACCTTCCTTGTCTGTTTGTATAATATTTTTGAGCAGATGGCTTTGGCAAAGAGCTGGGATTTGCACGCCCACTTGTATTTTGCAGTGATAAAATAAAGATGAAAGACATATCTTAGGTCATCCAGTCCACTGCCCTATCAGTGAAGGATTGATCCCTGCAACATGTAAACCAGCAGTCAACTATTTGCCATCTGATGCACACAGTTATCCAGACAGAAGGGATCTATAGGGAAGATCACCAAGCATATAGAGAGGGGGGTGAGATGCATAAGAAATCAGAAACGTTTACACTGGTAAAGGAAAAAATATTTACTGCAGAATTAGCCTCATGGAGAGTCAATAGTCACGAGAGAGCAAAGCTTCAGTTATAAAAACTAAATGTTTTGTAAGATGGAGATTTAAAACATAATAAATGGTTGGTCTTACCATCAATAGAGCAGTGGCATCTCCTCTGCTTCCCATATTTGAGAAGAAATGGCAAGGGAATTAGAGTTGCCCTTGCAAAGTTAGAAATTTTGCAACCACGGGTAACTGTGTAGCTTTCAGACAATCCTCTCAATCCTAAACCAGGGAAAGTTGGGAATGCTTCCACATGGATTCTGAGACATATGCACAATGGTGACTGCTCCAGGCACTTCTATAAAATGTTTCATTTTACTTTTTTTTACTATTTATTCAGTGCTACAGTCCCCTCTATTTTCATGAGTAAATTTCCTTTCTTTTACACTGTTTCGAAAAGTTCTCCCTGAAAGTTGTTTATGGCAAAAAAACACATTGAAGTAATGATACAGACTGTCCCTACCACAAGGATTTAGATTGTCCCTTTCCTTTTGGCATTTAAATACACATCCATGCTGCAGAACTTTTACCAATTCTGCTCCTACATAATCCATATTTAGCAGTTCCATTTACTATAAAAAGCATGCAGTACTTCCTGTAAAGAACAGCTCTGCAAAACAAAAGCAAAATACACGTAACTCCACACTGTGTGTCAATCCACACAAGTGAAGATCTGTATTATGTTCTATTTATATATACATGAAAAAAACCAACCCTTTCCATTTGATTTTCTCTCTCAGATATGTACTTAGCATCTAAATATTCTAATTATTATTTGAATGATGGTAAGTGAAAAGCCCCAGTAGCCTATTGACGAGTGCTTATCACATCTCTAATTCTCATTTGTGCACTTCTAAAGCCTCTTTTGAGCTTGTGTTTCAGCATTTCCCTAAAAATAATGGGAGCTATAATTAGATCCTAGTAGTAACAAGACTTAACAAATAACAGTCAAAAGAGAGCCACCGACAGCTAAAATACAGGAGATGAGGAACATCAAGGCCATATATCAGTGAGAACTCCCTATAAATCAGAGCAGCAGAAACAGTGCTCAGACCTTTGCTAAATGTGTGCATCAGAATTGCATAGTTTAGATTGGCAGATTAGATAAATAAATCCATTATTTTCCATCTGAAAGGGAAAAGAAACAATGCCGGATACACGGATTATAATAAAAGCTTTTGCTTTATTACTCAAAAGGAGAATAAGTAGAGACATTTTCTTTTTTCTTAAAAAAAAAAAAAAAAAAGGAAAGTTGTTCTTTACATGCCTTTACATGACACTGAGCTCAAACTCCACCACATCCAAAAAAAAAAATAAAAAAAATAGTTCTTTCCTTCAGTGGAATACCTAGACAATCACATCATACACAGACTTGAAAACAAATGTACAACTACACTTCTGGCTAGATAAGTACTGCCCAGAAAGCTTACTTCTGCTTTACTTTAATCTGCTTACTTGTTTTTAGATTGAGCTAGATGGAGACTCTGCAGTAAGGGAAACAGAAATTAAATATGAGGGAAAAATGCCTTATGTACAAAGAAATAGCACAGACTTGACAATTTTTTCCTAGAAACAAAACATCATTTTGCACTTCCTGTTATAGGACTTAAGTGTCTTCCAACACGATGAAATACACCTACACCTTTTTGAGTTGGGACACCTCAGGATCTTGCTGAAGGTGTAAAGTTGAGGGCAGACCTCAGAGTCGACGTCCTTCAACATTGCAATTTACCACAAATGTTTACTTTCTCCCATTGCTGAAAGCAGAGAAATCAATATACTAAAGGAAATAATTTAGATTTTGAAGCAGTTGAGCTATTTTCTGGACCAAAATGTCTGCTGAAATACCCTGCCTGCTTCAGTAACCAGACTCCTACAGTGTTTCAAAGCTGATTCTGTAAAGCAGCAAAAGTCTCACTGACTGTCAAAGGGAAAATGATGACAATAAAAGGTACTTCTTGATCTGCCTTTTCCAGCCCATGAAATGTCCTTTGATATTAAAAAAAAACAAAATGCAACAAGTCAAAATACAATAAAGGAATTTCTGCAATTAGAATGAAATTACAGAAACCATGTCACACATCAGTATCCTGACTATATTCAAAGACTGCCAAAGGCATAGAGGTGTTGTCTGGTTTTAATCCACTAAGCAGACAAAACCAGAGATGGTATGAGTCTACTTGAATTCAGAACTACTGGAAGTTTCTGACTTGTTTTACATTTCACTCAAGCAAGGGATGTAGTCTGCAGTAGCAGTAGTAATACTCATTAAATTATTCAATCGTTTGCATTTATTCTGAACCTTCCTTATCAGCATTTCAATGGTCTTATAGCTCTATCTTACTCAAAAATGCTTCACAATGTAGGAATGTATTTATAGTTCTACTTCATGGGAGGGGAAACTGCTCAGATTCCATTTGGGATGGTTATTTGAAAATTGCAGTAACGTCCATACAACTGAACAATTTTGCCTACATTTGTGCATTGTTTCTTGTTGTTTGCTACTGGCAAAAATTTAAAATAAAACTATATTTAATATATTTAACCAGTCTGAAAAACAGCCCTGCTTTGAAATGTGTAATCTAGTGGTGGAAAAGTGAGGAGATTAGAAAGCACAGTAAATTGGAATAATACAAATACAATAAGCAACACTACCAGCATCAAATATTGCATGTAGTAGTAGCATGATGAGAGATGAAAGAAAAATAATGAATAGAGAGGTGATCACCAGTCCAAAGTTTTGAACCTACATTCTAGGAAATTCTTAAATAGTCCTATTTCCTATGAAAAGGTGATAAGGCTGTGGGCAGCTCTGCAAAGTACATAACCGTGGAACATTTCCTCATGGCCCTGTCTAATATGAAACAATCAGTTTACAAAGCCTACTATTTCTTTCTGAATATCCCAGACAGAGTGGTGTTCTGCAGCATTCTATCAATTTACTATTGCAAAACTGGAATAGATCTAAAATTGAGAGCACTTCAATGAAGTCTAGAGATCACTCCCTTCCCTTGCAATAACTACCTAGGAGAGCCTGTTTATTAAAGTCTATTCTGATGCTCCAGAGACTCCAATTCCAAGCACTGTGGTGCTCAGTTTCCATCACAAGAGCAGCTTTTTTGATACCATGAAAACTACTCCTCTTATTGGCATTTCTTAACAACAGAAATACAGTGTTTCACAGTTTTTGAAAAAATAAAAACCTTTATGTTGTCCCAATTTACAAGACTACCTTTGTCAGAGCAGTGCTAAAACATCATTATTCCAGATGGAGAAAGAGCCAGAATTTTATTTTGTATTAGAAATAAAAAAAGAAACCCCCCCAAAAAATTTAAAAAACCAATTGAAAACACGTAACAGCCAGAAAGACTCTAAACACCAACTTTAAAGAGGTTGAATCACTTCTCTCAGGCTACCCAAAATGAGAGCCCACTGGAATATGACAGAGATCATTGGCAGTGTAATGTGGGGAGCTTTGCCTGCACTACACTCAAGCAGATAAAACAAGGGCACTGCTTTCCCAGAGTGCTACTCCAGTCTTCAGAAGCATAAACAAGGCTTCTTCCTTCTGAGTATAAAAAAGAAGACACGATACTAAGCAGACAATAACGAAAATTATGATTAAAGATCAAAGATCCAGTGAAAAATTGGCCCTGGGAATTGAAATGCAAGCATACCTTGGTGTGTTCAAGGGAAATGCAATGTCTTTTACTCTAAAAGACCATGGCTTTCCTTTCCTACAGAGACTAAAGTTTCCTTTACGCTCTTTGTGAACAGATATGTTGTAAGGGTTAGACAATAGTCCTTAAACACCTTTCAAATGCTTCATTTAAACATGAATGCAGTAATAGACGCTGAGAAAAGAACCAACTGATTAGCCAGTCTGATTTAGCATGTGTATTTAATAAAGATGAAGAAGTACCTTTTTCTACTTTCCAACAAGCCTTATCTATCACCTTAAATTTTTCCAATGTTTTATTCTTTGAAATGAAAAAATATTAAAATAGGACACAATAAGCACAAACTTGATGCAAAAAAAATAATAATCCTTTTTACAGTTTCGTTTCTATTTGCATGCCAAATGTAAACTTGAAGCAAAGTGACCTTGGTTATAAAAAATAAGAAAGCAATGTCAGAATTCATAGGACCTACCATTAGTATTTCATTCTGACAGGTAGGAAATAGGCATGTCAGCAGTGAATGTTACAGACTGAGCTGTGGCCCTGATCGCAGTCAAAGCGGTAAATTTCTTCCTACAAAAGTAATTTCCATCAAAACAAAAAGTGCTTAAATAATACAACTATCTAAAGACGAAAATAGCTTTCTATGGCTGAGCTTAAAGACACAAATGAAAATGCAACAAATAGCTTTTGTATTGCGTAAAAGCCAGAAAAGTAATATTAGGTGTCAATAAATTGTACAATGGTTAAGTATTCAATGAGCTTTCTAGTTCTTAGAAACATTTTTGATAGGAAAAACTGCTTTTAAAAAACGATTACACAAATGTTTCATATACAAGCTTATAATTATGTCCAGAAAATCCAAATTATAACACTGAAATCAAGCAAGCAACATCTGAAACAATTCAACTACTCATTTTGTCATGGGGTCAAATAATCCCTCATCTGTCCAAAAATGAATAGTTGCTTGAACCAAACAGGTTTGGACCAAACTTTCCATTATTAATATAATCAGTAGTGAGATGTATTACCATTATTTTAAAAAAATTAGATAGCAAGAATAAATATCAGTTAAAACAAGTTTTTAAAATTAAGGCAAGTTCATGAGTAATGCAGCAAAGCTCTAAAAAGATTATTTTTATTTTAACATATGAAGCTCAAAAGGAATTCCTGGCTTCGCTTTGCTATGCATTACCAATTCTAATCTTTAAATGTAGGGATTCACTACCTTACCAGAATTCAAAATGGACAACCACAAAAACTGTCCTGGTTCATGTAGTTTCCACAGAGGCTCTGTCATCTCAGTGTGAAATTAAATAACAAAGAAGAAATATAACACAGTAAAAACTGCTCAGATTTACTCATGATCCAGTTTTCCTACTTTTTATCCAATGTAAATAAACATTAAGAACCCTTTTTCCAATACTCGCCATATGAGCATTACCCAAGTGCCCACTTCCCAATTTACCTGGAGTCACATCCTTGAGACCTAGCACAGAACCCAGAATTACACTAGTACTGTATAAAACCATGATCATGCTTGTTCTTTCATGTATTCATTTCTTCTCACAAATTCTTAATATCCATTATGGGTTATAATGCTTTTTCCAAAGGTGTTTTATCGGCCTGGAGAATCTCATGGAATTTCACATTGTATGCTACCACCTACACTGCCAAAAAAAGAAAAAAATAATCTTTTTAATCATAAATGTTTGAAATACCTTGCAGGGAGTGGTAAAAAAATTAGTAAGTTACAAACCTAATAATGGAGCTCTTTAATAAGAAAGGGTGAATCCACTATCATTCTTTATACTCATCCTTAAGCCAAGGCTTGTATCTGGTGCCATAGTTTGACACCAGTTTCCTTAGAGCATGCTACATCATTTAACATTTAGGCATTCCTCATGTCATTCCAATCATTCACCAGCTAAAAATTCGATTTAAGTCATAGAGAGAGAAGACTGGAGTGCCTTAGAAGGTAATGTCACATTTTTTTCTTGCAAGAGAGGAAATTATAGACTATCCCATTCTCAAACTCTAACAGGACAATCTTCCAATTAGGGAAAAAAAATAATTTCTTAGTTAACAAGATATGTTGATACATCACTTGATAATGTCTATGGTTTTGATGTAGAAGTTTCTCCAGCAACCGCTAGATGGGATGGTCTAGCAGTAACTCTTAGAAGTTAAAACAACCAAGTAAAGTTTTCCCATTGCTGCTCCAGTCCAAGCTGGTTCTTCATCCTGTTATTTTCAAGACAGAGATGGGAAGCACCAGAGATGCACCACACTTCCGTACCCTGGTCATGCTCTTGATGAAATCCAGGAACGTGTTTGCCTCCTGTGATACTGAAAAATGGGAATTGTTTTTGGAACTGATTTTTCCATTCCACTGACTCCACTGGTGCACAAAAGATTCACTTAGACATGACGACTAATTGAAAGCAACTGAAGACCCATCCCAGCCGTACCAGTAATGGACAGACAAGTCAGAAAATAACTTGGGATTGATTGACTAGTTTGTTCTTTTTGGTGCTTTTTGTCAGATTGATGTTTTTCACCAAAAAATATCAGGAAAGATGCAAAACTAAACTGGAATGGTCTAGGGAAAGAACAGAATCAGATACGGTTTCCACCATATTGTCACAAGTGAATTCACATAGTGAATTGTCCTCAGCCAGTTTGCATCAAGCTCCTCCACGCCCTCTTTCACTTAACTGGAAATTAGACATTGTAAGTAAAAGAGGAAGGAAATGGGGAAACAGGAAATAACTGATTCCAAGCTTTACAAGTGCTACTAAAGGGAATGTCAGTTCCCCTTGACTCCTGACCAAGATTTAGTCATATTTATCAGTAAGACACATGTTCATTCCTCTACCTACAAAAATAATGTTCTAAAATATTAGCCACTGTAAAGATATACAGCCTTAGACTTCAGGGAATAAAATTTGAGCATTGTTTTAATGTGAAAAAAAATTTAAGTAGAGCAACGTTACTTGAACTTGCTCTTCTTTTTCATCATGTCTTTAACAAAAGCTAGAAGAAGGACTTTTCCCTGAAGGATTACAAAAATAGGTCATAGATAAATCCAAAGAAAAACCATTTAAATAAAGATTTGATAAAATAAAAGACTTTGTGAGCATCTAGGAGAAGTAATGTATGGAAAAGCATATAAGTAAGATAGGAGACAATTGTTCAGAGGCTACTTCCAGTACTTAGCCTTTATTTAAGGAATGTACTGTGTAAGGGATTTATCATAACACAGTGGGAAGAAAAACACCCAAGTCTCTCTGACCTCACTTACCTGCTGTTGTTGGCACCTTTGAAACCTTGTCTTCCCCCCAGCGGACTCTAATACCTCTGAACTCATTTCCTTCTTATAATTGGTGAGCACACATACAGTTTAATATATGAACTCGTATTCTTCACATTGTAAGAAGAACTATTGGAATACTTACACTAAATCCTTGCACATTTTACCTATTTTACTAAAGGATTACATATCTGTCCTATTCACACATAAAACATGTCTTTTAATGATGTACGTTTAGAAAAGTCTAATTAAAATTCAATGCATAAAAGCGTGCAAGGGTTGATAACCCACAGAACTCAGCAGACCCTAGTTAACATTCTAATGCACCCTCCATTTGGAGAGAGACAGTAAGACTTTTCCACCTCGGTGGCAGACACTAATGATACTTGCAAATATGACTAATGTCTTCATTGGTGAAAAATTAATGCACCACAATAATTTTTCTACCTGGGGTTAATGAACATGTCAGATGCTGAAAATGAGTTGTTTGAAAGTAAATTACTATAATCTATATTTAGAAGACTCTGCTCTTGGTAAAAAAAAAAATAAAAAATCTACAGTGTGTTTGATGTTCTTTGCTTACTTTTGTCATGAATTTTGCTGTTCACCTGGTGAGACTACACCATGCTGACTTTTCTGGTGGTATAGGGAACATTTTCCTTGAGTGCCCATTTTTTTATGGAGAGAAGTCCAGTCTGACTCTATTTGCCACAGGCACTGTAACAAATGTTCTTGCAGCCCTACAAGCATCAGAAACAAGCTGAAGTCCATGAAAACCAGCTTATCTTCACTAAAGTTAGACCCAAGGCTAAGCATTTGGGAAAATGTGGATATCCACTTTACAGCTTGTTTTTTTATCTGAAAAGGGTTTCACAATTTGGTTTGCTACCTCTCTCTCAACTCCCCTTGCACTTTACCAAAGCTAGGGGACTGCTCTATGCAGGAGTGTGAATAGAAAACAGCTTCAATAAATAGCCATATCACAGAGAAAGGAGTAGTTCTGTCAGTGAAGGGATAGTTCTAGTGGCTGTAGAAGAGTCACCACAAAATTTTTAGGCAAATGTTCTTTCCAAGTACTTGGGGTTACAGCTGTCCTGTGGGACTGTTATGATCTAGTTACTGGGAATTAGTAACAATTTTGAAATATGGATCTTATTCCTCATGTTGGAATCATCCTTTGCTTTCAACTGTGATCATTTCTTCAGAAAATATGCAAATGCATTCATACTCTAAATGCCATTTCTAACAGAGCACAGAACTCCGACTCCACATTTAGCACTGGAAGCATAACTCCACAACATTTTTTTCAAAATGTGCAAGCAGAGAAAAAAGGGTACAGAAGAGTATGCCTGGCCTTTATTCAGGCTTCAGCTGTAGCTCTTGGTGGGTTTAAGGAGTTAGAAGGATTCTGAACCACAATTTAAAGGCTTTATGCAACAGGAGATTCATTATTTTCCTTCATAACCAGCCCCAAAAGCTAAGTATTCCTTCCCACTGTCAAAACATATGCACTTCATACACTTTTGATACCTTGCTGACTTAAATTTTACCCATAAGAGATTTGCAACAAGTTTTAAAGGCTTTCCAGTATTAGATGCCTTCACCTACGTGAGCAGTTCTACATCATGACTTGGTTACTTCTTGATTATGTGCTCAAAAAGCAGAGAAACAGAATTTCTGCAAATGACAATGAGTTGTGAATCTAATGTATGAACTCTTTAAACACACTGAGAAGCTTCACCCTCTAAAGAAACAGCACAGAGTCCATTTTATGCCCACACTTCCAAGTCTCAGAGCAGTCTTCTACCTATCTGTGAGATTCACTGGAACTGCAAGGTAGGGCACCTGCCCAGACATTTAGTGCTTGAGGCTGTATAAATATTCCATGTCTCTGAATGTCCTGGTGACATACGGGTGTTGGGCAAATCTGAGCCAGAACTGTGTAATCACAGTCAGGTTTTCGATTTAATCCAGTTGTGAACACTTGGCACTGGATGATTAATCCAGTCCACTTCCTGCAAAGCAAAAACTTTTGCTGAGAATTATCAATTCACTATATCACAGGAAACCTGCTCAAATTTAGGTCTCACAAGGTACTGAAATAATCACTTCTCAGATGACACTATCCTATTACTATTTCTCCAGATTCCTATGGGTAAAACATTAAGACTTTTACTATTAACCTTTCTTTTCCCAATTTCATATCAACTTTCTGAACAAAGATTGCTTTACCTCATTTTTTGTTTTCTGCAGTACTTTGAGTTAGGATAGCAAACACACAATAGAACTTTACTATTCTTAAATAAGCTGTCTACCCACAAAAAATTTTATCACTCCATTTTGACAGATCAAGTAATAATTTTATCTACCATGGGAGAGTATAAACTGTACCAGTACAAGAATCATAGTGGGCGTATAAGCTGTAACCATCATAAATGACACTTTTTATTCCCTTTGAAAATCCTCCTGATTTATTACATTTACTTAGAGACTGTCACAGCTTATTTTTACTAGACACATTTTTTTTTAACATTCCATCAAGTGAGCTCCTATGTGATGCAGAGCAAACTGATAGAAAATGGTGACACTCTCACCCAAGCTGTCATTATTCAAAATGATTTCTTCTGCTCAGGTTGTTTTCATTTAGTAAAATAATTTGATTTTTCTATGTCTGCCCACATTCTATTCACAGGAGGAAAAGGAAGCTCAAAACAATGTCTTCTGCATTTAATATGCAAGGAGAATGCTTAATAGAATCATTTGCAGGATAATTAAAAGTCTGCTGATACATCTTAAGAAAGTGTGAAACAAAGTAAAAAATGAATAGAGCCAAATGGCAATTGCTTATTTCTGTAGAATAAGTGCTAAGTCAAAGAGGTCGTAATTGCTGTTTTGCATATGGAAAACAGTTAACAGGGTTTTTAGATACATTTTCTGCAGTAAAACTAAAGCTGATTGTTTTCATACAGAAGTTGATTGAATATCACAAATGAAAAGGTTACAGAGTAGTCCTGCTAGGTCTGCCTGTGATATCAAGGAAAAGAAGTCCACAAATTCAAATATAACTAAGGAACAGCTCAAGTTGAAGTCAACTCCTGCTCACGTTGAAAAATGGCACAGTCAGCATTGATATACTGCTCTAAAATAAACCTGACTTTTTCTAGCAAACTAAAACAAATCTACCCAATTCATTTACATGACATCCATCAAAATGCTAATGCCTGATGGTTAATAAATGATTGCACTGTGTTCCCCAAGCTCCGTCCCCACACTCTGTAAGCTTTTACACTTCAAATCTAAAGGAAATTTTCTTAAGTATTCACCTTCTGAGGCAGATACATAAGTCCTATTATGAATTATGGGAATTGTGTTTGCTCACTGCGGACAAACTATGGCCACCAGCTGTGCCAGTTATCCTGATTATATTCATTTCTCATGAAGTGGATAGCCCCTTATCCGGCTTTTTTATGACTACAAATTAGTTCTTAATTACAGTCAGTCATTGTAATTTCAGAGCAACTGCTAGCTCAAGCATTGACCCATTTTAGTGAATTATAAGCAAAGTAGATAGCATAGATTCCTTTATTCCCCAAACACTTAAAAAAAAGAGAAAATTCTGAAAATTTGGCATTCCTGTTTCGCTCCTGTCATTGTTTAGACATTATCACAGCTGTTCTCTTCATCTGCTGATGTTCACCTCCAAATAACAGTTGCCATGAGACTATGCCATTTAAGTTTCAAAAAAAAAAAAAGCAAAAAAACCTAAGAACTAATGCAAAGATCCTGCCACCCAAATAAATGGAAGTCAAGAATCTCACTGTAGGCACAATGCATTCTGTTAGCTCTATGCCACGGTAACCAATTGCTTCAGTGACTTTACTTGTGACTGCTTTTAGGTCGAGGAATTATGCCACAGCCTCTAATTATCTGTATTTATAGAGCGCAAGCATTGTAGTGATCTCTGTTCAGAGATAGAAAAACGTATGCCTGACTTGAATTGTTGATACTTTTACTGTGATTTCAGTAGCATCGAGCAAGTTACAAAATCAAGTGGCATTTACAGTAGGAATCTTACACACTACATTGTTCTGATGTCACATTTTATGCGTATTCAGCTATTCGGCATCACCACAGACTCACTCATCCAGTGCTGACTGATTTGAAAGCTAGATAAACCCAGTGAAACACAATGGAACAAGTGAAATCGGCATTTAATTTACTTGGATACCATTGCTAATAGAGCAAAAACTTTGACAGCACAGTGTAAAGTGGCATTTTTTCCTTTACTCTGGTAGTCCCTGTGTGCTAGACTGCACAGGGAGGTTCGGGTCTTTGGTTTTTCATTTCCAACCTACATGTATTTTGCATTACATATCTTTCCACAAGGGTCTGTTTTCCCACACTTACACTCCTAAACCTCAGCAGGCACCTGCTTCAGGTGACAGGTCCACTGGATTGCACAGCGTGTGTTCAGCGCTCCGGGAGGAACCGTCAGTGCCGTGCCACGCTGACTCCCCTGCGGGTCTTTCCACTGTGCGCACTAGGTTGTGTCTCTGGGAAAGGTGCAGCCTGCTTCCCGAATTCCACCAACTCCAGTAAACTGACACAAAGGTCAAGGGAGAGAGACAGAGGCAAGGGCATGGCCTGCTCCACTGGCCACCTGCCCCAGGGAGAAGCAGCAGAGCTGCCTCTGCAGTGCTTTGAAGTGCCAAGGCAGAGGAAGCTCCTTGCATCCTTACCAAAGAGAGTGCTTGTCACAGAGAGCCCCGAGCAAGTATTAGAATTCAGCTGCCAGAACTAGAAAGACCAAGACACAGCCACAGTCCCAGTGTCTGTCATGTTGGGAAGTGAGAAAAATGTAACACATCCACTTGGAGCATTGACAGATACCGAATAGGAGCTGATGCTTTTCCTGCCTAAGAGGTAACAGAGAGATCAAAAAATTCATGCACTTTTATTATATATCTTGTACTAACTTGAGATAATGCCATGTCCCAGACAGAGCAAATGACAAATTAATTTCTTTAGCAAACATATAGGGATCCATTTTGTTTACTTCAAAGCAAAAACATTGAAAGAGCTTCCACAAAGAAGAAAGACAGAATGAACAAGCCTAAGTATCATGTGCCAGGAACCTTTTCACCACCAGTTTTCAAGCCGTTCTTCTTTACTTTCCTGCTTCTGGGCTAATTAATTATACACTAAACATACTGCTAGTGTGATACAAATAATTAATTAAACATGGTCACAAGCTAGAACATTAATTGTGACAATATATTACACTTACTGCTGCCTGTCTCTTTTAGCTAATATGAACTTAGCAACATGCAGGGATTCCAGCCTGGCAATATGTCTCTATATTTACTGGAATGACAAACTGCACAGAAGAAAATTTCCTGTTTCTGTAGGGCAGTACTGTCTGGACAGTAGTAAGGAAATCTGCCTTTCTTTACTCTGTGATGGGAGCTCACCATTTCCTTGTGTTCCCCCAGAAAAAAAATAAATCACTAAAATAAATCACTAATTTGACTGCCTTTTTTTTTTTTTTTTCTCTTCGCTGAGAGTTCTCTGAAGAAGCAGAGTCTGAACTGGTGAAACAGGCAGGAAAAAGGAGGGATGGACAGAGAAAGAATAAACTTCAGCAAACACAGTATTAAGCCAATTTTATGGGTTCCAGGGCTGCAAAGCACACAGGTATTATTCTCAGCAAGACCAAGAAGATTCCTTAAAGAGATTAGTAACATTTACCTTGAGCACAGGAAATGTTCTGAGAATTCATCACTTGATGCCTACAGTGCTGAAAACACAGCATGTTGCAGTAGCATTAAGTATTATTAGTGTGCTTACCTGCAGCTCCTATATCCTACCAGATGGCACACAGAGTTTATTTTGCTTTCTTTTTTAAAATTACACAAAATAACCTTATTTGTAAAAGGTATTATAGTTCCTTTTTGGTGCATAACGCATAAAAATTATCATTTTTAAGACAATACTGATGCTTGATCCTTTTTTTCTTCCACTAGGTGGGTCAGACATGGTATGTACACAACACACAGGAAGAGAATAATTCATAGCATACACTTAAAGTGAACAAGACCTTTGAGGCAGATTAAACTACACTGGCATAAGAGAGCGAATCAACAGCTAAAATACCTTGCCAAAGGCTGTGGGCTTTTCGTGCCTTTTCTTTCTTTCTTTCTTTTAAAAAGAAAATTGTGCCATAGACACACAGCCATTTATTAGATACAACATTTAAATGACTTGTGCAGTTACTTTTATGTGCACTGTGTGTGGATAAAGTGCTTTAAAAATATGATGGTTAACTTTCAGTTGTTCCATCATTTCTCTTTGGCTGGAAAAAGGAGAGTTCTATGACACCTTTTTTGGCAAGTAGATTTAGCACCTTGGAGTACTGAAGTTCATTCATTAGCATAAGATTTTATATTTATAATCTCTTATTTCAACTCCTAGGGATGAGGACATCTAGATATCATCTCCCAACAGCGGTACATGGAAACATCTCCCATTTGATTTTAGTACACAAAGCACATAGTTGAACCTTAAATGAAAGAGAAATACAAGTCAAATATTCTGGGTTATAATTTTTAGAGAGTAAGTCATATGAGGAGTGGCTAAGGTAGCTGGACTTGTTTAGACTGGAGAACAAGAGGCTCAGGGGAGACCTTATCACTGTCTACAACTATCTGAGAGGAGGTTGTAGCCAGGTAGGGGTTGGCCTCTTTTGCCATGCAATAAGCAACAGGCCAAGAGGAAATGGTCTACTTTTAATTTTTTTTTTTAATTACACAAGTTTAAAGTACCTATTCAGAAGTCAGTAAAATCTCATTGGTACAAAATTTGTGATACAGAAGAGCAGCCTTATTGATTTCACAGTGCTTATTTCTGGTCTTTTTTTTTTTTTTTTTCTCATGTGATTAGAATAACAATTTTCTTTTGTTTGTTATTTTATTTTTATTATTTATTCCATCCCATTTATGAAGAGGCATTTCTTTGCAACTATGCTTTCTTTTCCAAAAAAACTATGTTCCTACTTGTTTTATAGGATAGTGTAGGCTTATTGAGTTAACAGCCTTCAAAAGCTGCATTTGTGGGGTTTTTTTCTAATTAAACTAAAAGAAAAATTACAAAAAGGGTATGTGTAGGATAACTTCTAGGATAGACCATTGTACAGAAAGAGAAAGCAGTGTTAAATACTCAGTGGTTTTTTTCCCCAAGAAGCCAGCTGCCAGGAAGAGGATTCCCATCCCTTAATAACAGAAACTATATCATATGCCATCTTCAATTCAATGCTATCAGTACAGTTACTAAAATACAGAATGTTCACTGTGGCTCTTTCCTCTAAGAAACTCTGTCCTTCAGAGGAAGAAAATCATATTTTTCAGGACATTATGCAAAACCATTACAGTCAAATAAAGTCTTCATAGATAGATTTTTTTTATATAATATCAAGAATAAATAAATACAAGAACTAATATAAATTTTTATCTAGGTATTCCAATTTACCTTTTCTTTCTTATTTGAGACATAAAGACTATAATGACACTGTTCATTAAATCATTGTCTTCAATTTTTTATGATATTTGATAGACTTTATCCATATCAATCTGGTGCACTTTGGCTTTTTTTAACACCTTTCATCATCAGAATTCTGCAAGCTACTGTTTTCATGAAACTAAGATACAAACAAGAGAGATCAGTATAAAGACTTCATAGAAGTGTATTGCATTTCAAAAGAAAGTAATCAGAGATAAAATTTCAGCCTATATTATGTTGCCTCCTAAAGACAATGGACAGAAAAAAATACTGCTTCTTTTATTTTAATCTCCATTCAAAAGGGGGAGGGGGAAAACTCATCAGAATAAACGTGTAAAGATTATAAATCTTGCCTAGAGAACAAATGTACAGTGTTAATGTTTAATATTCTTGTTTCTGTTTGTTGTCAAGTGTCTGGAAAATAGAAAACACTGTTCTGCTTTTACTTTACAAAATATTTCACAACTTCATCTACATAGTCAATCAGTATCTTCAGTTACAAGGATTACAATTAACAGGATGAAGATGACAGGGACAAAATATCAGTTCCATTTCTCACATCAGTAAGAAGTATCACATTATGCAATACACCATCATATTCACATCATTAACTATTATTGTCAAAACTCACCCCTCCAGAAAAAGAAGTCACATATTTTTCCTTCATACCTATGTGAAGCTCCTGCTAAACTCAATGAGAAACAAGTACTGAGGTTTTCCCAAAAAGAACTTCCTTCTCTGATAAAATAAAGATTACTGGATAATGCTTTCCATTTCCCAAAGAAGGAATAGTTTAGGAAGCTTTCTAGGATTTTCTCTAAACTACATTTATATGCTACTGTGCTGATAGCAGGCACAAGGAAATGTGCTTTCCTGTGTTTTAGCACTTGAGCCCCACTCATAAAAATTAGGTGCTTAGGAACCAATTAAATAGCTTTGCCTTAGTGAGCAGTGTGCTACAAGGGAGGAAGAATAGTCACCTGTGTGGTCCAGTTTGGACTCATATTTTCAATTTATAGTTTTTTCTTATTAACAGTTGTCAGGAATAGAAAAAAATATTTAAATACTTTTGAAATTTAATCACACCATCACTTTCATGAATACTGTGGTAACTCGCTTGGAAGGTGAAGTCTGAGCACTGGGCAACTTCAGGAACAAAAAAAGAAATATATTGTGGTGTCTGATTTGCAATTCAGAGTTAATTCATAAATAATTACAAATGAAAAACCACAAATTATTTTGCTTTGTATGCAGAGTCTCAACATGAAAGTAACCACTTTGGACTAGTAACTTGGAAGTAACATATATACATTCTGACTTCCTGATTTGTTGGTTTGATATTATGTGAATAGACTGTACTTGGTAGATTTTATCTTGAATTTTCAGCAGAGAGAGCAAAGAAGGAGGAAAAGGTACGAATAGATTTATTCAAGGTATTCATGTGTCGGCCTCTTTGGGGACAATTTCATTTTTTTTCCAGAGGCTAATTAACTCCTAAAAAGTAAAAATAGTATTTCAGATTTTGACTTCAGAGTGTTTTGGCCCTCAAAATCCATGGAGATGAGGCCGCATCCAAGGGGATAAAACCTCACAGCAGACCTACTTGCCTACCATGTCTTTATTACGACAACCTCTTGATGACAAAATATTCTGCTCTAGCATGGAACAAAAGATCGTAAAATACATTTTCACAGCAGAGCCAAAATTGCTTTGGTAATAAAAATTTATTTTCTTTTTCTCTTTGAAGGCTACTGCATAGGTAATCCATTATTAGTGGCTCACATCCAGCAACTGGCTGTGTATTGGGCTGGTGAATAAATCAGCCTATGTAGATAAAGACTCAGAATGCTGAGTATGTGAGTGTGCAAGAGAGGGCTCAAACAACAACACTTTTTCTGTTTCTCTACTGCAAATGGTTTAATGGATGATCCTACTCCTTTAAGTCCATTTGGGTGCTTCTTATAACGATTTGAATATTCAGTTCAACTTAATTCATTTTACCATCAGTTTGGGACCTGATGAAAATACTGCTTCCTCATACAATGCAAAAACAGCAATGCATCTTCCAGAGGTGAAGTATGAGTTACCTATTGCTATATCTGCTGCTTTCATAGCTGAACTGCTTCTTCACATTGGGGAGAGTGACTATGCATATCATTTCTTTCCTTCATAAATCTGGCATATAGTTCTGTTTGTTGCCACTTGATTGATCTTTCTTCGAATTAACAGTTAAGTTGCACAAATATTTGAGCTCTGACCTTCAGTACATTGCTAAGTTTCTCCAAATCTTTTACCTGGTGATGATCCAAAAACATTTTTTAGTGCTTAACAATGGATGTATCCCTTTGGCACCGCCTGGCAGAGGATTAGAGAAAGAGATATCTCCCTATGAAGTTAAGGTCTTCCCATAAATCTAAGGAAAATTAACCTCCTTAGTTTAAAGGATAGATAAAAGCAGTAGGACCCTAAGAACTCCAGATCACAGGTCACCTTCGTTCTTTCTTGTTAGGAGACATCCTGAACAGGATCTACTCCTCCGGTTCCAAAGAACATTGTCTTCTCCAAACACAGAGACACTTCGAGAAATTTTCTGTAAAATACTGATAGGTGGGTATAGCACAGAAGCAAGCTTAATAATCAGACTGGTCCATTGTGGCCACTTCTCTGAAAATCTGTGGACAGCTCCTAACCAAGAGAGGAATGGCATTGATCATTTACAATAATCACAACAGAGCTTCCTAACAAATCTTGCCAGACACAGATGTTACGGTTCCTTCTTGGGATGTCTGCAATTCACCAATGGAAAAAGCAAAGCAGGACCGGAATGCCTTCTCTGATATTTTTTAGTTAACAGAACCAAGCCAGTCAGTAATACATTCCATGTCCCCAGGTGTGCATGCCACTAACAGTCCATGCATACAAGAATTCACAGTCACTAGTGATGACAGGACTGCAGGACAGCAAATTCCTGTGTGCAGATCAGAGTGGGAAACTGCCCTCAGCAGCTGTTAGAGCACAGAGGGTGTTACATGAGAGCGATAAAAAGGCATGATGCATCCCATTTCGACAATGAAAATTCCTGATGTTCCAATGTAGCCAAAATCTTTGCTACTACTCCACTGGGAAATTAAAAAAAAAGGCAGTCAGTATTCATATATCTATCTTGATAGTGCAACTGTGGAGAAAGCTCCTGAAATAAATTTTATGAAGCTATAAGTGCTCATTGCACTCACTTTAAGGGATATTTGGCTGCTAGAAGTACTCTGGACTGTACCTCACCAAGATCAAAAGCTAATTTTACTGGAAATCCAGCAAACTCAATAGTATGCCTGCATTGCTCAGAACAGAATTTGGTCCAGCACCTAAAGAAAAAGATTTCTGTGACTAACACAGCACAGATGATCTTTTTCATTTGTTTCCATTGGCAGATGTTTTCTCTGTGTCTTTGAACTCTTTAGAAATGTGGTAGAGGACAGAACAACAAGCACACACAAATATAAATATGCCTGGCTCCAGCCAGATTTGCAGAGCATGAGAGAATGATGCCAGGAGGGTGTCTATTCTCTGAAGGCCTTCATGCCTCAGGAGCAAGACTATCTAAAACTGCTCCATTCCTGCAAAGTCTGCCTTTTAGGAAACACCCTTCTGAACCAAAAGCCTTCATGATCACAGTCGGTGCTACCACCCTTTGTTTTGTAACAATTACTGTCAGAATAAACAAACAGAATACTCACACAAGAACCTAGGAAGATTATATAAAAGCAAGAACATTTGTCATAGTCCAGGAGGATATTGGACTTTGGGGCCCTGCAAAACGGAACAGCAAAGCTTAGCTCTGTGTCCATACCAACAGCATTTTTAAGGTAGCTCTGCTTACTGAAAACTCAGGATTTACACAAACACATCATCCGTGTTTTCTACATGGGCAATATGTCTTTCTTTATGGTTTTTTTTCTCATCCCTGAAGGAATAAATATTAATTCCTAAATTGCTACAATTGAAAAATGAGTATAAAATTTGTGACGTAAATTGCTTTTGTAAAATACAGAAGATTCTTGACTTTCTAAAATATTAAAGTTTTATGTGCATTGAAAACAAGATTCCAGGGCCACAGACAGAGTCACAATCTTCTGGATTTTTTTAATCAAACATTTATAATCCAGTTTTTCTTATCAATAGTTGCTTTTGTGAAAGTGACATAAAACTGAGTAGAAGTGTATTGTTGGCATTTTAGTCTACATAAACTAGCAGAGAAAAGACCCAGTATGGAGGTGACATATGATATTTACAGTATAGAAAGATCTTGTTACAACCTTTTCCTGTTCCATGAGGGACCTCTCCCTGAGGCAAGACTATAGTTTTCTGCAGTCAAAAATGGCACACCTTGCTACGAACAGCCTCTTGCTTCAGGGCCATGGACTCTTCTGTCTGCTCTTGCTACCTCTATCTTGTAGCAATTCTTTAAAGGTTATTCATTGTTATTACATCCCAAATGCCCCTGATTTCTTCCCCCTTGCTCTTACAGTTCCCAGTGAAACTTCAAATGATATTAACACTTCCCAGCAGCACTAATATATTCCTGTTCCTCACTGGCTATTGTACTTCAAGGTAATTATTTTGTCAAATTCTTTCCAGAACACCCTTGTTCTCACTAGTCCCAAGCTGTACCATGGATCACAAAGGAGGGCAAACTTAGCACATAATACATAAAGGTGCAGCATCATCCTTACAGTATCAAATGAACTCAGATAAGAGATATTTCTCATCTGGACTGTTGCCATTATCAGTGTATTTTCACTAATTTATCACTTTCATTTCTGCCGCTACTTTCTCTTCATAAATATTTTCTTTCTTTGCTAAAATTATCTTTTAAATTTATGCTGAGTAGTAAGACAACGTGTTTATCATAAATAATTCAGCAATGAAAAATATTTTATAAAACTCAGGAGGAAACTAGTTATTTACATAACTAAACTTTCTAATGGATATGAAGTTGACAATTGTACTTGCTTCACCATCATAAAACTTCATACTTTTTGTCATTGCCCAGGACTCTATTGTGCCAAGCACTATTCACTTGGTGCTGTGTAAGCAAAGAACAAAAACACAGCTCCTGCCCTAGACAGCTCACCATCTGCAAGACAAGAGGAATATAGACAGATGGAGAGGTATAGAAGGTGACAAGATGCTTGTGATCACTGTTGTAGGCAGTAGTCAGAGCAGAAGAACACTGTTGTCGAGTTTTAAATAGGCATCACGGAAAAGAAAGGTTTTAGGAAGGAACAACACTCCTCAGCCACTGGAATAGATCAGTGACTTGCCATTTATTTCTACATTTTAATCTGAACTCTCTCCAAACTCTCAGGTTCACTTTGAATAAAAACTTGTGGTAAAAAAAAAATACACAGTACAAGCACTACCTTCACTTGGAGAAGCTCCACTTGCTGGTAAATTCTTGTAATGTCATTTCAAGATTTAGAAACATATTTATAATGTATGCAGGTGTATGCACTTGTATGACCATATGATTTATATCCATATTACTGTTAAGAAAGGCATGGCTTGAAATTCAAACCAAAACAACTCTGGCAGAAGAAAAAAAATTAGTAAAAGGACTAAATAAAACTGATGATGATGTAAGCAAGCAAGGTTTAATCTACTGTAATATATGCAAACTCATCAGGCTAAATTTCACCCCAGCCTGCACAGAACTCCTGCTGCAGATACTGAACATACCAGTAACAGGGACATCACATATAGACAAAATGGAGTTTATAACCTTGTACAGAATTATAAAGCTAAATCAGTTCTTTGTGTTGCTCTAACACAAAGCCTAATGTTCACATGAACTTGGACAGCCTGTGTGGCAGTTGCAGGACCATTCTCCAGAAAATACCTCATAGGAGCATTGTAGGGGTGTCCCCAGAGACTCCTCAAACCCACTCCATCCACCTGTTGGCTGCACCAGCCCTTGCTCCCAGACAGACTCTGCTCTCAAGCTTCCCAGGGGTGCAGCTTCCTGATGAGGTTTATGAGCTGCCCCATTTTGCTGGTCAGTCTTGTCCTGAATTACACCTGGCTGTGAGCATTTTGCCTCTTGCCTTTTTATTGCCTCATGTAACAGACACAAATGAGTTACAGCCCAGGTTTTTAACAGAAAAAGAGTGATTAAATAAATAATACAAATAAATTTATATGGATGGGAGAGAAATATACTACCCACTACCTCTTGAAATTATCTACATTCCAGTTAATTTGATAATTTGCCTTTCTTAGTGAAAAGCAAAACATGCACGTTTTAAAAATCTACACTATAGCAGATTCTCAACAATTAAAGTCTAACTATTCTTTAAGTGGGTGAAATTTTACAACAAAAAAAAGCAGCATAAGTATTTCAATTAGCACCCACATTTCAGTTCTGAGAAGTATTTTTTTAAAAAGTAATTATTACAGAGGTGTACACTTGGCAGAGGCAAACAGAAACCTGTGGTTGTAGGGAGGAGTCTGTTTATGCATCTTTACTTTCAGTCACAACATATTACCCAAATTCCAGCATTAATATATTTACAGACAAATTGAAAACCACAAACCAACTTGTGTACTTCTGTGTTTCTCCTATCAGACTAGGCCCCTCATCAGACCGAAGTGATACCAGCATAAGCCATCCTGCTGACATAAATCACAACACTGAAATCATATGGAAGGACAGAACTAAAATAAAAGCGAGTAGAAAAATTATTTAACTTTACAATTTGGCACAGTTTCCCTCAGCTTCCTGTGCATTAGTCCTATCTAAAACTTCTTTATACAGTTGTGTGTCACAGACTTGGACAAGCAAAGATCCTCTACAGGATAGTAAATGTATATATTGCAAAGTAATGCACCACGGTGCCCAATCTCAGGTGGCCTCAGGTATTACAGCTATGCACATTTTACACCACTAAGTTGCAAGACAGAATTCTTATGTTATCTTTTTCCCTATCAAAAATGTGCAGCTGCTACAGCCACTTTCACTTTATTCCTCCTCATCACTACCCTGGTTTATTTAACTGTGGCAATATCTCAAACTTGTAAAAATACCTTGCTGTTGTCATAAGCTGCAGCGGTGTATATATTGCCTTCCAGTGTCTTTGCATAGCCCAGGCTTAACATAAAAGGAAAATGCTTCCATGCATGTGTCAGCAATATGATAATAGCAATGATGGAAGGCAGAGCGGAGGCCCGTGTGTTTAAAGGCATTTGCGTAAAAACTTCCCCCTCCCCTCTGATACATCAAAGAGGGTTTGGTTCTCTGAAGCATCACAAAAGGCGAGCCGCGTGGTGCTGCAAGCTGTGGCAGGCAGAGGTCTGCTCTCTGCACACACTGTATGGAATACACAGCCAGAAACACAGCGTTTCTGAGAGCCTGGAAGGGAGGAGGAAGGAAGGCAGAAGTGTTCGGACAAGAAGGAACGGAGTGTGACAGGAGAAACTGAAGATGCACAAGTTAAACAGACAGTAGGTTAAGCCAGCATGGCACAGACAGTCAGATAAAAGGTACAACCTCTTCCTGAATGGCACTGAGCTGCCGAAATGAAATCAAGAATAAAAAGAAATGATTGAGGGGGAAAAAACCCAAACAAACATGAAAAACATAAGAGAACAGAAAGCCACGCTGACTGAGATATGAAGCAGTTCTAGGAACAAAACAAAAATCTCCCAACAGCACAAATGCAAAACGGATACAAACTGTGAATAAAAATAGTTAAGAGCAGGCCTCGGTTTAGTGCTGGCATAGTTAATATGCTGCAGCAGGTCGAAGGAAGATAACAGCTGCTGCCTGCTCTGCTGAAATACCCGCCTAGTAAAACGTTCGGTCACCCCGCAGTATGCACTAGCCTACAGCCACCATCGCTGGAGACATTTGTGTGATTAAATATCCTAGTAGACATGGAAATATCTGAGCAAATGAGAATGTATTCCAGCAGAAGACAATCAGCGACCAATGCCATATTGTAAGAGCAGCCATAGGCAAGAAAAGAATAAAAAATAAGCATGATTCATAGAGAGAAGTCTTTAATGTTTTGTAGATACAAGAAAAAGAGATATATTACACCTGCAGCAAACTGCATGAATAAAAGGAATTGTATTAGTAGGAGCTAAATAAATATTTGCTAAATTACACATAATATGCATTTAAATTTTTGAATTTTCAACCATTCTTTTCAAATGCCTCTAATGATTCAGTAGCTGAATTTACTAATGGCGGGGGGAAGGGCAGGGGGGGAAGAGGAGTGGGCAGAGGGGAGGAAGTCTGAGGCTCTGGAAAGCAGCCTAGATGTGGAATATGAATATTCTGAATTAAGATATCTTGGTCACCAATCTCGGGGTTTAATTTACTCAGTTTGCCTCCAAGAATTGAACAAACTTAGGTAGGCAATTTGAAGACTATTTAATCTCATCCCTAATCTATATACTAATAACAAATGTAGTGATTCTAAAGAAGCTGTTAAGTGAACAAACAAGAGAAAGAGAATCAGCTATCAGACATATGTTTCTTGTTTATTTCAACAAAAATATCCATTTTTGAGACCAATTCAATGTCCATCCAAGTCAATGGAAAGATTCTTATTAGTTTAAACAAGTTCTAGAATAAAGTTTATGTGGTTTTATATGTAGAACCCCTATTTTATATTACCCCTACAACTGTCCCAAATTTCCTCAGTTGCAACACTGAAAACAGGTCTACAGCTGTGCTTAGTGTGTGCTGACCTGCTTAAACCTCAGGAATTCAACACAGCAGCAGATTTCTTAAACTTCTGTCACAAGTTTAAGTGCTCATTTGTACACTCAGCTGCCTGCCTTGTTGAGGTAAAACTTCTGTTTGAGCATAAAGTACTCATTGCTTTTAGTACATGAAGGTAAACCCTTCCTCATTTCAAGACGTCTTCCTATTTGCATTCATTCCAGATGGAAGACTTTGAGAAACAGGAAATTAGTTTCTTGAGGGCTAAATAGATTCCCTAAAATTTGAGATAAAACCTGGTTTGAGCAAATAAAGGTATTATTTAAGTATATTAAATATTTGTATTTAAATTTATTCAAATATATTAATTATTTGACGTTAAATGCAGTATTTAAATATTTAAATATAATGTTTAAATAGATATTAATTAAAGATATGAAGAAGCATTACTTTGGATTACAATTTAGAACAGCCCTCAGGAAGTTATATTAGCCTCAGTTCTGCAGCATTATCTTTATTCCTCCTCACAAAAAGATGGTGGATCATTCTAATTCTATCTTCTTCAGATGGTCTGTTTCCTATTGTGCTCTCAAGTGACTCAAGACATGCACAGAGGCTTCACAAACCAAGCTTTCTGTCACACAAATATTAAATACCTGCATACAGAGCTTCCACTGTCACCAGACCCTGCAAACCTGTAAAAGGTGACATTTGCCCTGCAAAGCCATTATTTTTTTCTTTTTACAAAACGTTCTTGTTTGACAACGCTGGCTGCAAATTTCCTCTTTTGCATTAAATATTGACATCTTACATATTATGTTTTATTCAAAGCAGATAAAAAAATCCAAACAAACACAAAAACAAGAAAGACGAAAGATCTCTTTGATACTTATGTCTGAACCCCAAAGAGTCTTACACAGCTACTGGACCCAGAACATTTTAAGGAACCAGATGTTTTACCCTACATGGAAGTCACAACTGGGACATGATAGCTTTAAAAGCCAGTCCACAGAGATCTGCTGTAGTAGCCAAAACTCAGCAGCCTCCTCTGTCAGTGCCTAGAGGAGGAATTCTGACCCAGTCAACCATATTTGTGATAGACACAGTGACAGACAGAAATAAAGGGTCCTATATCATTTGCCCACCTGCAATTTAGGCTTTGCAGCAATCCTTAATAAAATCCTGGCAAATGAGCATACAGGGATCCAATACAGTTTGAACTGCAGCCTCCACAAATACTGCAAACATACAGTTTGGAATGCTGGAAATGTGAAAAGACATTAAGTGTCTGGAAATTTTCAAATGTACCTTTGGGAGAATTACTATACTGCAAAGCCCAGCTCTTCAGACCATCACTCCCCAAAGGGGCTGTGCTGGAGAGCAGAATTGGAAGCTTTCTACCAACAGGTGGCTAGATGCAAATTGATTTTCAAGTTCCCTCCTGCCTAGGTCTGTGTAACCCAAGGAAATCTAGTCTCCTCACTTACTAAATTTAACTATTTTGACATTAAGGCTACATTGAAGATATCGATTTTCAACTATTTTCAAAAGGAGCCAAATTTTCCTTTCAAGTCAGTCCACCTCGTTCAGTCTGAAATGGCAATACAATAAGTAGCTGACAGTGTAGCAACATTACAGCGAGAGACATAAAAGAAATTATATTGACTTAGCCCACATAAGGAAATCCCTCAACAAAGTGAGAGAAAATGGGGTTTGAACACAGAAGTTACACATCGCTGTGTTACTAATGCATCTTTTCCCTCTCCAGTTACAGCAGAGCTCTTTGGCTACTGAGCTCATATTTGAACTGCACAAATGCTCACATACCAACCCTTCTCCTCTCTCAAATGGCAGATACTATCAAGGCTTCTGTAATGTATGATCCCAATCTGGGTCGCCTCACTCCTCCAGTTGCCTCTTCTTTTTTGTTTTGGGTGAGATGTGAGACAGAGAAGCATAAAAACTCATATGATTTGCTTCATTGTTAAATTGATTCTACTTTATGTAAGGACTTCCATGAGCTTCAAAGGACATGGCAGTAGATCCTCTTTGTGCCAAGGTATATTCCAATGGTAGATTAAACTTAGAATTTCTTTCACAAGTCTATTTTCTCATCCCAGAACACTGGCAAACAAAAACTTCTATGCTATTACATAACTGTATTTTCTGTCAATAATTCCATATAACTAGATGGCTACATTAGAAATACTATCTTTAATCAAAAAGAATTGTGAAACAATATGTGGATGTAACTTCTTGGTATGAAGATCTTGGTCTAAATGTTTTGATTGCATTATATGAAACTTGTAACATGAAATCTCTACACTGTAAAAGCATTTTTAGTAGATTACAAAACACTTAAGTAGCAACTAAGACTAATTCAATAAAAATCAATAGGAAACTGATATGATTACACTTTTTCCACTTCATTTATCATTTTCTCTCAAAACACATGCCAGTACTTTTATGAAGTTTTATATATATGAGCAACATTCTTCATGTTTCATGAATTTGATCAAGTTGAGAAACTGAAAATTACTTCTAATATACCTTATTGGGCTTCTTCTATTAAAGTTCTGACCTTGCTGAGCCCACACAACAGAACAAAGTGTTGCATGAGGCAGGTTTCATGCAAGATGAAATAAAGAATCTGTATTTTCCTTGTAATGCTGCAGCTACATGTCGAACTAAATTATTTAAACAAATAATTCTGCAAGAAAATGTATCCATTAAATACCAGATTGTGTACAAGAACAGGAAGATAGCCCTGCTCCAAGGCCAGCCACAACTAACACTCCTACACTCTTCTACATGAAGGCAGAGCAATTCACTAAACACTGCAACCAAAAGTATGAAGAGTTTCTGAAAGAAGGGGGGAAAAAAGAGCAATCTCCATATTCTGAGTCCTGAAGTTCCTTATTTAATTTAAACTCGATCAAACTTCAATAATATGTAAATCTTGTTCACTATAGATATCAAAGTACTTTACAAGGCAACATAAGCCTTATAATCTCAATGAAGTTAAAAAGAGATTGTCCCAAGGAAGGGAAGAATAAGGATTTCAGGATTTGTCTCAATAAAAGGTATAAAAAAACTGCTAGAGTTGAACAGATCTATTATATCACAGAGAAAAGCTAAAACTGTAATATGTTTCATTTTCCCACCAAATTTTCTTTATCATATTAGTAAAAATAGCATCATTACATCTTTAAATACTGATTATGTATTAGAGCATTTACCTATTTAAGTAATGATGGTTACATATTTGGGAGCTTTTTCAAGTATCAAGGAAAATTTTCAGATACAAGTTTTATTTATCATTTACAGAAGAGATTGAGAATAAGAGGAGTGATTTACAAGAGAGCAACAGAACAATTTTGCCATCCATCCATGTAGCAAAGGCATTTTTGGAAAGTACTGAGTACAACTGCAATGTTCTTTTCCAATTCAGTTTAGCAGCTACAAACATAAAACACTGCTAGATGCAAACACTCTCCGGGAGTCCCAGTTGTAATGTCTGAGATAATGGAAGACACCTGGAAGAGCTGGACACACAATCTTCTCTGAAATTTAAAAAGCAATCAATGTCTGGGACCACCAAGAGATTTGGACTCCGTGACCTAAGGAGCAGGCACATGAGTCTCAGATGGAAGAAAAAGTTCCTTAAAAAAAAGTCTTGGGAAAGCCTATGTGCTTTAGCAACCTCCAGCAGGGAGACCATCCTCGGAGGGGCCAGTGAAACTAGAGGAGCTTAGGAACAAGAACAGACCTTGAACACAGGCAGTATTGAAAGGACATACTTTCCTCTAGGATCACTCAGTCCTCAGCCAGAGCTCAAAGAAGATACACCCTTTCATTGTCAATTCAGTGAAAGAGTCATTCAATGAGTGCTTATTTTCAGGAGTATGGCTTGTACTGAGGGTGGCCAGGAATTCATCTTTGCACATGAATTTGGTAGCTCCAGGCATGCACTGAACTGAAGGTACAGAAAGGGCCTCAGAGGCAAAATCTCAGGTTCTTACTAGACTTCCAGACACCTGATGGTTTGAGAGATTTCAAAGATCACAAATTATGGGAATAATTCCAAATCCAAATTTAGACACCATTTGCTTGCCATTTTCTGGAGGTATTTTTTAAATCACACCTTTTCTATCTGTAATAGGATGCAATTATATATTTGGAGTTGAGAACATGTAATATTTTGCAAATTTACAATATAAATATTTCTCACAAAGTTGTAATTTTCTTCAGGTGATCATAAGAGCTACAGCACCTTCATCTGACTAACAATACAGGAAGATATATACATATTTCAGGATTAATGATAGGGTGCTTAAAGCAGCTTGCAATAATACTCTGGGAAGAATAAGAGGTTGTCATTAAAAAAAAGGCAGGGGAAAATTTTGGGACTGCAAACTAAAATTATTCTGCATAAGTAGTTCTACTTTGTACTTTTTAATATGATTTAACTTTGCTAATGTCAATGAACAGAAAGGCATATTAGCAGATACTATTTTGTTTATTGTCACTTCAGTGGTTTTGAGTGCTGGAGGTATCTTCATTAAATTGGTCATAAAACCATGTATTTAACATACTGATGGCTGCATTTTTTTGCCCATCTTTACAATATACTTTTCAACAAGGCAGGTAGAGGAAACTGTAAAATAAATTTCGCTGTTTCTGCAATGACAAGGTCACCAGTTCCAATTCAACATCGTTTAAAAAAAGAGATGGCATTAGAGCTTGAGAAATTTCTTAACATTCCCTAGCCTGCAGTCTAAACCCCTTGTTACAGGCAAAAATGCCACTGGTAGCATACTCTAAAAGCCTCATCTTCTACAATTTAAAGGAATACAACATTTGTGTATCACCCACAGTATGAGGTATTTATTTATAATGTTGCAAACTGTCAGCTCCTGTTTTGTTTCTATTATATCTAGGATGTCAGGAACTGTCAAGAGCAAGAGCTTTACCAAGGGACAGGCCATGTAAAGGCAGTGGATTAGGTAGATGCTGCAGTGAACATGCACTGCTTGCCATTACAGGAGCTCCTACAGAGCAACCACGGGATGCTGGACCAATACAGCACCCAGGATGGCACCTGAGCACAATCACCTGTACTTAGGGAGCTGTGGGGACTGCTTAGTCTAGAAAAATGAGGAATTTGAAACAGTACATATATATGAACATAGGAAATTGGGAATTAAGGAAGAAAAAGACGTTTTTATACCAAAGAAAATCTCAACTCAAGAACAAGTAGAAAACAGCTATGATTAAATTTAGGCTGAGAATTAGTTGACTATTTCTAACATATGAGTTTTGAGAACCTGTTTTACTATGAGTGCTGGGTTAATAACCTAACCCATCCTAATCTGTGAGGCTGAGACTCTGAAAAAAACATCATCTGTATGTCTCCATGGAAGAGTGTCAAGGATATAAACTCACTGAGAACAAATAAGGACACCAGAAGCAGATTAGGAGCATTAGCACAGTTCTCCACCCACTGTTTGCTTTCTTGTCTGCACTGTGCTTCCTCTTTCCTCCACAGCATCACCAAGAACTTTATCTAACTGCTTTCTGAAATCTGTTGTTCCCTCTTTCTTCACACTTATCTCTTTCTTTACTCTCTATGCATTCTAAGTCCTGGCCTCGACTTTGTCCATCCACCTCTTTCCCCACAAACATTATTCTCTTTGAATACTGCATTCCCTCTCACAATTTAACAGTCCTTTCTTCTCCCACACATCCTGGCACCCACAATTTTTATTCCCATCTGCTGCTTTATGCCTAGGATTGAAATATTTACCAGAAACATAGTAACTAGTGAACTAAATGAAGAAATGGAGCCCATTTTCCAGAGACAATATGTAGAGAGCACACCAAATCATCTTGTTCATCCTGAGATAGATCAACAGACACCTTTATACTGGTAAGACAAGGAAGCAATATTTGGCAGGGATGAAGAAAAATATCTAAAAAGAAGCCAAGACACAGCAGCCTTAAGAAGACTTTCTTTATGACCCAGAGATACACATTTGTTATAAGAAAAACTCCTGAGAATTCTATCACTGCACATGGAAATTCCTATCACTGTGCTGTTCTCAAACTCAAACCCATGTTTTCTTAATTCAACCAACATTGCATAATAAACTTGAAGACTCCTTACTCGTTAGGCTTTGTGAGAAAGAAAGAACATTTCATCTTTCCTTACTGCTTTATCACATCAGAGTGCTTTTATGCTCCTGAGATGAGATTACAGATGACAGCAGAAGAGATTAGCAAAAGACTAATAGTCTGTCTTCAGGGTCTGTTCTACACTGATTTGTTCCACCAATATCTCCTGCTTCTCAATGCTTTTATAAATGGCACGTGAATGGAAGCCGATCTGGTCTTGGCAGTTCCCCTTCTCTTTATCCCACGTTCTCCAAGGGATTTCCTGCACATCACTGTACCTAGGCCTAAACATGTAAACTTACTGGCTGGATCGTAAGAGTAATCTTAAGAAGCTTGATATAGCTGTTACATCATGCCCCAATCTGCCTATTTTGATGAGGAAATCGTGCTTGACACATTCAACAAGGCAAAGGAAAATGGAAGTGGCACAGGAAAACAGTAGAGGAGGATTCCTTCCCCTGTGCATTATCACTTGTGAACAGATCTGAATCACAGACCACCAAATACTACCAGGTTGAACCTGGGGGCCTGTGCAGAGATTTCCTAGTCAGGTTAGTCCATCTGGTTGATATTGTGGCACCTGCAAATTTTCTATACTTTCCTAAGGAATATTTTCCCCCTGCTTTTCTGTTTCCCTTTTCCCCAGACCTGATTTTTCTGATGAGTACCTGTCTTTTGTGGGAAAAAAATCCATTGCTATAGCCCTATAAAAATTAGGAATAATTATAACTATTATGTGCATTTCCCAAAAATAGAAACCTTAAAGTTTTAGATGACAAGAGGTCTCTTGCATCCAGATTTGTATTATCAGTCTATTCAATCATGACGATAAACTTGTTATTAGTTTAACACAGGAACTGCTGTAAGTACATCTAATCCTGCACTTGGTTTTCTTGACTTTGTACCAAATGAAGTAAACCCACTTTTCTTCTTTACATGCTAATCACTTTGAAAACAGCTGTATCCCCTTTGTCAACTGTGCATCCTTTATTAGTATTGGCGAATACTATTGAAACAGAATTCTCACAAGTCCCAGATATGAAAGAACAATCAACATGTCAACTCACATATTAGTAAGAGACTATCACACATCAGATCTTTTCAATGTTTGTGATTCTATTGGGATAATATGGATTGAAATAGTATATCACAAACACAGAAAGGAAGGTCTCTGGTGACAACAGTACATCAATGATGTCAAAACACTGTCAAATAAAGCTATTATTCTTCCATCTGATACTTTCACTTGCATAGTTTGCCATTGTTCTGTTGTAATTTTCCCTGTATTTTCGTTGTTCAAAATTCAAGCAATTATTAATCTTATACATGCACATCAGTTCAGACATTAAACACAGGAATATTTTAAGCATTCAAGAGTTGCTGCTCATTACAGAACTGCCTTTCCTCTACAGAAAGGCTTTCATGCCATAAAGAGTCACATAAATGTAACCTCTTTGTTTTTAAACACTGTATACACACATGAAAACTGAAAAAAAAAAAAAAAAAAAGGAGCTAAGGAATGTACTCTGTAATAAAAGACATTCAATTTGAACATAGTTTATTTCACAATTTACGAAAACAATGAGCAGAAATATTTTTATCAGGAAAAACTTCTGTAACATCATGTCATAAAGCCCTCTCTGAGCACAAAAGGACAACACAAGACTTTCCCGGAAAGATGAGCAAAGTCACCCACAAAAACATCCCAGAAATGCTTTTTAATTGCTCTCATCAGCTTTTCCAGGCTTTGAAGTTATAGTATACCTTAAAAGTAGGTCACTGCACGTTACTGTACAGAAAAATATGAACAAACTATCTCCCTTGTAAAAATCTTAGATAAGCAGCACTGAAGTGACACTCACCCTAACTTACTATCCATTGTCTGTAAAATGGCAAACAGAACCCTTAAATACATCCACGGAAAGAAAATATGTTGCCCAACTCTGTAAAGCACTATGAAATACTGGATGAAAAGCTATTTCTCAATACAAAATATAATTAGTCCTAAAAAAATCAGAAAACAATAGACTTGCATACTGAAGTGCTGAGCACATTACTCAGTAAGGAACTAATTACTATACAAAGTAATTGGTAGCAGTGTTTGTATTACATCTGTCCTTTTGCCTCTGAGATAGACTTCTGTGCTGTGTTGTGAAAATGTTTACCTGTTCTCTATTATTGGGCAAAGCAAAAATGTCTTGCACTTCTTTCTTATGGGAAAAAATAAATGAGTCTCCAGTTACTGTCCTGTCCTGCAGTGCTCATATATTAAAGTCTAAGAGTAGAGCAATTAAACACAGATAGATATCTCCTTAAGCTCCAGTCACATTTGACATCCTTGAAGACCTAAATCCCTTGAAACACAAGGATTTTTCAGGCTGAAAGACAGGATAATATAAGTAGCTGCAAAGAAACAATTCAATAATTATATCACAATTTCACACAGTCTAAAAATACTTATAAAGTAGAGACTTCTTGTAGGTTTTTAGAGTGTAGAAATATGACCATGAACCAGTGATTATATTCCAGTTTTGAGTATGAAAAAGCTGCACAACTGGCCTCTGTTTATAACACATAGACATGTAACATAATACAAAATATAATACAGGTTTTCTAACAAAACAATTTGTTGCATATATCTCAGTAACAGCAAAATGAAAACACTGATTCCTTCTCCTTTAACCTCTGTGCTTCTTTTTGAAGATAGCATTGAGCTGGTTTCTTGGGGTTTTTTTCTAAATGAAGAAAATAATACCTTTGGCACATTCTGTCATTTCACAACCTGCCCACAAAAAACCTGTCTCCATAGTCTTTCTTTCATCTATTTAACATCTCTTCTTCAGAAGAAGCAACTGCACTTGTAGCTGTACCAACACCCTGAGAACACCAGGCATGACTCTTGGGCTGAAGCCCGAGATTACAGGTAAACGTGATCTGTCTGGGGAGGTGATGCTGCCCTCAGGGCTGCCTCTGGCAGTCAAAAGATCATAAATCAGAGAGTTAGGACTCCCTTTGAATCCTAAGAGAGGACAGTTTCCTTCCTAGGATCACGTAAGCAGCGCTATCATACTCAGATCTTCTAACTGTGAATCAACAAAGTCATTATTTATTGATATGATTATTATAATATCTTCCTAATAATAGCTGGCACTGGACTTATATGTGCTGCTTGTGCTGAAAACATCCTAAAATATCTCTAAAGAGATTGTGTAGTTTTGAGATAATGCCATCAAAACAGAAGTAACAGTGTTACATTTAAACACGGAAAGGCTGTTTCAGCCTTTGTTCCAGGACAGCAGCAGGGGATGGGGGGGGAGGTGTGCCAAGATTTATCACATGAATTCTGTATTTCACATGATTAACAAACAATGATTTGAAATGATTGTATGATTCTAACAAGGGGAGAAGGCACAAAGAGCACATTCCAGGGACTGCTCTTGCTGTGAAGGTCTAAGACAAATGCTGAAAAAAGAGATAAGATAGATTACCCAGCCAAGAGTGTACCTGGGTGGGACATAGGCAAGATTTTGACACTCAAAACACTTTCATGCTTAAGAGTTTATTGTCTCCTACAGCAATTATATCAGTAAATCTGCTCAAAAAAGGCAAGAAGAATTACTTCTCATAATCCATAACCTGTTAGAAGATGAACTATCAGACCTCAACAGTACACTAAAACAGCCAAATAAGGCACACCTCACATCCTAACCCCAGCATCTTCTTTGACCTTCCTGTGCTGAAATCAACTGATTATTTTGAGCAAAGGAACAAAAACCAGCCAAAAAAAAAAAACACTTTCCTCTAGGAATTAGTTTCAATAAACTTGAAATGTAAAAAGTATTATATTTTGAAAGCAAATTTCCTACATGCGTAGTCTGGTCAGATAAAAGTTCCTTTAAAAGTGGAGATTTTTAAAAAATATTTGCTTTTATGGCTATTTAGTTTGCATTTGAAATAAATTCATCAGAAAGGCATACTAATGTATATTTATTTAGTTCAATCATTGCAAGCTGACTTTATTTATGAAGTGTTATATACATCTTGCTGAGTCTAACACATTTCTATTTAATGAAAATAATTTTCACCAAGTCAAGTATTTTTCTTCATGTGATCACTCTCAATAGTGATTTCCTGTTGTTATTCTCCTCTCCTTAATCTAAATTCTCTTCAACTTGCTTAACTAAGTAGTAATTTGTCCTTCTATGCATGATGGTCATGGTCTCATCACAGTTACAATAGTTTTTCCACTATAATGGCAACTTCTTTTGTGAGAAGAGCTTCTCTTGATGATGGTGGCTAAATTATGTGTATATCAAAAACATGGTGCAAATTAAAAACAGAGCTGAGTGGACATTTTATGCTTCTTGCCCATCAGAGCTTGGAAGGGAGACAAAAAAAAATTACAAAAAGAAGACCTAGGGAAAGAATTCTGAAAGCATCTTATAAACTACAGCCACTCACCCAAATTTCCAATGTAAATCATTTGTGCTTCACTGGAAATAGTACAATGGGGAGAAGAAGGGCAAGGCAGATATTTCCTAACATGGGTTTTAGTGTTTTTATTTTATCAGTTTAGGGAGAAACACGATGTGTTTTACAGCCCATGGAACAGGCCACAATGAACTACACGTGCTGTAGAGTTACACTCAAGGACTTTAGTGTGTTCCACACTCATTTGCACTTGCTGCACAGCCCAGCAGTCCAGAATAAGTGTATTTCTGTAGGGTGAAGCACCATTCAGCACTTACCTCCAAAGTATTTAGAATCTTATTATAATCCATGTGGCCTGTTTCTATTTTAAGTGAAGTAATTCACCAAACTGACACTGATAACTCCAACTAAAGTTTTACAGTCAATCACAGGAAGTAGTGTGTGTGGAGATCTCTTTCTTTTTTTTAAATTTTTGTCTGTGTGTGAATCTCAGTAGACTAGAAAATTAGAAATTCATCTTAAACCAATGTAGTTTATGGAATACATTGTATACACCCTTAAGACACGGGCAAAGCTAGCAAGAACTACTAAATTGTCACAAATTATTTCTTAGATACTAGAATAAGGTGCTTTGAGAAAGATAATACTTGTACACTACAGTTTTTAAAATATTTGTTTTATAAGTACAGGGACAAGATAAATATATCTAATATGATAGAAATGCATATAGAAACTTGCACCAGAAGCAAAAGAAGCAACTTGTGATCTCAGGATAGTCTGCCATGAATATCTATGTCAGATAGTTTTAATATTTTTTTTTTTCATTTTTTTAATAACGAATTAGAAGGCTAGTTGATTTTTCACATGATTTAGCACCCTTTCTGTATGACACGAGAGACCAAATATCTGCATGCTTACCAGACTAAATATGTGAGATGACCTTTCAAAAACCTTTTCCCCATGGCACGCCTCAGCTTCCCACACGTAAGGTGGCAGTAATATTTCTTATTACACATGCAAGCACTTTCAAGATTTACTCATGAGAAGTGTTCAAAATAGAATATGTCAGTGTATACAGCTGTAGGCAACAAACAATATTCTTAAAAATGTGTAATTAAATGAGAACTAAACACCCCATTCTGCTCAGCACTAGTTCAGACCCACCAGGAATAGCACGTCTACTTTTGGTCCCCCCACAGCTCACGAGAGACACTGAAAACCTGCCAAAGATCCAGTGGAGGACACCAGGATGATTAAGGTGTTGGAGAAATTAAAACATGAAGCAACATTGAGGGACTTGGGTTTCTTCAGCTTAGAGGGCTGAGAGCAAAGAGTAGAAACATTGGCATAGCAAAATTGCTGCTAACATTGACAAGAGATTGTAATTCTGCTGAACAATACGCCCCCTAAAACCCTATAGTTTGTCTTACTCTGGAGCATTACAAATATAAGATATGCAAGAAAGGCAAGAAAGACCTTATGGCATTTAAATAGCCAATTCCATTGATCCAGCACAGGCACAAAGATCAAATTCTTGACTGTCCACTCTAGACTTTGTGAGAAACGTTTGCCAATACAACTTGTCAATGTATTTCTAAAGCACAGGAGATGAATCACAGATATTGTTATTCTGTGAGAAAATGCACTATTTCCCTGGACAAATCACCCCTTTGCATTAAGCAGCTAATGTGACATGTCCTTGCTTGTTCATGCAAAGCACTGCTATGCCATTGTCTGTCATTAGATGGATGTTTTAACCAGCAACTGGCCAAGAGCTTTCTCTACTGCTCTGAGACACAGCAAAGATTGATTCTCTTACCACCATTCTGAAAACTATTCTGAAAACCTCTTGGGTTGGGATGTTGGGATGTTCTGCTACTGACTACGGTAATCTTTTACTGTCCAGTGGCAACAGAACTGGGAAAAAATAGAAGCAATCCTCAAAGCTGATAGAAAAAGTATAAGAATTCTTATATCTGGGCAGCTCTTAAAATCCACAAATTATCTGTTAAACAGACAGAGATGAACTGAACCAGGTACAGCAAACTCTGATCTGGAAGATCATGACTTTGTCTTCTATGAAAACAAGGAGTTTTGCTACACACAAGGAACAAAGGTAGGAATCATAAATGATGAGGCTGTTTGCACTTGATAGATTGGATGGGAACATCTAAGGACTATAATAAAGCACATGAATGTTTCGTATGTGCAGAATTTAATGTGTTCTTGAATTTAAAGTATCAGACCCTTTAAAAGAGACGAAAAGTAAAACTTGAACACTAACAGCTGCTTACCAGAGTAGCAATAATACTCTTCATATATGGATGACATGGAAACAACAATAACAAAATGATAACTTAAAACTTCTATAATGCACATCATTGGTAATGTTGTCAGAAAATCAATTCAGACAAATTGAAGCCTCATACTGAATTCATTACTTTTCAAAACCATTTCAGATAATCCGGGATGCTTATCCATGGCAGGAATTCAGGAATTTACTCACAGCTGTATAACATGCTGGTAGTGACAATTTCCTTGTAAGAAGGGAGAGATAGGAATGCACTTGCAAATGCAATAAGCACAGGAAAAGAAAGCCTCTCTATATTGAGTTGCATTAGATAGCCACACAGATCTATTTCTGCTCAATTATCCTGACTACATGCACAATGCAACCTGCTTTGAAAGTATTCGAAACTTTATTATGTGTTTCACTGTAGCACTCACTGCTATATCCAAGACAAAGTAAAAACAGTAAAAACCTTTCCATCAAGAAGGGCATTCTGGAGGCCGTTCAATTATTAATTTTATTAGGAAAATTGTTTACAAGGAACTGAATGTAGATAAAGGTTGTGAAACACACAGTAAAACAGTGGCCACAAACATTTTTGATGCTGCTTTAAAAGAAGCAACTAGTTGGTGATCATACTGTCATGCAAATGTAAAGTATGACATACAGGCCATAAAATACAGTTTCCACTGCTACAGAATTATGCACCCTGACTAGACTGCTAAAAAGGTATAAAAATCATATAGGTATATTATTTATTATTTATTATTTTTACACTGAAATAATATAATCATACAGGCAGCAAGGTTGCAGTTGACAACCAAGAAAGCACAATTAAATCCTCCTCCTTTTCTTTGCATTCATAATAGACCAATACTCTGTCCTCTGGATTTTTCTGAGGGCCAGGGAGATTTTTTGATGTGCTTCGATTTATACACACCTCACTGCAAGGAACTTACAATTTTATTTAAGAGCATTACCTAGTACTCTTAAGAGGAAAAGATACATTCCAATCACATACAAAAGATACCTTCCATTACAATCAAACTGAAAAAGTAAGATTTTCCAAATATATACCTCACAGACCACACCCAGAGAAATGAAATCACAAATCCAGAGGTAAATCTCATTTTAAAGGCAAAAGAGAACTTGAGAGTGATTTTTCAACATGCAGCTGGACAGGTTACAGGACACTTTTCTGTTATGAAACAACAGCTGATGCACAAGATTTAATAGCTATAGGTTGACAACATATAGCTCTTAAACAAGACAAACAAGAGAAGCAATAATTACATTTAACTAGCACTAGGAACCTCCAAATCCAGGGGATTGTAGAGATCATACTCTCATACATTCTAATTTTGTGAACAAAGAAATTGTAGAGGTTTTAGAGATGATAAACTACACATCCAGCAGTTCTTTTCTTAAGGAAAGGTTCACAATACTTGTCTTCACTTGTGCATCCCCACCATTCCTTGCTATGTGCAGTTTCATAGGCAAGTTATTTTGATTGATTTTCTTACATGTTCATTTTCTGCACAATATCACAGCTAGCAAGGGAAACACTCAGGCCTTATTTTTCAAACACATCTGACATGCTTCCATCATCTTTTTTTGACTTTTTAAGGCAGGGAGTTTAAGTTTAATGAAATTCATCATTTGCTATAAACTTATTCCACTTAAATATTTTTTAAGCATTTATTTCAGAAAGCATTTTGAAATTTGACTGTATGCTTTCAAGGTACAGTTTGGTCTACAAATCATATATTATTGGAGTCTAGATGTTGTGTAAGTAGGTGAAAAAACCTGCTATGACCAGATATCAAACAGTTCTGGGCTTCACCAGGCTTCAACATTACTGCCAAAAGATGTGAAGTGTCCCATATGAGAAGCACTGTGCTGTCCAAATGCAGAGAAGGGGGGGGACAACAGCCTAATAAGAACTCTGTGATTAGTAGGAATTAATAATTAATCTTACCTTTTTAATCTCTGCTTTTAAGCAGTTAAGCTGCCACTTAGAAGAAGCATATTGTCAGCAAAACGTAATTCTTTTTAATCCATGTGCTGCCTGCACGACATTCCTGTGCATTTTTCCCACACGCACTGCAAGCAGTGGCAATACTAGAGAGACAATATCTTGCTTAACATAAAATCTGCGTTAAACCTTTCATGTGCAATAGCTCCTTAAATATCCATGAAAACTTACAGCAACTACTTTCAGACACGGGATGATCGCTTTCATTTTGACTCTAAAGCTGAAAATTTGGTCTCCTTGAGAAATTCTGTATCAAAATTTGAGACAGAGCATTCATTGCTCCAATGAACCCTCTCACTAACATAACTTAGTTTATACTGGATTTGCAAAGGCAACATTCATCTCTAATGCCATTTTTCCTTTGTTCTGATGGTCTTTTTTGATCTCATATCTCATTAAAAAATTCTTTGATCCTAATCAATATGTAGTTAACAGCAAAATATTGTAAAAATGTCTTCTCTGGCTATGTCAAAACTCCCTGGTATGCCATATGCAACATCTACAGACTGACAACAAAAAACATGTCAAGTTCAACATCACTAAGCACTAGCCAGCTCTTACTTTAATAATATTCGTAAATGCTGGCTAATTTAAGTGCATTGTATTGGACTGATAATGGAGTCTCAGTTATTGCTCATCTCTAGAAGCATCTATTGATATGTAAAGCAAAGACATTAGCCATGTAATTAGCCTGCAGCATAGCTATCATCCTTCACTCAATCATTTCAGTTCCAACTGCCCAAACAATAGTAACATTTCACAATGTTTTCCCTTGAAATAGCTGGTGCCTTAATCATAGTGTGAATTTCTTATGAAAAGCTCCCACAGATAGTGTACATCATGCTGGGAAAATGAGTTTAAGTACAAGAAACCGATTAAAACTCTAACAATCTCCTAAGGATAATTTGTTAAAGGGGTTTTGTTACTTTGCATTAGCTCTAAAAATAATCTAGTTCTTTATTAAAAGGTTCAGCACCTTAATAACATTTAAGATTGTATAGGAATAATCAATGTTTTTCTCCTTGTTGGCCACATATTTTTATATTAAACAGAAATGCAATTTTACTGTTAGTTTTAGTAATATTTCCACACATTTCTATTTCATTATTCATGATTCTGTTCTGAAAGCAAAAAAAATAATCACTCTAAGCAATTATTGGAAAAATCCTAGTTTAAGATAGAATTTAAAATGACTTTTATGATATTTTCTGCAATAGCAGGCACCTAGATTCTGAGACTTGTGTTTGCCATCTTCCTTTTGTCCAATATTCTTGCAATATGAATGTTTTCAAGACATACTAAGCTTTATGTGCTCTGGAACATATTCCTCAGTTATTTAATATATACCTACAGTGTCAGTTAAGACTGACTTTGAAGGTCACTCTTGCTCAGGCCTACACATGAGTCATCCATCCCTCCTTGTCTATGAATTTATCAATATACATCTACACTGCTTCCTAGAAATGATCTGCCTCAGGAGGGAGAAGCAAACCTGTTCCTGCTTCCCAATGCATTTCTAATTATGGGATCTTGCCCATACATGGCAAGAAAGGATGGGCTACTAGAAAGGTTAGCTCAGATCCTGAAATCTGCAAGTCTTCTAAACTCAGAACAAGCTGTTACTAGGAGACAGTGGAGAGATTTTCAAGTTGAGTTGAGGATTGCCAGCTCAAGAAGATTGTAAACTCAATCTAACATATATTCTAAGTCTCTTTACTGCTCAAAACCCATAAATTGACAGTTCAAAGGGACTCCAAGAATGAGCTCATTTATAAGATATTGCAAACTAAATACTGGCTTCCTATAAAAAGCATCCATCATTAGATGCAATCTGATGCAGAAATAAAGGGAAAAAAAGGAGGGGGGGGAACCAAAGGTCTTCATTAAAGTTAGTGAAATAAAAATAAAATGGACATCAATCCTATCCAATTAGTGGAAAAACCTACAATCACTTCTTTCAAATATGTACTTATATTCATAAAAGAGAAAACAAATTCAAAGTAGCATATCAGCAGCATCAGTAGTTCAACAATCACAGGGAAAAAATAACTTTGCTTTATTCTTTATTTTTAGCAAATACATGTTAAATGTGTCCTAAAATTTTTTTACCAAATCAAAATGAAGAACTGGTACCATTCTGGCCCTTCAGGTTTTTCTGAGCTTTCATGTTGGTTGTGGTGTAACCTACTCTTCTTAACTCCAGGGAAACAAAACATTGCAGCATGATATGCTAGGAACAGAACCAAAGTAACCTGATTTCTCACCGACCTATCCTTAGAGTCATTGCTCCTCAGGAAGATGAATATCCTTATTTCTCATGAATTTCAGTGGGCCGGGAGAACTTGAAGCACCTGGCATTGAAGTATCATACTTAAAATGTTTTAAGTTTTCTCCAGACATATCACAGACATTCTTCTGGAACAGTAAAGTAAGGTTTTAAATTTATGCTCTTCCAACAGCAAATTCTTTCTTAGTTTCATAAAAAAATTTGTCTTTTTCTCAAACATGCTTAGTTGGAGAGAAAATAATTGGAAAGCTTCTGCAATTTGCAAGAAAAAGTCTACATAAACTTACCTCAGCATATCATGTAAAATGACTGAATATCTCAAAGATTCACTGTTCATTAGCTGGCACATTTCCAGCACTATACCAATAATTACTATTCCAATAATACTATAATAAATAATTTTACTGAGCAAAGATGGACCTGAAGTTGTGTGGACTTTCATGAAAATATGCTTATCTTAAAATGAAGCACGAAATTTCAAACTGAACATACAAATAAGAACTGCAAATTTAATGCCACTGTCTAGTGCAGTCCCAAACAGTAATAGAAGTAAAATGACACGTATATTGTATTATCTTTACAGCAGTTTGGAAACCTGCTTTTATGCAGAATGGCAAAACAGCAGAGAAAAATGTGAATTAATTAATCCAAATGATACTGCAGAAAGTACTCTCTGACCTAAGCCATTGATAATGAGAAAAAAAACCAAGCAATTGCAGTTCTTAACTTGCCAGAGTCCCAAGGTGAACCAAGAGTATAGTTCTCAGTTGCTCAGGGAAACTTTGTGCAAGCCCAAAATGGAAAGGGCCACTGAAGTACTGTGTGCTGGACCAGATCCATTTGTTTAATTTAAGGGAGACAGCTGCTGCGATTTACATAAATTGTGCTTTATTGATCCACAGAGATTCTTGTGGCAGCTTGCCTTCCCCCAGAAAAAGAAGGGAAAAAAAAAAAATGCCTTGTCATCCTCCCTGTGTCTTATAGGCAATGCTGCACCAGAAGAAAAAAATAGTGAGCAGGTTTTTGCATTAACTCGCAGTTTAGAGTTAACGTAAAGACTAATCCAGGTTAGGGCAGTTTGGGCTGGGGCAGTACCAATCTGCAACAGTAAAGAATAGGTCTGGGTTTCATGTGGAGAAACACATCAGAGACTGGATAAAAAGCAAGTTGTAAAGCATGTAAAAGTGCAGGATAAAGTGGGAAGATAAGAATATTTGTGCATGATCTTGGCTTTCTTAGCATTTTTTTAAAAGAAAGTACTAGATTTGAGGGGATTGTGGCCCTCAAGACCCAACCTTTCATGTGAACTGCCACTTCAACATGTGTATTGCAGGAGACAGGTAGGATAAATTAGACAATGTTTGTACAGTGTTGCAAAAATGCAAATGTTGTAATAGAGCTAAGAATTATTATTAGATACTAGATATACGCAAAGAGCTCTGTAAGACAAAAAAAAACACTGAAAAACTAACACCAGCTAACCTACACATTTTAATTAAATTAAACTTCTATCAGGTACTCAAACTTGTTTGCATGCCAGTGTCAGCCCCTGTTAGCCACGGGCAACTACCAGGAAACAGCAAGAGTAGGAAAGGAAGAAAATAAAATGTCTGTTGAGCCACAGGGTGTTGGGAAAAGAAGAAGAGGCACTGGAGTACTGCAGGATGATCCTCAGGCAGAACACTCTCAGTGCTCTGCCCATCCACCAACCACACACAGCTGGGGGCTAAAATCTCAGCTCAGCCCAAGTGTAGCCAACAGAAAATGACATTTGCTACATCCTAAGGTTAGCCTAACATTAATTAAACCATCACAGTACTGCACTATTATCGTCTTTACTTATTTCTTTTGTGGATTATATTTTTCCTTGAGAAACAGTCATTTCCAATTAGAATTTCATAATAAATCTGAATGTCAGAACTCCCCAAATATGAATGTCATCTTTGTTTAGAGGCTAGAGGGAAGAACTGAAAGCAGAGATGTCCTTGAGCACTAAAACTAGCTGAGATACTAATCTACCACAGGAACCTGAACCTGGCATTAGGCCTTAAACAGGTTAAATCAGAATTGTTGCAAAAAAGTGTTCCAGGACTCAATGTTTCCCTGGAAGTCACACACTGCACATGGCAACACTACACCCCAGGAGAAATTAGTGCCAGGCAGGTGCAAGCACAACACAACCAAACCATCAAATGCTACACACAGCCTAAAGTTTTTCTCTTTTCCACCAAGGAAGATTCCCTTCTTCTGCAATATCTGCTCCAACGCTTCATTGAAAGTTTGGACTTGAAGCACATCATGCAAGTGGCTAAGAGTGGCTCACTGCTTTTTCTAAGGATTTTGTGCAAGTGTCACACCTCTGTGGAGGGAATGCCTGTCCACTTTCCCAGTCAATGGCCAACTGCCTGCATAGTAATTTCCCTACAATAACTAGCTGCACTGAAAGATACTTTAGGTAGATGACCCAGTTCACCTTCATGCAAAACTTGAAGTTTTCAAGATTCATTCAGATCACCCAGACTGTACAATTATTCACCACCATCTATTGTTTAACACCCTTTCCTTCCTGTACTTGTCTAAGAAAATTATGGTACTGCTTATTAAGCACTAGATTCTATTTTTTTTGTTGTTTTTTGCCAAAGGGCACATAACAATAAAATACTTTTTTTTTTTCAAATGTAATTGTTTCTGTTCAGAAGGAAGTGTTTATAAACATGTTGCCATGTGAACTGAATCAAGAAAACTTGCCTTTCTACATTTATCTCAGCCTAGAGAAAAAGCGAGAAGTGGATTAAAGATGGTTTTTAACCTTTCTGTAAACTTACTGCAAGCATTTTGAATATTTTCATATGGTTAAGTTTGTTCAATATTTCATAACTATCACAGACATAGTGCTGTTCACTGAATGCCAGATCTTCACACTTAGAAAGTAGCAGTAGAAGCACACTCCTAGAATTTAGCAATATTGCTGCAGACCATATAGGTAAGTCTACATTCACTATTCCAACACACCACTCTGCTATCTTTTACTCAATGTAATTTAATACAGAAAAAATTAAAAAAAAATTAAATTCTCAAGATGCATTAAGGTAAAATCCTTCAGTCATCTAACAAGAGCATCTGTCACTGCTGCACAATGTACAGATAATTGGCCAAGGTCAGAGGTGACAGAAAGCTAAGAAATACACAAATACAACTAAAAGCATTAGGTATACCTGAAAAGGCACAAAATAAATCACTTTGGCCTGCTAAGGTTAAACCTGAGCCATGCACTTGCTTATATTTTGAATTTCTTAGAAGGGAATAGATAATGGGAGGAAGGCACTGTTGAGATTCTTTTTTTAATCTTATTTCTGCTTCCATTGCATTTATTATATTTACTCTTTATATCTTTGAGGGCAGGCTGGACTTTGTGCACAAGCACTGTTTATTCCACCTCAAAGGTTTTTACTCCATGACTCATCTGTAACATCCATAGCTTTATCAGTTGCATTGTCAGTTTTAAGCAGCTCTAAACTTTGGAATAGATAAGAAGCAAGGAATTGTTTTCTACAGTTTAAGCTCTGATATCTACCAGGATAAAGGTAAATGAACAAAGTAGAAGCTCCTCCAAATACAGAACTATGGGTTAAGCAAAACTTGTCTTTCCCGTTACAATAAGACATTATAATCTCCAGAATAAAAGGGTTTCTGAACTAAGGAAACATCTATTTATTAAATGCTTCTTACTGTCAGTGTCAAACCTTGTTACTTGAGAGAAAATCCCCCTTTTTAAAATAAAAAGGTTGGGTTTGACACGTAAAATTCTAGTTGCTCTTCAACTGATAAGGAAAGTCATAGATATAAACACAACATACAATATTTATAACCCTGGGATGTCTGCAACAAAAGCACAAGTCAAGAAGGCATAAAGAAATTTCATGTTTAATATAAAAGCAAACTAGAGGATGATAAACTGCACAAAAGCAAGAAAAACTGTTTCTTTCTCCATTAAAGTATTAAGCAGTGGAAATCTGTTAAGCCTTCTAATACATTTTCTTGTAGATGAACACTTCTAATTACTAGAGATATTTATGCATGCAAATATAACAGAAAAATTAACAGTACAGAGTAGTAACATGAGTGTGTACAAAATTGCCCATTATGATTCCACACACCGTCCTGATTACTGACATGGGAGAGATTCCTATGACTTGGAAAGTTCGACAAGAGAGTTCTTTAGTAATAGAAATTGTATAAAATAGACAGCATTAAAATATTTCTTAAGTTATTGTCAGCATCTATAAAGACAAAAGGCTTTGTAATTTTAACTTTGCTATTGTTTGATTTACAAACCCTCAAATATACTTAATACTTGTAAAGCTATTTAAATTTCTGTCAATCAAACCACATGATTTATGGTGCTGGTTTCATGTTATTATTGTATTTCAGAACTCAGGTATCTGGATACCCAATTGTATAAGAGAGTACTTTCAAACAGTTAAATCCCCAAAAGAAAACAGGATATGAGCCAAAAATTTTAAGTGAGATGAACCGAAGCCTGGAATACATCTGTGTTTACACATGGTCTGTTAGTCTGCAAATATATGTGGGCAACTGTGCACACCTAATTCCACAAATCTGAGTTTATAAATTCATTTACTTCACTCCCAGTTGACACTGTCAATGTATTCTTCAGTCTTTTTGCTCAAACAGGATCAAATGTGCCAACCACAAGAACAACTTTTGAGGCTGCAAACACTTTCCATGAGAAACGGACTACTAAAACTGACTTTACATATGGCAGAAAAACAGATGATACCAACGGTTATTTACTGTTGATATGTTCCACGTTTAAGAGAACAGTCTTGAGCCCACTGCCTGTCCCTGGTCTCCCATCTGGTCTCCCCATTATTAATTGTTCTAACCGACCTTCACAAGAGAAGAAAAATATTGTTGTATCCTCTTTTATCTTGTCTTATAATAGGAATCATGTTTCATACTGTTGAAATAAATTACTTGCACGGTGATCAAACATCTCAGCTTCGTTTCAGCATTTAATCACCCGTGAAAGCCTTTTATTGCTTTGTATACTCCAAAGTCATGAACATTATTTCCTATCTATTCTATGGAAAGCATCTTTCATTTTATTTTTCAATTACATCTTAAATTCTATCCTTTTTCTAACAGACACTTTGGTGTAATACTACTGCATGAAAGACTCTTGCTTCTCTAATATTTATTTCCTTTTAAAATGTTTTACTTATTAGATGGGGAAAGAAAAAGCCAACCTAAAATGGCTCAAGTAATACTACTTTCATTGAGACTACTTTATTTCCATTCAATATATACATTACAAAGCCATAGAAAATAATAATAAATAAAATCAATACATCATCAGACTATGGTTGTTCTAAAATCCATTATGGTTTATAGGTTGCTTGTCAAAGCATCATTGCTATATCATTGTATAGTCCTGCATCAATTCTGCCCAAAATCCTCACCATGTTCATGGATGTAATAGACAATCATTTAGTTTCACAAACCTCAATATGGATTATGTACAATACTTAGATTTTTATTTTGTGAGCTGATTCAAAGTCAAACTGCTCTCTCAAATGCATAAGGTGAATACACATGTTTAATAATTAGAAAAAACACCCAGTACTTGAAGCTTTTTAATAGCAAAACACAGAACACAGAACAATTGCTATTCTATAAAGCTGGATTGCGAGAGGTATAATGGAGAAAACATTTCTTGAAAATGCAGTCACAGACTGTGTGTCATAATCAGGGAGTTTTGCATCACAGCCTACAAGTATTAGTCCAGCTGAAATACGTGTAACAACTTAGAGTGAAAGAGGAATTATCAGACTAAAGTCTGATTTAACACATGTGACTGCACTTAACAACTTAACTTCTAAATTAACCCTGTTTTGAGCAGGACACTGGTCCAGGAATCTCCAGGGGAAATCTTTACTTCTAATTGCATTCATTCATACATCACAGAAGTTATCAAGAACTATTTAAGACTATATTAATTTAAACCATTGACAACAATCTTTTCAAAAGTCCTCATTTCCAGTAAGTCACATCCTGGAACAGTTTTCCAATAAAAGGTAGCACAACAAACTAACCAGTTTTAAGATGAATTTTAAAAACTTACTACCTTTACAGCCAGATGCAGTAACACAGGACCAGTACAGAGGAAACAAAAGTTCCCTTTCTCCTTAATCTTAAATGTTCCCATGTTTCATTGGAAGTCTTTTCAATAAACAATCATTACACATTCTTTTATAAAGGAAATTAAAAAATTCTGATACAGGAAGAAATATCCACCCTCTTGTATCTTCATCTGTTTTAAATCAGAGTTGAACAGAAAGATAAAAAGTTCACTAAATGGCAAGTTCTAGTTGTGAAAATATGAAATAACATATTTTACATCTTCTATCAAATTCACTTTTATTGAAATATGATGGCAGTGAATTTGGATGCCGAATTCCAAAATAAGACAAATGTTATTTCTGTTACAGTAGCTTTTTTCTACCCCCTGAGAATTTTTCCCTTCTCATCGGTTTCATAGATTATGAGTTTTTAGATTGTAGCAAAGCTCTTATACATAAATATGAGAAAACAGTAGAAAAAGAGAGAATAAATAAACAGCATCTGTTTGGAGTGATTATTCAGCTGATAGACTTTGATCTTAAGCAAACAAGGAAAAAAAGCATACTTTAAAGTGAGGAATGTTAAAGAATCTTAGTTATACACTTGTTCAATGAAAAATATCCCAGGCCTTAGATTGGACATTATCAACAGAGCATCCAAACATATTAAATTGATTTCAATTAGAAAATTATATGAATGTAGCCATCACCTTTGATAGCCTTCCACTGGAACTTTGATTGTTGTACTATGAGCTGGATCTGCACACATAATTGTAGAGAATATTCATGTAAAAAACACATTTATTCAAAAAACCAGCTGGATTTATTTGTAATGGTGTTAAGTATTATCAGTACCACTGCCAGCATCAGTACGATCATTAAATAGTTTTCTCAGAATGAAGGGGATTTGGGGGGTTTTTTGCAATTAAAAAAAAAAAAAAATCACTCGTAGGTAGATCATTAAGAATTCCCTCACAGTAACAAGGTCTATAGAATTCAACAAAAAAAGTTTGCTAAAGCTTTCATTCCATATCAGATAATAACACTAATGCCCAGGCTGATTTGTTCTGAACAGCCTAAAAAGAGACTACATGCTCTATTCTTCAGACTCTACAACATAATATTCAGCTAAATGGCCACTACCATAATTCCTCTGGTCCAGCTCTGGCAAGAAATGAAGCTACCCTCCATTTAAAATGTCTTTTTCAGGCTGTGTCTAAGCTTTAGATAAAAATGCAGCAGCCAACATGTAAAATATGTTGACAGAGGATTCAACATATGTTGAGAGTTATATCACTGTCCCAGTAATCCAGATATTCGAGTTCCCAAGATACAAAAGTCTTGAGGACCTTCCATATTAAATTCACAGCAAAGATTGTGAATTTCAAAAATTCAAACACGAGGTGACAGACAGAGCTTTTATCTAGAAATTCCAAAGGGAAATACCTTATTAAAATGTTAAATAAAAAACTATTCAAATGGCTTCAGCTCAATTTGTAGGAGGATGACTGCAGAGGAGGATATTTCAGACTAAGTTGTATCAGTGAAAAACTTGAGCTACTCAAACATTTTTTCTGAAAAGGACTTTTTTGCAAAAACTGTACACAGTTACCATTTGGGAAGTCTACCTTGGAAGGGAGAGGTCCTTTTCCTTTTTGCTTTTGTACACATGTTCACCAATAGCCAGAGATCACATGGAGAACCAAAAGACCACTTCAACACATGTCTGGGAGCACAGGCTACTGCAGAGCATCCCAAACAGCCTGACCCACTCTCCGATTAATGCCTCCCCCTCTGGAGATCACCATTGGAGGTGAGAACCTCGTCTAATGGAAAGTGTGCCTGCCCAAGCCAGGGAGGTTGGAATTAGACCTTCTTTAAAGGCCCCTTCCAATCCAAACCCTTCTGTGATTCTACATCCATGTTCAGCCATTTATGATCAGTATCATAGTTGACATCTTTATTCCCGGATTGCTCTCATTTTCAGGACCTTTCCACGACCTTCTACCATGTCTTTCAGTAGCTTCCTTTATCAAACTCCCGATTTGGCAAACTTTCTCTCCCCAGCTATCACAGATGTTCTTTAATATAAGAAAATGCATTTCAGTACTTACTGACTCAATAACCACAAGTACCAGAGTATCTCATTTGTTTCTATGGTTTCTCCTGCACTGTTCATGTAATTGCAACATGTACAGTCCTGTTTACCTTATCTCTAGATTTGCAAAATAGGAAAGCTACAAACAAGAATCACACTTGAGGAAAATCAACTCAACCACTGCTGGTTTTAATCTGTATATGTATATATATATGTTTTCTCTGCCTATCATCTCAAGCTTTGGCTTCTATATTTGCATATAGCAATGTCTCCTTTTGTCTCTTTCTTGACCACAGACTTGCATCCTCAAGACCTCCCCCTTTTTTTTTTTTCTCTCCAGAATTTGCCAGTCCCTCCTGTTCTCAGTGGGTCAGGCACAGCAGAGCCAAGACAGGCTCAGCACTAAGCTCTCTTTTGTCCAGCTGCCTTCATAGCACAAAGGAAACTCCACAGTCAGGTTTGATTACACCAAATGCCCACTGGTGCAGGTTCTTCCACTAATCTCCACCCAGACAAAAAGAAGGGGTTTAATCCTCGAAATCCTCTTAATGACCTTCCAAAGACATGGCCATCAGTAGTCTTCCTACAGACCCTCAAGGCAGAATGCTCCAGGTCTAAAACCTTTCCAGATAACTTTTCATAATGTTGACTGACAGCATAAAAATACACAAAGAATACATGTAATAACTGTAATATAGTAACTGGCAATGCTAAGAGGAGAAATAATAAGCAAACGTTAAAGCGAGGGCAAGTTAACTCAGTTTGAGTAAACAAATTGTATAAAGGTCCAATTCTTGTGAAATGAGTCCTACTGAGCACAATTCTTCCCATTAGTCACACAATAATTATCCAACTTCACACAGCAAACAAACCTCAGCCTTTTCCTTTCTTCTGTCTGAGTTACTGTGGGCTCATGAGGATACGGACGTTATTGAGTAAAAGCATTAATCTCTGAAAAAGCATGTTTGTAATGCTCATTTTGTCCCATGAAAGAAATATGAAAACAGAAATTACCAATAATTTCACTCTGGAAGCACAGGAAAGTATTTGTGAGGTTCACCACACACAGTGCTCTGAAGGATCATAGCACAGAACTGACTGAAGATTTTAAATTAAGGGTATTTATCTTAAGTAAACAGGTAAAATAATAAAAAATATAATTAACTGGTCAAAACATCGGCAATACAGTGTGTTGTTGGGGAACATACACATCTGTGAGGTTTTTTTATCCCTGTCAGCATACTACACAGTTATTAAAGCTTCCATTGTTGTCGAGGTATGTTAGAGTTTGTATAAAGTATTTCCACAGTTCTTCACACTCAATCTTAACAAAAAACAGTTTCAAATGCCAGAACATTTTTAGTTTCAGTCTATAATTACAGTGGTTCTGGCACATCCATCTTTTCAATGGCAGAAAATAATCTACCCCTCTTCTCAGTTTGGTCAATATCTTATGATTGGTTCAGATTATTATTTTCAAGTTAACTAATATTTCTGTGCTGTATTAAAAAGACTTAATTCTATTCAGTGGGATCAAATATTTAGCTACTTACTTGAAGCTATCATTTTAATGATTTCTAAAAGTTTAAATGCCTTGAACTCATTAAATTACACACTATAGTCAGAGCAAATCAAGGTTTCAGTTTGGGGGTTTTTTTAGTTCTGAAAAAAGTCCAAATGGACATGCCACTTCACATTTTAAATAATACAAGAAGGGATATTAGAAATAACAAGGAAAATAATTATAGAGATTACATTTCAGTCCCTAGGTAATCCTGTTACATAAGAAATTTATTTTAATTGAGTTATACCTCCTCGGGATTTGAGATGGAATAATACTCATTTCTTCAAATAATAGTTCTCATTTCTTTAAATGTTGAAATAAATTTATTCCAAATAATATATTGAGTGGTTATTTCTACCAAATAAAGTAAAATTGGCTAAGTTAATTTGTCATATAATGTGGCAGGCTTCTGCTCTGGGAATGTCTTACACTAGGTGGTTTCTTAACCTTAAATCTAATTAATCTTGCACCTAATTCCTCAAAGCAGACTGACTGCTAGAGAAAGTTCATGGCAAGGGTGTTGCCACTAACTCAGTTTCCAACCAGAGGGGGAAGAAACTGAGGCAGAGTTTTAATCCTTTAATATAATGGAATGTAAGAAATGTAATTCGAATAAAACATTAACTTCTGATTTGGAAATGCATTTTTAGCTTGCATTTATTATTTATCATTTTAGGGTTTGTTTTTTTCTGATTTAGTGGGAGGGCTTGTTTGGTTTTGTTAGGTGAATGTTTTTTTTTTCTTTTTATGAGGCATATTAGAGTACACACTGTTTATCTGCAATTCCAGGGATAAGTGATGTTTAAAAAGTCACCCGGCTTTTCTTTGAATGTTAAAATTAGCTGTACAGCTATAGAAGTGATAAAATGCTCTGCAGCAGATGCTTCCAAGTTTTTAGTATTTAACTGTGGGCAAGGTTATAAAATAATGAGAAATCTTAAATCTGGAAAATATGGAAACCTTCTTACTGAAGTATAAATGTTTTGAGGTATCCTTAAAAAGTTGTCAGGCAAGTTGTTTAAACTATCCAACATAATCTTCATGCTAGGGAACTTAAAACATCTTAAACCTCAAATAAAATCAGTATGGACAAATATCAGTAGAATACATCAGATAAAATCCAGCTCTGGCTTAACCCAACATAATTTGTGATACCAAATAAAAGTGAGGCTTTTTGTTCACACACACTTAGTTCATGACGTGTTCTTCGGGGACTGGTTACAATAAGGAAATATGACAATGGAATGAAACTATTGTTCACTATTCAACTATTGGCTTCATTTATTAAGATAGAGCTTTTCTGTAAGCAAGGTGAAGCAAAAAATCCCATTTGTAAAACTGATCTTGTTTAGCAGCAGATAATAGTAGCATCTAAAAGTAGGTAGCAATGTGTCAAATATCAGTCATTTCAGAATTTGTATTATTGATTGTCTGGTACTTCTGAGCAAGTTAGTGAACAACAACAAAAATGAAAAACAAAATGCAGGCGCCTCTTTCAAAAGTCGGTGCAATACTCAGTTATATGCCTGACTTGTTTCATATGAAATATCTCCACCTTTGGACTCTTCATAAGTGACTGTATTTAATAATGTTGCTCTAAGATAAACATAAGCGTTGAGAATCTTGAAAAAAAATCTACTTTCTTTGTTACATTTGATAGCATTTGTTGATGAATGAACAGGTTCTCTCATTATGGAAACATTATTTTCATACAAGATGACTTCAAAGCATGAAGAGTATGGACCAGATTCTCAATCCTGCTACAGTTGTTGAATTGGCACACCGATAAATAGCATGCATCTGTGCTGTGTGAATGTATCAATAAAAGGGCATTGGAGACCTAAGCTGTCCTCACACAATTGCCACTCCATTAAAAAAGGAGTGTGGAGAAGCAACTTCACTCAAAGTTCATCCTCATTGATCTCAACAGAGCTCTGAAGCTCAAAAAAACTCTCCAATTCCTCTTTCTGCCCAACCTCCACTTCCTTCTTTCACGATTAGAAAGGATGGAGGGTAACGGAGGCCCCTTTTCAGACCTCTCGCTCTTCCAAGAAATGGTCAGGAAGAAGAAAACACTTTTTGTTGCCATTGCTCCCTACAAGCCAAGCAGGGGACACCATTGTCTTCACATTGTTATCTTCTGTTAGAAACAGGCAAACTAAAGCATCATTGCTATACCCAAAGTGTTGCCAATTCCACCTAAAAGTGAAACAAAAACACATTAACACACAGAATTAACAAGGTTGGAAAAGACCGCAAAGATCATCAAGTCCAACCTTTTACCTAACTTCATGATCTATCCAACACCAACCTAACATCTAAACCATGTCACAAAGTTCATCATCCAACCTATCCTCAAACACATCCAGGGAGGGTGACTCCACCACCTCCCTGGGAAGCCCATTCCAATGGGAAATCACTCTCTCTGCAAACAAGTTTCTCCTGATATCCAACCTAAACCTCCCCTGACGCAGCCTCAGACTGTGTCCTCTCGTCCTGTCGCTGGGAGCCTGAGAGAAGAGACCGACCCCCGCCTGACTACAGCCTCCTTTCAGGTAGTTACAGACAGCGATAAGGTCACCCCTGAGCCTCCTCTTCTCCAGGCTGAACAACCCCAGCTCCCTCAGCTGCTCCTCACAGGGCTTGTGCTCCAGCCCCTTCACCATCCTCGTTGCGCTTCTCTGGACACATTCCAGCAACTCAATATCCTTCTTAAACTGAGGGGCCCAGAAATGGACACAGTACTCGAGCTGTGACCTAACCAGTGCCAAGTACAAGGGAAGGATAACTTCCCTGGTCCTACTGGCGACACTATTCTTGATGCAGGCCAGGATGCCATTGACCTTCTTGGCCGCCTGGGCACACTGCTGGCTCATGTTCAGTTTCCTATCAACCAGCACATCCAAGTCCCTCTCTGCCTGTCCATCCTCCAGCCACACCATCCCCAAGACCCTCAAATGCCAACGTTGCTAATACATAGTCAAGTCTCAAGTTCTCTACCACCACAAAAAGGCCTGCATCATTTAGAAAAAACAAGTCTGTTTCATTGCTTCCAAACAATATATTGGTCTTTGGTTTAATATGCTAAAAGTGGATATAAAAAAACTAGCTACTTTTACTCTTTTCTTCCTATCTGAAGGATAATTATAACAAAGAAAACTACTTCCTTTAAATTTTTAAAAAGCCAATTCCTAAGATTACACATAATTCACATCTTCAATTCTAGATTAGAAATGTTTCTGAAAGATATTTTGATACTTGGATGACACCACAAAAAGAAGTGTTGGTTTTAAACAACATAAGTGTGCTTGAATTCACTTCAGGAAGTCACCAAAAAGGTCTGAGCCTGCAAAAATTTGCTTTTTGAAGATTCTCTTAGGAAGAGTTACATCAGGAACACGAAATTACCTCCAGTGCAATTATTCACAATCTAAGGGATAACCCACACAACAATGAAGAGGGAAAGGCAAAGGTTCAGTTGCAGGTGACTGCACAGTTATAGACAGTAAAGACAACAACATTTCAGGGAGACAGGAAAGCTCAGTGATAACTGTCATACAACAGTGTACAGCTGCATTTCTAAAATTCAGATTAGACCAAATGGACTCAAAATTGCTCAGGAAAGTCAGGACAGCGGAATGAACATTTAGTTTAAGTGGTGCAAAGTTAAGGGAACGAAAAAGCTCCAAACTCCTGCCAGGCTGACATTTTTATTTGTGGCCACTGAGTAAAAATCATTTTCTAGAACAGCACTGATAAGATGTTTAATATGAATTATATATCTAATGACACAAGCTTACCTCAGGATCAGTTGCCTATCTTCCAGCAATAGTTTTTCAAGTGGCTGTGATTTCTATTGAACATGTCATGTGCCTCATGGCATAAGACAACTATTTTTAAGAGTGCTTGCTTTGGCTCAGTAACAGCCTTGTGATCAGCATAGCCACAGGTATCATAAATGCAAATACAGGGCTACTTCCTATCCAGTCAGGACATTATCCTGATCACAAGATTCATGTGGACAAGGTATGCCCAACTGCCAGAAAAGTAAACTATGAAAAATAATAACATATTAAACCATTTATTCATTAGCAAATACTCTTATAAATATTACTTTAATATTATTTTTACTGTGTCCACTTGACCAGGATAGGAGGCCTGACTATAACCACATTAAAAAGCAGTAGCACACGCTGTGTGGTAAGTTCCACTCAGAGAAAGGCATGGAATAGCAATGTAGGGAACACAGCATCCTGGAATTGTCCTAGACAAGTCACATCTATGATGGACTGCACTAGAATTTGGTCTGTAAAGTTACAAGTACTTTAGGGCAATGACCTCCATAACCACATCTTGGCAGAAAAAAAATTTTAACACACCTCAACCATGTTGTTCTATTTAATTTGAATTTCAATGAGATTTGGAGAATGATTCTGATGGAAAATAACCAGATTAATTGGAATGAAAATCTGGCCATCTGAGATAGAAATTTTTGACCTGATAATAACTTATACTAATGTAAAGCATTTAAAAGAGGCCTGCTGTGTACTGTGTTCCACCTCTCCAAGGTAATGGTTACTAGAAATATCATTTCAATATATGTTACAAGTAGAAAGTTGCCACATTAAGCAAAATCATGGCTGATAAAGAGATTACCTTACTCCAGTTGAAATAAAGCTGAAGTTAGGAAAAGGAGCAAAGAATAATTAGCCAAGATGAAAAAGTAAGTATCCCAGTTGATAATTCTGCACTTTTTGGCCATGTATCAGGAAGAGCTGTTGATGCACCATAATAATGCTGGCAGATAGAACGTACTCGCGGATTACTTCAGTCGAATGTGGAGAAAGCAAAAGTAGCTCATAATCACCTGATAAATAACCCATCTATTAAACCTTGGGCAGGTTTGCTAACAAAGAGCATTTGACTCTGTGAGGAACAAAACCTCTGAGCTGCCACAATATCTGGTTAACTCCAGAGCCACATGCTTTGGTTCCCAGTGCAAGTTGAGGAAGACAAATCCAGCTCTAAAGTAGATCTAAGTGTTTTCTTCCGAAACAGACTGCAAGAAACGACTGAAAAAACCTGCAAAAATTACTAGCCTGAGGCAATAGAATGTGTCAATAAGGCTGCCAAATATCATCAGCACAGCTGCACTCCAAATCCTTAGCTTAATCATTCTGCAGTCTTATGTCAAACATGTCTTGCCACCTATTATTCAAAATACAAACACAAAACAAAGAAAGCCCTCCAGTGCTCTTTATAGCTTTTCTAAAACTTAATAAGGCTCATTGTATCAGCCACGTGGTAAGAAGCCGAAAGGATGTTGTGGGACTTAAGACATGTTATTTCTCTCAGAAAGAAAAATTGTAACAAAATTTAAAGTTTACTGCTCTTGCCAATGTATGCATTACTGACACATGTAATTCTATTACTATACTTTCTCTTCCAACAGTAAGTAAAAAGTTGTAGAATAAAAACAAAACCAGACAAGAGTGCAAAAATAGAAAATACAAGGGAACAAATTATTTGCTTCAAAAATCTTTATTAGGTAGTTCTGTGGATTACAAAAGGAATTTTGTACATAAAAGGCTGACAACAGTTTGACAAAACTGCACTTGTTCCAGAAAAAAATACCTGCTATGTTTCAAGGAAATAATTCTCTTCGAGAAATAAACTTATAACATCAAGTGCTTACTAAAATACTAAGTTGTCTTATTTACACGCAGAACTCAACAGATAGAAATTAGTGAAAATACATAAAGACTGCAGAAAAGGCTTTGGGAAAATGGAAAGATTTTGGTAGATTTGACTGAAGGGAAAGAACATGTAAATTGGAAAAGAACAAACAGTTTTTAGAATAAAAGACTCCTTTTTTTTCATATTTTGTAATCTATATATCCTGAAAGTCACAAAGGTCAAAAAATGGTCCTTCCCCTGCCCCATTATGCTGAAGAAAGGCTGCTCTCCCATTGTTCAAATTTCCTTTCTGTTATAAGGCATTTTCCAAAACACATTCTGCTGCATGATTATCACTATTAATTAAATTAAAATACCATTTTCAATTAAAGAATAAAGTACACAACATAATGCAGTATCTCTGAGTTATTTATTCCATTTATTCATTTTCTTCCTAATTTACAGTTTGGTCTTCTCTAGTACAAATAGAAGTCATTAGTGCAAATTAATGATGTTCTTAATAAAAGTTTAATAAGAGAAGTGCTCTAAGAGTGTGACTTAGTCATTCATCTCTGTGTTCATCTTGCAATACTTGGATGATATAATTTCAGAACCCAAAACGGAATAGGATGTTATAGTCTTTACACTCCTTTTTAGGTACTAATACTGTCATTAATTAATATGAATAAAGAACTCTAGGTCCTGCATGATAAAGAACCTGTCTAAAAATAATTTCTTTACTTAACCTTTAATTATTTATGGCTGTTGTATTTTAAAAGAAAATTAAAATTCCTCTTTATTACTCAAGTGATTATAAAACCCTATAAGCCCATTAACAAAGGAAGCTGTCCAGCTCTCAGGAATAAGTGCAAATTTCACCAGCAGGGATTGTGTCATTCCTTGAGAGGACTTAGAGCACCTGTTATGAAGGGAGTTAACAGAGGAGAGGAGTATGAACCACACATAGGGAACAGCATGAAAGAAGGTGGGCAGCTGTGTGGAAACAGATAAAGAAAACATCCAAAAAAATCTGAAGGAATTTATGGAGTAAGTAGGAATATGAAAAAAAAAAATCACTCTGTCCTTGTGATACAATGAAAGATACACATCATTTATTTCATTTACGTGATGTTTTACACATTCATGAACCATAACCCTTTTAGAATATGGCAGTTTTAGTAACAATCTGTAAAACATGGGACTCCCAGAACTAAGACACAGACTACTGAAATAAAAAAAGAAACAAGAAATAACAGCTCTTGCACAATAGTCCTCAAAAATCATTATAGATATATATGCTTTTATGTCATCTCTTTTGCCAAGTAGAAAAGTCTCAAAGGTACACAATATAGGAGCCTATTATAGCAAACTCCCAGACACTCTTCCTCCAAAGTTATCCTTTATTTTGTAGGATACTGCCCACTGTCTGGACACACTCTAGCCCTACTTTTGGGTCACCTAAATTCATTAAGTACATCTTTTCCCTCCTCAGTCTGACCACTCTTCCTGGTGTGGCAGGGCACTGAGTACCAGGACCCTACAAAAGTCAACAGCAGCTTTCAGGAGGTAATTTTGAGAAAATCCCATTTACTTTCTATGTCCAGACAGGCGGAAACAGGTATGCATTTTGGCACTTGTGCACTCCTCAGTTCTTCCTCTGCTCATTTGTAACAGCTAATTCTACATGTACATTCAGTCTGTTATTCAAGAAAAATAACTGAAATCTAAATACCTTTTCCTATCCTCACAATATCTTTATGGATTTCTGTTCATGCTTTCAGTATAAAATAGAAATCACCTTGGAACAGGAAATAAGCATCTCATTTTATCTTGCAAAAATGAGTGCACGAAACACAAATTTAGAGTTTAATCCTTCTCCATTGACTCTGTTTCTCCCTAGTTTATTACCCATGACACATAATAAACATCTCTTTTTTTGAAAAGTTCTCATAGTAATAAAAATTAAATCAGAACAAAGATAGAAATATGTTCCAACAGTCCTAAGATAGTGTTTGAAGAAATCCCTTTTTGTTTGCCTTACTCCTCTTGCTTTTTTTCACCCATCTAATAATTATAGGCATAGTCATCTTATGCACAAGAATAAAATCAGTATTGGATAAAAAAAGTGATAGGAATTCAGTCTATGCTGTCAAACCTCCTGTCACATACTGGAGATGTACTTAAAAATATTGTACCAGGTATCTGAAATATGTGCATGATAATGCTAGTTGTGAACCACTTATTTAACTTCAATAATGCCTTACTTGCAACATAAATTACTACTTCAAAACTGCCATAGTTAGCCTACTTAACTTTAGGGTGTCAGCATTCATAAAATATGGATGCTGAGCCTGTACATTCAAATAAAACAGGAAATTAATATGTATGTTGCAACCAGTTGCACTTAGAGACACATATCCTGGAGTAATAGGTATATTTCCAATTTAAAAGAAAAATAATTGATCAGATTTCAAGTATCCCGAAGAAGCCTTTCATTGTTTCCTATTTTTTAGCATGAATCAATAAAATAAGCATTAAAGTCTCTGACTGAGGAAAATAAAATGAACTCATACCATTTAGAGACATGAAATTTAATACTGAAAAGAGTGACAGGAACAAATATGCAGCTGTATGAAGTGAATATCTTAAAAAATAAACTACATCAAAATGGTTCTTCCTAATCTCAGATAGTTGATGCTTTGTGATTAAATAAATTATTATTTAACAAAGCTCAAGGTTCTTTAAATTCTGTAACTTGGATATTTCTCTTCTAATACTTGTCAATTCATATTCCAATTTCCATATCAGAGAGTGGACTCCAAGGGTATGAAATGTTTTATTTTGAGCAAGTTCTCTGTATATTTCATGAAAAACTTTTTTTCTATACTCAGGCAACAATTACCCCAGCACAGAGGACCAGAGCAAACCTCAGTAAAACACAGTTCTTAAATAGATGGGTTATGATGAACCAGCAGTACAGGCATCTTGTCATTGTTCAGAGAGATTCAAAGATATTCAAGCCCATTACAATCCTGAAAGTATCCACAGGAATAATTTCCTCCTATTAACAGAAGCAATCTTTGCACAGCACTGTTCTCACACAGGTAAATATCCCATAGAAGTTATACAATTAAATTAGAGTAGTTTTACTTGATGATTTTGAGGTAAAGAAATTTTTTTTTTAATAGGGTACATCCCAAAATTTAATCCAATGAGAGCTTTGTGTGAAGACTTAAGAAATTATCTAGATCTCAATATCCTTGGAATAAGCCATGGTCTTCAATGGCAGTTTCAATTTCTCGTTAATTATTATCATCTGCATCTTTTATTCCAAATTCACTCCTCTTTTCAGAATACCTGTAGTCTTACCAAGTATCTTAACTCATTGTCCTCTGTTAATTTGTCTAGCCACTACAAGAACCTACTCTCAAAACAAGCTGCAGCAATAACATTCCCCAGGAACTTTACTTGCCCCGTAAAACCCACGGCTGGATAAAAAGAATAGGCAGCAACCAGTAAAATCATCTGTGGCACTCACAATTCAGTACACATCTAATATAACCCTTTCCAAAATATTACTACTTATTCATGGATCTCTCTTAAAACTTAGCTTACAGAGACTTCAGCTTGAGAGTCCCATAGATCCTGATGAGGTAACCTTTATAAACTCATTTAATTTTTTTTTAAATGCCTTTTCTGTTACTATTTTATTTCTTTGTATTGAAAATATTTTTCAGTCCTGCAGACTGACAACTTTCCTGCTTCCTTTTGAAGAGGCTGTTTTGGGGGTTTTTTTACTCTTTTAGCAATTTGCACCCATATATCCTTTTGGCCTACTACATTATCACACTCATTAAATTTGACAGCGGTATATGTATATTCATTTCCTTTGTATTGTCTGACTACCAACAATTTATCTTAATAACCCATTTTTGGCCTGCTGCCTTTCATCAATAGCATATACATACATGCAGGATTATTCATATATTCTGCATTTCACAATGGTTCTTCATAAAAAACACAACATGGAATAAAAAAGCCACCGACAACTCTTGGAAGTGACTACACTTACAAGTTTTGCTGTACAGAGCATCAGAACTACTTTATTTGCAGACTGAATGAAAAGTCCAAAATTCAGAGGAAAGTTTGCTTTCTGTGTTCTACCTATGATTATCTTAGGTTTTCTGGCAGATATTCAGGCACAACTCGGAGCTGGAACATGTCCCAATAATCCAAACATAGCACAAATGGTCACGCAGAACTTAAAGCCTATGCTGCACTGAGTTTTCACTCTAGAAGAGTTTCTGTACGAACCAGATGGAATAATTAAAATAAAACTCTAAAGCCCATTTTACTTTACAAATTTAATGCCATGGAAGTATAGATCAGCTGCCAGGAATTGTTCTCCCTTCCTTTGTGGCACCAAACACAAATAAGTTCATATCCAAGCCATTTATTTGTTCAGGTGATTAAATGAGATCTAAATAACCTTTGTTGTAGTCTATTTTCCTATCCTTTTTGATGGAAGATCTTCTTTGATGTTGTCTCAAAATAAAATATGCTTTTTGGGGAAGGGAATTCTCAGTTTTAAATGACAGCTGTCATGTTTTGTTAGGGAAGTGCAATTCTATTTAATGGACTTGATAGCGCAATTTGCTGCACCTACCTCAGATTGTGTGGGCTCATACGAGCGTGTCTGAGTAGTACTGCAGGATCAATGCCAAAATAAAACAGAAACATGCAGAGTGGAGGGAAAAGAACTGTGAGAAAAAACACTCTCACATTGTATCAAAAAACAGCTTTGGCTACAATGCAATTTCAACCACAGCGTCAGAAGGTGACACTTCAGGTGTGCTCAAAGACTGCTCAACATGTTTTAAATAGGAATAGGAGATGAAACTTGCGTCTGAGTGTTGAAAATCATCCCTTTTCCCCAGTGCAGCTCTGACAATCAACATTCTGCTTGGGCCCTTGGCAAGAACACACAAAGTGACTCAGAGCTTGTGCAGTAACGAATTCCAGTATTTAACTCATTTAGTTTCTTTAAAATCGTTTTAAGAAACTCACTATTTCAAATAAAATTCTTTTCTATTATAAATGTCGTATAATACATGTTCAGCACCTAAGATAGTATACATGAGTCTTTTCTTCTTCAAAAAGAAATATTTTGAGAGAACAGAGAAAAGGACTAGTGTTTCCAGGCAGTAATGAGAAATCAGCAATTACGTCTGAGATAATTTATTAAGTTCAATTTTGGTTTTCCATTGAAAATATACGAATTGCCACCTACTAACATTCAAATTTTCTACGGGAAAATCTAGCAATACAACTCTGCTGCTGTGACTTTTCCCCATGCTTTTTCTCCCTCCTCCAACGAGTTCCACATCTGACTGAAATCTGCCCACTGCTATGGGCTAACAGATTGGATCAATACTCTCTGAGGGGAGGTATAAATATAAAAGAAATGAGGATTCACAAGGGAAAGTCAAGAGTTAGGGCTGGATTGCCTGTTCAGCCTCCTTTGCAGGCTGCCTCCCTAAACTAACCATTGGGAGAGAGTGTTGCTGCAGCAATCCTTTTTCCAGTGCAATTGTGAATGTTTTAGAAAAACAAATATATTCAGGAGTGGTCAGGGGCAATTACAATTTCTCTGTGAACAGGGTAAAAAAGCCAATTCAATTTCATTAGGGACCATCTTCTCCTCTTTCTTGAAAGCTCAAGAGCCTGACAATGAATTAAGATTTATAGAAAAATCCTTTCACTACTTAAATGGAATTATGATTTTGCCATTAACACAGAGTCAAGATGTTCATTCTGTGTATGAAGATAACTTTATTGCAGGGATTGCATGGGTAAGTAATATTATAAACCGTAATTCTATAGCAATTTCCTAATGGTCTGCAAGGAGTAAAAGACATGATGAATTTAATGTTGTCCAAAAGAAGACTGATCACTGTCAGGACAGAAATAAATGATGCTAAGGCCAAAGCACAGCAAACTCAATGATAAAAGAGTAGTGAAAAAGTACTTTCCTGCACTTTCTGTACTCTCCAACCAATACTGAATTTATTTCCTTTCTTGTCTATTTCTCTTCAGCAAAATGGCTGAAGCAAACAAAATTAAGAACTCTTACAAACCTTATAAATGCAAATTCAGAGATAACAAATGCCTATCACATATTCTGCTATCTTAGATGGAGTTTCTGGAAAGAACTCTATTTGCCTGTAGTAAAGAAAACCATAAGGAAATACAGGGTTGAAATCAGTCCTGAATTGTCACAGAAGATACTGCTCAAAAAACACAGTACAACCCACAATGTCCAGAAAATCTGAAATCAGTTTTGGATTTTGTATAGTTTTGCTTAGATCTATCTGAAGGATTCAGCCCTCTTATGTTTCAGAGTGTTCAACTCTAGTGACAGGCCAAATATCTTTTCAAGTAGTTACTCAAAAACTTATGACCAGTAGATTCACAGAGGTGCTGGAGCAGTCTACCACTGGTTGCTGCTTGCAACTAAGATGGCAGCACTGGGGGGGAAAAAAAGTAAGTTCATATAGGCTTAGAAGACCATGAAAACATTCATAAATAACAGGCAAATGACCCAAGCTGACTCCATCATTCTTAAGTAGGTTAGAGGAAAAAACTGACAGGGGATTCAGTTGATAAAGAATTAAAGGAGAGAACGTAAAAAATGCCAGTCAAAAGGATCTTATAGAAAATGGGACTTGTAAAAACCTACTTGAATCTAAAAGTGTGGTTGATCAGGAGAATCTCACATGTAATATAGTTTTGAAACTATTTCAATCCTATTTTAACACTGGAAAGCCTGTATGTGCTGTGTATGCAACTCCAGTGTTCCTGTTTTAAGGTGGTTGTTGAAAACTGAATTCACAAAGTGATTTGCAAGTTGGAAATACAGCAAAAAAACTGTTGGAGCTCAGTGCCTTTAATTTAAATTAAAAAAAAAAATTAACCACAAGCATAGTTCAAGAAGTTGCTACATTGTTAAAGTGTCATTTCACAGGGTATGAATTACAGTGCATGAGCTCTGTACACAAACAGATTTAAATTATACTCCAGCCTTTATCCAAAGTTCCTTCTTCCCCTTCAGAACCAGCATAAGGTTTCACTCACAAGTCTTTCAAGAAGTTAGTCTTGCTTTATAATGAAATTGCACTCTGGCTTATCACATGCAACTTTGCCAGTGTAAGAAAGGGCAGAGAATTGACTCAAAGACAGTATGATAAACCTCTCCAAAGGAAAAACAAGTCATTGTTAAACTGAACAGACATTTCTTAAGAACCTTTACTGCTTATTTTTTTAATCAAAAAAGCAAAAGTTGGAAAATATTAACAAATTTGATTATTTACTCCAGTGACTGAGATCTTTGAATCCAGATCAGATAAGTTTTCGAGATATATATTTTGATTAAAAAAGATTATCATTAAAAGAAAAAATATAAGATTGATGTAAGAAGGCAGACCAGATGAATTAAGTTGTGTTATATATTTCAGGCAAGCTTTTATTATAACTACATCATATGGCCAGGTTACTGACTGCATTTCAAAAGCTTGGGACTACAACTGCATAGTCAGATCAGCACCACAGACTCTGAAAGATACTGCAAAAGTGAGTTTGGAGATCTCAGGTCAGTCCTCAGTCAAAAGCTGGTTCAAACTGAACATTATGCTAATATAATTTATTTATTTCATAGTAAAACATTATTGTTTCTATTAGCATATTCTTCAAATACCACAGAGAAGCATTCCAGCAAATACAAGTATTAAGGGCAATGACGAGCACATGAAATTAGGAATAGAAGAAAAAAACAGAAGAATTAAAATCAAGCACATTTTTACATTATGCATTATACAAATTAGTTACTAATTATGAAAACGTTCTTCAGTCTCACAAGTGGTTTTGCCTGTACTATTTCATCCTTTGCTATGCAATTTTGAGAAGCAACTTTTTTTACATCTTTGCTATATTAGGCTGTCAGCAGTAATCAATGTTAATACACTCGATTACATGCAGCAATTTAAGAAATAATCAGTTTCAAACACTGTGGTGTTGTTACACACCCGGTGGCCTGTTGTATCAGGTTTTCATTATATGTTTAGTACTGAGTTTAAAATTATATGAGATATTCCCTTACAAGTTAAAAACTTATTTTTCTAAATCAAGTAAGCATTCTCCTCTCAGACAAGCTGATTTGCTTTAGTATTTCAGGTAAGAACATAAGATTGCAAATTTCTGGTGGTGCTAGCAGCAATAAAGTTAATGATGTTTTCTCAGAGAGCATTTATTTTCTTCAAAGATTCAGTTTTGTTACATAATAGGTAAATTATCATTAGATATTGTTCACAAGGCAGATATATGGCATATATATAATTCAGATATGCTTCTTTAACAGCTTTCAACTAAATTTTGGAGTATTGTTAAAAGTTATATGCAGATCCTTTTCCAATTAGAATTTTTGTCTTACAACAGTGGAACAGTTATTATTTCATCATCTTTATTGCAGATTAAAAGAGAAAACAATTTTCTGAAACTACCTAAGCTCATAAGCAAGTAATGTGTTTTTGAAAATTGGCGTTGGGCTTCTACATTGTTTTGGAAGATTTTTCATCTTTTTACTCACCTGTCCCAGCTTCATAAGCACGATCAATAATTCCAAATGTTTGGCTCCTCACAGCATTATAAACCACTGCATCCAAGTCTAAACGTGATAGCAGGAGTGCACAAGACCCCACTTACATAAAAGTACAGCTACACATAACACTTTTCTTTACCAGAAATTTCAAATACACTGAAATCAGCTCAAAGGGAAGATTCTCACAGGTGTTCCCTATTTATCTGCTTTTCAGTTGGAGGGTTGTGGAATGGCTGAATAGTCTCAGCTGCAACTGAAGAAAATAGGAACTATACATCAAATGAAGTATTGTATGCAGGTGAGTACTCACAGAAATCAAGTCTCAGATGTTTCAAACCAGGCATATACAATATGCCTGACATTTGTCTATGCTTGAGAGCAGAAATAGTCTCTCCTCAACAAACATGCATTAAGGTGGCAATTTATTTCACATTGTAAGACACTCCAATCTTACCACAATGAGTGCTACAGAAAAGCCCATGAGGAAGTTAATTATTCTGCCTTCAGCACAGCATTTAAATAGGGTATAGTAAACAGTGTATACTGTAGCCTGGGACCACACACTGAACACGATAAAACAAAACACTGGATCACTACTCATTAAATTCTTATCTCTTATGTGAAAGCAATGTGAGATTACATAATTAAAGATTGTACAGCAATGCATGCTCACAAGGCAGGCTGCAGGGGCAGCCCACACCACAGTAACCGCTCCAGCTCCACAGCATGCATCACCCATCCTCTTGCTTCTCAGAGGTGCAGCCTGTATCCAGTATTTGTCCTACCTCCGTTTTGCATGTCTTGTCATTTTACCAATTATGGTCTTTTAATCATAATCCTAAAGGAACTAAGCATTAACAAGACATATTCTCTTATCTCAGAAAGAGTTCCCACCATCATCAAGCCCTCACAGCCTCGAAAACATCACTAACCCTTCACTCCAAAGACTGTAAAAGCAGAACAATCCACAGTTCTAATCCTCTGCCTTCCACAGCCTCTGTTTCTATGACCTGGTTGTAAATCCCTACTCTACCAGTCTTGTCAAGACTTTCAAATAATCATCTCTCAAAAGCAACTGTTTAACCTTTTCCTCCCTGGCAGGACTAAGCAGAATCCCATCAAAGAGTTAAATTAAAACCGTGGCAGCCAAACTTATACATGTGAGAAACTGCAACCTTAGCATTCTTTTTTTAGTGGATATGGTGGGTTTAAAATATAAAAGATATGGTAAGGTTTAGAAATGTGATGTATTTCACAGCATCTCAGCACAACAGGAAGTTTCCTCCTTTGCACTCCCACTATGTTTCAAAGAAATAACGTCTCTTTCCATTTCTTTTCCAGTGTTTTCCAATGTGAAGAGTAACTCTTGACTGCCATAAGCTGTTTTCTGCTGGCTTTCAGAGTATACTCACACAGTAAAGAAGGGTGGCAAATACAGCATTGCAGAGTCCCATGTTTATTGTCTTTCAGTGGTGTACATATCTAATTGTTTAAATTACTATTAGAGTGATAATTAGTCTTACTGCTAAGCCAAATAAATGACAACCTGGGCTCTTCCTGGCTGCATCTGAAACAGCAAACAACAATCTGCAAATGAATTTTATAATCATTTTTCTCAGTGATGCACCTGCAGAAATACAGGCAGGTTCACCTTCATACATTTGTGAAGCCTCTGTGTTGCTCGGCCTAACAAGATCGGAATTTAAACTCAAGCTCAGACACTAACATGATCACACAGGTACAGCCTCTGAAAATGAGAGGAAAGCTTCTCTCTTGCCTCTGTCTCCAGTGAATTACCCAGCCAGCTTCTGACAGAAATGCAATTTTGTTCTCTGCTTCAGTGCCTAAACTAAGTACAGAGGGAAACTACTGCACTTCACTGTGTAACCAGGAGCAATTGGTGACTTCTTGGGAGCAAATGCTACAGCATTCTGCACTGCCTGCTAATGTTACACATTACAAATAAATTGACACAAACACACACACCCAATTCATGCTATTTGTATATTAAAACATTGGTTAATTACTGTTCAAAAGATTTATAGAGAATAGAAGCATTTAGTTATGGGTCCTCCAAAAAAAGAAAAAGGCAAAACCATTTTTGGCAATTCAGTGGTGGCATCTACAGACCCAGCTGAGACATTCTTGTTCCCAGCCTTCAGATTGAGGTGCCAAGTATTTGATTTAATTAATCATAGTACTTTCATAATTTAAATGAGGCAATATGACCTACTGATTCAAGCACAAGACCCAGAACTCAACAGACTCTAACATGACTACACAGTGGAATTTTTCTGCAAGTTCTTCATCACTTTGTGTACTTTTTATCAACCAAAAGAACCAAAGGCTTGTCCTTTATGCAATTTCGCCACTTTTACTGCACAAAAGGTAAATAAACAGCTTTTGCATCCAGCTGTTTTACTTTCTGTAGTTACTGGTTTTATCCTGTCATACAAGAATTTTTGCAAATTTGTTAACTTTGAAAAGCTACTTAAGGACTTCCTAATTCCCACTTATTTCAATGCTCCTGAAAACTTTGCCAAAATATTTGTAAAAATGTAAAAAAAAAAAAATTGAACTTTCATTGAGATGCATTAAAAATAATTAACATTTTCTAGAATTCTATTTATCAACATATTTCTTTAGTAAAATAAGCCAGTTAGATGCTTGCAAAGCGAATATCTTGTCTTCCATTTCTGCATTGTGAAATTGGCATCAGAATAAACATACAGATGCTAAGAAAAAAAATCAAGATATCCCTTCTCTTAGGAGAACTGCTCAAATTTAATTTCTCAGGTTCACACCTATAGCAAGAAACTACCATACGCACTGCAGGAAAAAAGGGAATATAAAATCAGACTCACCATCCAATGGCTTCCCTGTTTTACTCCCTATTTCCAACCTTTATTCAAGGAGATATGAAAACACTAGGATTTACTAAAAACTTTGGAAAGTATGCAGAGTGGACAAAATAGTTTACAGTTTACTGTTGTGCAACAAGCATGAACACAGAAAATTCACATTCAGACTGAGTACTTTTAAAGCTCTTTGAATCACAGAAAAGGCAATTAATCTTAGTAACCTCACAGAGAACTGACAGAGTGTTTTAACATAGTCAAAACGCTGAAGGTCCCCGAATGCTTTCTAATAAAACACAGTATGAATTTTTGAATTTTATGTTTACTGTCTCATCTCTGTAGGGAACTTAATGAAAAATGCAGTATTGGGAGCACAGGATGGGTATTTCATATAAATAATTGCTCTAAATGTTTATTATTGGAAATGCAATGGTACATGAGTCTTAATGTAATCTATATTATAGACTAATCAAATAATTGATTGTGATTACTGATCATAGCAAATTTTTGTTCATGTTAATAATGTTTCTAGGAAGAAATAACATGCTAGACAGAGGATGTGCATAAGGGAATCCATGCTTTGAAGAGCAGGGGAAGAATATATTTAGCATTTACTAACATTTATTTCAAAATATAATGTAAATTCTGTGTGTGAGTGAACTGAAATAAAATCCCCAATATCATTTAAAGTTTAAAACATAGAATTATGCAAAGCATTTTTACAATGCACTGTAATTTTCAAGGCATTAACACTATCCCATATAATCACAAATTACAGTGAAGAAAAGAGAGGTCATCAGTTAATGCTCTTAAGCAAGAACAATCCTTTTTTTTTATTCTGGATGAGCATTTGCAAAATAATAATAGTTCGTTTTCTTTGATTCAGGGTTTTGTTAGTTGGTCAGTGCAATTCTTTTTGATGCAAGAAAGTATTTGTTTTTATATTCACAGAACCACAGAATAGCTGATTTTGGAAGAGTCTTCTGCAGGTTGTCTAGTCCAACCTTCTTGCTCAAGCAATGTGGACTAAGGCAGTTTGCTCAGGGCCATGTCCTGTCAGGTTTTTAGTATTTCCAGAGACAGACACTCCAAATCCTCCCTGGGCAGGTTTTTTCAGTGCTCATCATACTTACAGCCTCTTGTCTCGGGCCCTCATCTAGAGCTCAGTTTGGGTTTGCAAACCAAGCTACCTGCACCACGTGTTTTCCTCTGTCTTCTTTACACTCTACCAACAGATATTTATGGGCAATGGTAAGATGCACTCCCCTGCCAATGTAGCTTACTTAAATCTTCTTTCACCTGATCTTCTTCCATCAAGGATAACCCTTTCTTTCTCCCAACTTTACATGGGCCTCAGAGACCTGAGATTCTTGAAAAGCAGTCTTACCAACGAAGACTGAGAAGGTGGTCAGAATTCCTTGTCCTTCCCTGTCTTATATCACCACATCCACGGTCCCATTTGGCAGTGGGTCCACAGTTTGTCATGTCTTCCTTTTACTGCTGAAGAAAATACAGAAAATTTTCTTGTTTCTCTCTAAGTTCCTGGACAAATTCAACTTCACATGGATTCTGACTTTCTTAACCCTATCCCTGAACATTCAAAATGAGTCTCAATACTTTTCCCCCGTCACCTACCCTTCTTCCACCTCTGCTACATTTCCTTTTTTCATTTGAGCCTTTTTGGGGGAAACTGGTCCATCCATGCAGGACACCTGTTGTTTTTATGTGATTTCTTTCTCACCAGGATAGATGGTTCCTATATGTGGAGAATGTGTCTTTCCCAGACTCCTCTCCAGGGCTGTAACCCACAGGATTCTCCCAGGCAAGTCCCTTAACAGACAAAAGTCTGTTCTTCTGAAGTCTAAGAGGTCATTTTAGGATTGTGCTTCCTCTCAGGAGATTGCATCATACTGTCCTCTCTCTTCTGGACTTCATTTTGGCAGTGGTGGGTGAAGATTTAACTGTTAATTTTATTCAGAAATAAGACACAGATTTTTTTTCTCTCATTCCTTGATGAGCTAGATTGCTCTGGAAATTTGACTTTAGCATGTTTCTAATAGTAATGGAAGTGTCACTTGGAACCTCTGTGAGGCGTTGTCAATCTTACCTGTGGCACTGCCTTAAATTCACTCCTCTACATCCCTTTTAGTCTCTGGAAGGCACACGTTACTACAGTAATCAAATTTTTTAACTACAGCTTTTTCTATGCAAAATTTTAAAATCTACCTATGACAGTTACTCTTCTTTTACTGCGGCTCCCTGAACCTTATTAGGGCAACAAATCCATTAATGAAACACTGTAGTTGAGAATTTTAAAGCAGTGAACTCAAGAAATGAGCTTGCAATTATAGTTCTGCATATGAACTAGTGAATATGAATAACCTATCTCATATGCATATTGACAAAAATATTCATCATTCTATCCAGCAGGACAAAATTCATCACACATACATCCCTAATAAACACTGAAATACAGAAGTTCACTCTTTGATTCCAGAGCTACGTCAAATGCCAGGAAAAAAATGCTGATATATTTAGTTATAGTACATGAACCCAGGTACCTGGCATCAAATAATTTCCTATTTCAAAAATAAGAGAGGAAGAAATGAAACAGAAGCAGACCCATGGCAAAACTGTAGACTTCTGGCTACAACTTCGATTTAATAGTAAGTACTTCTCTCACATTTCCCTGACCCTGGATACATCCTAATTGGTAAACATTGTATTTCTGCACAAACACTAAATGAAAGGCTTTCTGTAACATTGTTGTAGATATGATGGTGTAATGAAGGCTCATTTTGTAGATTGCTCCTCACATAAACAACTGTCGCCTTTTTGTGTACATTTTTTTATGGATGTGTACCAAATAATTCTCAAATCGATCATGACAGCCACAGTAATTTTTTTGCTTCTCTTCCCTTACCTACTCATCACAGTTATAAAACTCCTCTACAAGTTCCCCTACATTTATGGTAATAAATATTACTTAACTTGAAAATGAAATATTCAAGAACAGAAACAGTCTATGAAGAAATACTCTGGCTATGTAGTATTAATGCATGCACAGTCTCTGAGATAAAAACAGTTCTAGGCCTAAAAAAATGTGACCCAAAAGAGGCTACTCTGTAAGGAATTATGTACCATTTTCCTTAAGAATTGTCTTTAATAAAACAAATTCCTTTAAGATCTTTCTAAGAAAATATTGGTTAAACAGCCATAACAAAAAATATTGATTAATCAGCCATAACAAAAACTGAAAAAGAAAAACTGAAAAGAATTTAATCTAAATTAATATATTTGGTTTTAAAAGGAACTATAATCGGGCTTCATTTCATTTCTATTTCTAATAATTTGTATTTCAAGTTGACCTACATGGACATATTTTCAGGCAATCACACCAGAAAGCTATTGATGATGGATTGATCTGGAAAGTGCCTCAAGAAACTAAGCAAGAGCAGAACTCAAACAGGAATTGTCAAAGCATAATGAAGCTGCCATGGGCAGGAAAGAAAGCTTGCATGGCCTTTCATAATCATAATTCCTATTTTGTCTCTGTTCATCAAGCTCATTGAGATATTTTGTGGAAGACATTCTAAACAACCACCTTAACTGAATGGGCTAAGGCTTCGGAATGAGAGATTAGAAATGGATGTACAGTCCAGGAAATACTTGGTTTGGGAAAAAGTTTGCAGAATTATTGGAAAAGAGAATGATAGATTGTACCTGTAGTACAGGGTAAAATACCTGCAAGAAGGCTCACACACAGTCATACTCACCCTGTGTGACATAATGAGGGATCAGAGTACCAGTAACAAGCATCAAAGTAAGAAGAATATCTTCAAAAGAAGAATATTTTCTGAAGTGGTTTTTACCTGCGTACAGTGATTTTTACCTACGTGCAGACTTCTCTATTTCTCAAATGAGTACTACAACCCCTGTGCTTGCAATACTGAATTCTTTGCCATATGTAAATAAAATCAAAATATAGCCAAGAGTTAAAACCTTCAGAAGCTGTACAGAAGTTAAATATGATTTATATAATGATTTTTATAATGGAGCTCCTCTCCTGTGAACTGAAGAATAAACTGAAAGCAACTCAACTGTCTTATCATGGCCATGACTGTGGTTCCTGTTGTTGATTCCTCATTTCTGACACTCCATGTTTCAATCAGTGCTTATTAAAGGCCATAAATCTGGAATGCACTCTCCTGAAGTCTTGGAAATCCTTACTCCAAAGAGTTTCTAGACACAGAGTGTCCCTTTGGTTTTGTTTTTCTGTGTTCAGTAGATTACAAATACATATCTCATATACGGCATGATTCAGTATTAAATCTTGAAATTGCTTTACAAAGAAATTCAATAACATTTTTTCCATTATATAGATGTGGAAAATGAGGCAAGTTGATAAGCAAATTTGCTCTGGCCAGTGAATATGATCTCCCAAGTTTCAGTTCAGTGCTCTGTCAAATGGAATCACTGCTTTTAGCAATTAATATAAAGTAGTTTATCATTTTCTTATTATGCAGGGTTCATTTAGCTACTCTGATAAATGTCTTATATGTTTACAATATTATTTATGTAGGCCACATTTACACGAGGGTTGCCTGCTTTGGTGATGAATCAACATACAGAGAACTTGCAAATGGATACCAAAATAAATACATTTCTGGAAGCGAGAGACGTTTCTGAGTAACTCTCACTATCTTTACCGCATGAAAAAGACAATACACAAACAACATGCAGTCATGGCAATCCATACATTTTATACAGACAATGGGAAAACCAAGTTGATAATACTTTTATACCAAACAGCCAAGTGTTTGATACAAGGGTGGAGTTAATCATGCCATTAAAACTGGAATACAGTTGTCTATAATGTATCATTTAGAAGTATCACTAGCTTTTAAAACCATTCTATTCCAATACACTTTGCATCCTTACACAAAGCCCTTCCAGAGCAAGAACTGTAATTTAGAAAAGCCTACAGAAAGCTAAGTTTGAACAAGAACAGATAATCAAGTGCATTTATATTTTTAGAAAGCCCAGATTAACAAGACTTGTGGTAAAGGTTGAGTGCAGATCTCCTTCACAGCATGCCACTGCTGCAAAAGAGCTCTGCTTTCAACATGCAACTCTAGAATATGGAAAAAATTTACAGGGGAGTTAATTTTATTTTTTAGTTAATAACTAGACCTGAATTGCTTTAGTATTACACACCTACTCAAAGGCAGAAAAAGCAATATTTGCCTGTGAACACTACCTATCTCTCAAGAGAGAGTTGTTAATACTGAAGCAGTAGCAATTTATTTTTTTCTTTTAAATCTTACAAGAAAGAAGCTCCATGTTGTTTTCACTAGTGGTGCAATTTTTTTCACATGGTCAGATCCAGAATCTACAGAGAAATTAATCCAGTCCTAGATATCTCAACCCTCCCTGAATCTAATACAGCTGAAGCATAGAAAGCCCATTCTAATACTTAAGAGCCAGCCAAACAGTTTCTTAGGCCCAAAGCAGCCTGGAGCAAAAGTCAGGACCTGTTAGTATTGTTTACACATTAAGACATTACACTTCAACCCAATTTCAGACCACTTGTCAAGAAAAGTATGAATTGTTAATGCTTACCACATCCAACATCTGTTTAAAATTAAATCTGTGTCCCTTTTCCTGGATTCAAAGGTCCCCTGATGCAGGAGAATGACCCAGGTTTGGAAGCCCTCTTGTGCTGACCCAGGGACATTGTGCTTCTCAGAGGCTTCCTTCTCCTGCTCCTCTCTTTTCTTAAGGAAGGTACACCAAGAAGAGCAATGCTGGGACTGAAATTGAGCTCTGCAGTGCACAAGCGAGTCCTTTTGCAGAAGTGTAACCTAACATATGCATGGCTTGTATGGAAATGAATATGCAGTGACAGTCACTGAGGAGCTCTGATTTTTTCATGGTGCAGAGAAAGATTTCAGTCTATCCCGCAAGAACCTTCAGTAACCTGTACAAAGCATTAGACAAAGAAGAAGATCATGCCATGTCATTCAGACAACAATTCAGTTGTGTATGTGTATATATATATATATATAATTACACAGAATTACACAGAAATAACAAGTTTGGAAAAAACTGTAGAGATCATCAAGTCCACCTTATTACCTAACTTATCAACTTTCCCAACACCAACTCTTCACCTAAGCCACGTCACCAAATATATCATCCAACCTTCCCTTAAATACATCCAGGGACAGTGACTCCACCACCTCCCTGGGAAGCCCATTCCAATGGGAAATCACTTTCTCTGAAAAAAGTTTCTCCTGATATCCAACCTAAACCTCTCCTGATGCAGCCTAAGACTGTGTCCTCTCGTCCTGTCACTGGGAGCCGGAGAGAAGAGACCGACCCCTGCCTGGCTACAAACTTCCTTAAGGCAGCTGTAGAGAGCACTTATGTCATATCATCCAGTTAACAACTCCTTCAAAGATCCAAGTGTGGTGGATAAGTAAACTACCTGATTCAACAATCAACCACTTATTGAACGTAGTCTAAACTACATTCCTTCCCAGAGTTATGCAGCCATTGTTGAGATAATCAGTTCAAAATAAGGTGACAAATGCTGCTTTAGCCACTTCGGGCAGACTGCTAAAAACAATGTTTGTATTTAAATCAGAAGATGCCAAGAATACTCGAAGGAACTTTTTGGTTCAAAAGCTCTTGGTGTTACATTTTTCAGATTCATCAAATTTAATTTCTGCATCGGCAAAGAAAAGAGTCGACAACTCAGTCCAGTATTTTCAGGTCATCACCTCCACTAAAGGTGTAAACAAGGTGCTGTCACTGATTTTCTGTCAAAGTCTTCCAGCTCCTGTGTGTGTCTATTCTGCTTTAATAGAAGTGATCATTTATGCCATCCCACACTTAAATTCTGTGCTTAATAGATGCTGAGCACCCACCATCCCAGCTTTTCCTCAGGTTTTGGCCTTCCCCCCGGATTTAGCACAATCCAGATGAGCATGAGCTGGTTTTATGCATGTACCTGCAGCCTTAACAGTGTCTGTCCTTCCTTCACAGCAACATCAATGGAATCTATAAGTTTCTAATTTTTTTAATTTAAATTAATTAATTAATTAAATTTAATTAATCATTTAATTTAAATGATTCTGTAGTTTGGCAAGAAAATCACGACAGGAAAGTGAATACCATTTTAATTGATTATTGCCATTTTTATTGAATCTTGACAAAATTTTCATTATGATAGACTGCTGATCAATATACTTCATAATAAATATACATATTCCTTTATTATTTCTTTATTCTTTATTTTATTTATTATTCTTTATTAAAAGGTAAATTACTTCCACTGTTGTCAGATGGAGTTTTATTAGACGGGAATAGACATTTAATAGATCTCAATAGACATTTTAATGCTGTTCAACAATATTCATACAAGTTATTTTAATACCAGCAATTATTTTCTCTAATACTTGTATCTCATGTCCTTCACATTTTGTGAACCATTGAAGTGTCAAAAAAGAAAAAAAAAATGAAATGATTTTTCTTTTAGCAGTATTATTTCAATTAGATTAATATTTCCCAAGTTTATAATTAATTTGACAGAAATGTCATTATAGTAAAAAGTCAATACTCCTTCTGTTCCTTGCTGGCAAACTTTCTCTACAGTGTAGAAATTTATAACAGTGCCAGAAATCATCAATTTGCCTAAATATGGATATACACATGTCAAATATTTGTTTCTTTTTACTAATTTCTATAGCACCTATTTCTGTGCTAGATAGATGAATCTTCTGTTAGTTATTATCTAAAACACAATATGAACATTTTAAATAGATGTTTAATACAAAATGTCCAGAATCTCTGCTAATGTTGCCAGAATCCTTCAGGATCTAAGTATTTCTTGTGCAAGAGCACTTTATCTTAGAATAACAGGAAACTTATGAGTTTATATTTTGAAAAGGAGACCAGATTAGCAGAATCATTTCAGTGCAGAAGTACTGAAAGCAGCAGACATTTATCATGTGAAGTGCTTACAAGTGTTGTGATCACTAATAGCAAATTTCACATAAAGAATTGAATATTAATTCTTGCAGGTTTAAAGCCATCTTCATCCTCTCTAGACTGTGCATAAGTGGGAGAGAATTTTATAATTCTAATGCCAGAACTAATAGATCTGTAAAAATGTCTCTAAATAAAGAGCTTGATACTGGAAAGTTCTTAGCCACTTCAGATCATTTTAGGATGAAATCACATTTCCTAAGACTTATGTCTTGAAATTAAGGAAGGAAAAAACAGCTCATGTGCCCTCTTCCAACACTTAAGTGCTGCATTGTTTTTGCAATATTAGTAATACATTGTACTAATGTTTGTTTCTGATTTTTAAATGTTAATTAGTGTAGCTGCTATTTATTCTCACCTACATGTATTTTCTAACATAAGCATCTGCTGGTGCCCACAAGAGATTGTTACAGACAGTATTTCTGACCTCATACTATGACCTTTATGTTTTTATGCACCACTACTCTCAGAAAACTATTCTGAAGTTTATTGATCTCATGATCAAATCTTCATCTTCAAGTGTAATTGGATATTTTAACTTCCTGAAATTGCACAAAGGTACTATTTTATTTCACTCCATTACTTTTTAATAGTTTCCTATGCTGTCTCAAAATTCTTTCCTAGTTTTAAATATTTACAGGGCATCATTATGTACCTTTCCCAATCTTAGGTATTATTTAATCAATTCTTACCCAGGGGAGCATTTAACCAAACAATTCACTAACCTTGATGTCAGCATAACTATTTCTACTTTCAGCACACATTTTCTTTTGCTGCACCATGACCTTAGATAATTATTTCCCATCTCCTTGTTACTTTTTATAGTTTTTCTCTTGACTTCTTCAACAAATTAGTGCTTTTCTAAATCAAATGTGAAGTACAAAAATTTTTGTATATACATTCTAAGCTGCTCAAACATGAAACTTCGTAACACTTTCACAAATTCTCAATGAAAACATAATTTCCAATACTTGAAAATTTCATATCTGATATGAGGCATGGGGTTTATCCCATATGAAACTAGTTTTCACACATCCCTTGTAAGATTGTAAGAATGTTTTTAAAGTCTCTAATGAAAGAGGCTTCACAACCCAATCTGTCCTATTCACTATCCCTGTAGTGAAAAAGAACCTTTACAATCTAATTTAAATCTTTTGCTGTGAGTAAAATCCTATGACACAACTACATGAAGAACCATTGTTTACCCTATCTTTAGACTGGTCTCCCAAATTTCATCAAGTTACCTGTATCTTTCCTGAAGTAAATCCTAAGGCAAGAGATGTTATCCGTTTTAACATCACCAGCCTGAAAGAAATTGTAGTAATTATCTCACATCTTAAACACAACACTCCTATTTACATATTTCAGAAAAAATATTTCTGATTTTGCCATTCAATTGTAATAATTCAAAATCAGTTTTTATTTCCTATCACTCTCCTCCTTTCAGATAGTGCAACTCCCTAATCAGTGACTTCACATTTTGTACTCAAGGTTTATTTCTCCTTCCTAAAAGTAACACTTTGGTCTCACTGTTACTGAATCATTTCTGCCATTTTGTCAAGATTACTTGGAATTCTGAGACCTTCTCCCAGGGTTTGCAAGCCTTCCACTTTAACTGATTACAAAAGATTAACTGATTACAATTTCATGAAAACCAAAGTAAGGCAAACAACTAAATATTTCAGTTCATCTTTTACTTGCTTTTATTTTTTTAAAACCTTTAATGTAATAATTGAAATGACCTTTTGGACTGTAGTAACAAAACAATAGACTTAAATTTGTTATGAAAGAAATTTATGAGTGAATTAATGGCCTGCAAAACTGCTGGTTGTATAACTACCTATGCAAATATATTTTAATGAAGAAGAATCCGACTGGAGATACTCTGCTATTACCAGTATTCAGATGCCAGAGAGTCAGAGAATGGACAACACGAATCCTTTGTCTGGAGCTTTCCAACCTCTCCCCAGTTCCCTCCATTTTCACATTCTCCAAGTATGCACCTTGGGCAGCCTGCTCAGTGTCTTCTCTGAGTACACATCTTGACAACACAGAGATGACTCCAGTGGGTTAATTGGAAACTGCCCGAGAGGCAGCTGAGTTTCTGGCAGCATAGCACTAAAAGTCACATAATTCTGAGCTACAATGTGCTAATTTTTATTAATTATTACAAGTATTAAATAATAGCGCTATTATAGCCCGGTAACCACAGCATTTCTTACATAAAAATTACAGAGAGTGACCCTTGGCCCAAAAAAGTGGTTTAATAAATCAGTTAAACATTAACTACGAAGCGAATTTATTTCTGGCTACCTGCACTTTGTTAAGACTTAAAGCACGGATAAAAGATTCTCATATATATCTTTACAATAAAAAAATAAGAGGCTATAGTCTCAAAGATACAATGACAGTGGAAGGGCATCTTGCTGAAGTAAACTAATATATGAAGCAGTTAAAACATGACAAAAAGGTGAAATAATATTAAATATAATTCATTTATTCACTTATGAATACTGTATGTGCATCTACAAAGGTATGCTTCTTAATGCAATTTAATGGCTTTGAATGTAATTTTCACACTATTTACAGATTTGACCCTTCTCTGCAACATCAGTTTCTCAATAATCAGCACTTTTATGTTTGCTAACTCCCAATAGTATCTGTAAAATAAAGGACATCAGACTAAACTTTGCATCTGTTAACTTTAATCTAACCTGCACCTTGTTCTGTACAGTGCCATCCTGAGAACCTTCTTGGCTAAGCATTCTTAACAAAGGAACTCTCAGTTATTTTTTTCCTTCTATAAATATTATCAACCTAGCAACAACATGATTAACTATGATTGTTACTAATAAAAGTAGTAGGTAGTTCCCTGCATATTTCCATTTTAGCTTCTAGACAGGAGAAAAGCCTTTTTAATATTGGCAGACAATAGATTTTCTTCCTACTATAAAGTATTATAGCACTGAATAAAGTCTTTCTGATCAAACCATACCATAATAGCTTTTGTCTTGTGTCACTATATGTTAGCCAGCATCAGAAGAGAAAATAAGCAGAGGCTTGCTATTGTGCCTCTATTTTAAAAGGGCCTTCCATCTGGTAGGAAGCAGAAGCCATCAGCACTGTAATTAAAATGCAATTACTGTCCCCCGCCGCAATCCCAGGACGACCATTCCATCTGTGTGATATACAGTGGAAAAAACACAATTTTTTGCACTTTTCTAGCTCCATTAAGTTTATTCTCTTTCTATTAATTAATCTAACAGCACTAAGGGATCGTTCCTGTTTTGCAAGCCATTGTGTCACAAACTGCATGCTCACAAAGACTGAAACCACATGAATTTTTAAAACTCTCCGCTATCCCTGTGACATAAAACCTTAATTACTTCTGACTAAATCTGTAATTAAAATATATCACCGCAGCAGATTTACCTGCGTGTGGGTGTTGGAGTGCATGCTTCTGTGACTGTCACAAATGAATCACTCTGAGACGGTGTTATAAAAAGAGAGATTAGCATGTATGACAGAAAGGATGGAGAAAAGGGACTTGAAAATGAAAAACTGGCAGCAATCTAGGAATAAGCTGTACACTGGTAAAACAAGAAAGTCATTTTCTTATTTTGTTGATTTTTTTTTAAATTAAAATATTCATAGTATGTATAGAGATGTACCAGATGCTCCAATGTAAAGTTTATTCTTATGTAGTCCTACATTTTAATGTGCTACCTTGACCTTATAACAATAAAATGACAATAAGTATAATCTTACACACTCTAAAATGAAATCCCATAATATTTTTCATAGCAATCCATCTTCTTTTCAAAGAGATAATCTCATAATCTACCCTTCCTTTCATTCACAACTGTGCAGTCCAAGGCCTTCCATCTGCAAAGCTAGAAAATCTTAAAATCTTTGTGAGAAGTACAGGCACTGTGCATGTCAAAACAAAAGCATTAGCTAAATGTTAAGGTGAAATCTTAGTCCTGTCACAGGTTGTTTGACTTTTGCCTTTGACTTCAGTGAAGTCAAAGGAGTATTTTGTCTTTTCTTTTAATGCATGTTGCTAGGGAAAAACAAAGAAACATGGCTCTCTGCAAATGACCAGCAGCAAGAGATGAGCAGCCTGACAGTGAACCTCAGCATGAGAATCTTTGCTGCAAAATGTCCTGCAAAAATTATATTAAAAGTCCTGGCAAATAATACATTCCCTAATTTCCTTTTTTTTTTTTTTTTTTTGAGCTTTGAGCATCTTGGAATCCATTAAGGTTCAGCATGTGCAGAAGTGTTTTTTACAAACTCAGCATTTGGGCTCAATATGTCTCCAACAGAAGATAATTCTGGCATTTCATAGATTTAATAAAGGGTAAGGACAGAAGTATTCATAAAATGTGGTCATTAAACATGCCATTCACTCTCTTTTTTATTACAATGACATGGTTTTATCCAGTACATATACAGCCCTTTTTCAAAGGTACTACAAGACCGGAGACTCAATTCAGAGTTTGCTGCAGTAGATAACGATACAAAGCAGTCAGAATTTGCACCTCACTTCCACTTGTTTTATGTGGTTTTAGATTCCAGCATTAGTTTCTACCAAGGTTTTGTGCTTGAATAAAAAAAAATCTTTTTAATACTCCATATTTTCTTCCTGTGAATTTACTTGCACACTGTAATCATGTTACCTATCAATCTTCTTTTTATAAGATAAACAGATTGAGCTATTTAAATCTCCCACTATAAAGCATTTTTTCCAGCTCTTAAAATGTGTCTTCTTCCTGCACCTTCTGCAATTTTTAAAATGTGGAGAATAACACTGTGTAAAATATTCTCCCTCCTCAAGGTAAGACAAAAATGACAAGATTTGCTGCCTTATCTGGTTACTAAAATAGCTTGAATTAGGAATTGGTCCTTGACAAGGAGAAAACCAATCTGATATCAGTCTCACATGGGTGGCTCCAGCAAGACACTAAGAATACTGGCTTCCCACAGATCTCCAAACTATGAAGATCTTTAGCTTGCATGCAGTAAGGTACCAATGAGAACCTAATTGGCAATATCTTGTTTACTGCAAGAAAAGCCTCCCAGGACAGCCAGCTACAGCGAACTTACAAGAATTTAGTGGGTTCACAAGTTACTGTCTCACTGAAACCAGATGGTTTGGCTATAGCTTGTCTCTGTGTAGGAAAGCAGTTCTCACACACTTCCTATAAATGTTGTCATTCAAACTGTTATTTTTTAAATGTGAAAGAGTGATGATTTGGTGTTGCTTAAATAAAAAAAAAAATAAAAGTGGCATCACATGTTGCCTAGCCTCAAATGCTGAGTATTCCATAAATGAAGGTATATTATTCTATCAAAAGACAACAGAGAGAAATATTAACATGTTATGATATAAATATAATAATTATAAATACATAGTGAATAAAGCTTTGCACTAAAGACTGGTCACGTATCAGATATATTGGCACTTATATATATAAAAAGAGCTGAACTTGTATTTAAAAACTACAACATGTTATGGAAATCACTCAAATATCATTTCTTACAATTCAAGCAAAGATAAAGAGGTTAGATTTTTGGCTTTCTGTCTACAATACAGCTTTATGACAAAGTTTTAAAAAATACTTTTAAATGATTCTTGCATAAAAAGACTAGATTCACTATGCCAGCTAATTTATCAATACATTTATAGGTACACTGAATATAGTAATTGTATAGCCCCAAATGCTGTCCAATGCTATTAATTTCACCTTCTAAGGAACCTCTGTAGAACACAGCTATCATCTTGCCATGGAAAAAAAATCTGCACTAAATAGGAATTAAACTGACTAACAAGAATCTGGAAGATAACCAGGAACTTGCCACTGCACGCCCTCTCAAAAGCACCTCCCATCTAAACACATTCTAAATTGGAATGGCAACCCATGCTGAATGCTAAGGATTTTACAGAAGGACAGAAGAAAATTTTTTTCTTTTTTTTTTTAACAGAGAAAATACAAGAGTACATGTTTAAAACATGGTATCTGCTTCAAGCCCTCCTCAGAGCACAGGATCTGCCTGTGCAAAGGCAACGAAAGACCTCTTGACTGCCATCATGAGCAACAGCCACACACTGGGATCTGTTTTGCTAACATAGCACATAAAGCAATACTAAATTAGCTTTCATATCATACAGTCTATCACTGTTTGACCCTCTGGGCCCTTTTTATTTATAGCATGTAGTTTCTTGTTTACTTTAGTGTTTTCCTATTAAATAAATATTCATGAAAGTGCACTCTTCCTGAAATTGGGTCATTTAGCGAGACTATCCCATTAAAAATAGATTTGCTTTTTTTTACAGGTGTCATCCATTAAGGCAGGGAATAGACAAACTCAGCCAATTGTATCTGTCAAGATGTTAGTCCTTCCAGAAAGTCAGTCCTCTGTCCTTCACACAGAGCACTTAATAGCAAAATGACTAACTTCGTACTGTGGGGAATTTTTTATTGTTGCAAGATTTGTATCTGAGGGCTTGAGGAGATATTTTAGTCCTTCCAAGTTGTTCAGACACTGGCACCAGGCATATAAATAAAAGCCTTCTCTAATTGGCTAAGATGTGGCCAGCCTACTGCAAGACTGGCTCAGAGAAGAGGAATTTAACTCCTCGCTAGGATTGAACACAAACTAGGGACAGGAGACAAACCAAAACACTGACGTTGTCCCTTCCAGGGCATAGGATATGGGAATCTCCACAGAGCAATGGATCCACAAGGGTTTAGTTTCATGTGGCTTTTGGTCATATAAGCTTATATAAGGCATATGCACACAACAGTGTGGCTTCTTAAATTCAGCCTTCATCTCCCATATACCAGAACTACAGGAATTCAGTTGGAAAGAGTGTGGAATAGAAGTTTTAGGAGCATGTTTAGAGAGGAAATAATACCTGTGACAGATGTCATGGGAAGAACTGGCAAGACTTGGATACAGGCTGTACAAAAGCCCATGTTGGAGGAATGGAAAGAGGCAGGCCCTTCCACAGAGCCATCCATCATCCACCTCCCTCTCAGAAACTGACTTTTCTGGGATGAAAAGGCTTTCAGAGGGGCTTGAGAGGAATGGGAGGTACAGAGACTGCTTAGATACCTAATCTAGACTGGAGATCTAAACTTTGAACTGTGGCATTTAAGTGAGATGAGTTTTAAGATTAACACAACCAAAAGACCCAAGGAACTTTGTCTACTGCATTTCCCTAGTCAGAACTGATATTTCTAGTCCAGCCACCACCAACAACTACTTGGATATTTCATCCATATTTAAGAGCCCGACTAGTTATGAAATAAAACTGTTTCTTTGCAGAAAGGAAGCATGAAAACAGTTTCATCATTTTCATGCCAGTGAGCCTGTAATGAATCACAATTTCACCACATGGCATTAGACTCAGGTCCAAACTTTCTAAATGTGACCTTATGATAATACAGTAGTAATACTTTTATATTGCAGAGCCAATAGATCAGCTGTATCAGCCAACAAGTTCTACAGTATTCTCTTGAAGAGACATTGTTGTATTAAATGACTAACAAAATAGAAATAGAAGTTTTCAAAAATTTGATATTGAAAAGTGTGTTAAAAAGAAGAAATAATCCATTTTCCACGGATATTTTCCTAGCAAATTGAACAATATCTTGAAAAGTATTCTTAATGTGTTCAGTCAGACATTAATACAGAAATCAATGGTTTCCATTCAAAAGGTAAAAACAACTACAGAGAAAAGCAATTTTCAAATGCAGCAATTGTTGCAAACATTGCTTGTTTAAAAAGAAGACAAACAATATCACAGAACACTGAAAAGTGAAGCAATTCACAACTAACTAACCTTAAATCAGTCTTGTAAAGTCCTAATTGTCCAATGCCTGCAGTGAGAAATCCTTTTGACGGGCAAGTAAATTACCATTAGTCTTGTCCATTATCGCCAATCATTACAGAAAAATGCTGATGAATGAATTTATGTCTAGGCTGGTATGTTTCCATGTCAGCTTTAAAACACGGATTCAAATTAAATAACAAGGCACAAAAGAAGCCAAAATTAACTAATGTTAAATGCAACCGTCTGCATGGTGATATGCATAACCTTTAAAAGTTATAATGTAATAGGAAGGAGTCCTTAAGTGTTTTTAAATACAATAAAAATGATTGTGTGTCACAAGTTCTACAAATGAACATTTAAACAAAAAGATTCATGTAAGATGACTGGACTTTGTTTCCATTCACAGAAAACTACTCTCAAACATGACAGTCTCTGTTGAACAAAACTGCAAAGCTTACTCAGGTAAAAGAGCTGAACCGACTTCTGAAAGGAGAGCTTCAGTTCTGTGCAAATGAGACTGATTTATTCCTTGGCTGACAGGCAACAAAGAAAGACTGAGGAGCCTCCTACAGTAGGACTGCTCTTGAAAGAAGTGCTAGATTTAAGAAAGTATGTGATGTTTCTGAATGCAAGTCTCACAAAAACAAATCACCATTTTCAGATATGCAGTATCATACTGCAGCAGCTCTTAGCTAAAAATAAAATAAAATACTAAAAAAACCCAAATAAATAAATAAAACTGAAACATTTTTATTCTGAATAGCTCCAGCATTTTTTCAAGAATGGGAATGAAACTCTTCTAATAGCACGCCTATGTTGATACACTGGTTGGACAGGTAGTAGTGCTGTAAATCACTGAATTCTTCAACCACCTTTGCAGTTGTCCATAACTCTAACAAAATTGATGTGTCTTGAAAATTGTAGGCAAATTATTATAGACATTCCTGTTTAGGACGGCTAGAGAGGCTGGAGAACGAACTTAACAGTGTTACTATATATTCTTACTTGCTACTGATTAAATACTACTATATTCTCAAATATGAGAGCTTAAAGACCTGAAAGGTTTATTTCTGTTCTATTCATACAAAGACACATTTTTATATTTGGCATTTTTCTAGGATAGACTTTCTATTCATACATGCCTTTCATCTCAGGAAGGCACAAAGTCTGGGTTTGGTGAATGACTTCCCAGAATTCCCAGGATGAATCACTTCATCTTGACAGTGTTTGGTAGTACGTGTATCTTTGGGTTTCTTTCCTGAAAGAAGCCTTTTTGTTCATTTTACTGGAGGAAAAACAATTTCATCAAGAGTTTATAATACAGATAAGCTCTAGATATATGTTTCAATAGATTCACAATCTGGGCAGTTACACAGTAGTGTAACCAAACTGCAACACATTCAGAGGCAGTAGCCAACAGCAGGGACCTTGTGCCATGGAACAACCAAAGCAGCTGGAGAATTCCATAAATTTATAGATTAAAGGCCTGAGGGGATCATTGTGATGATCTGATGTAACCTTTTGTATAATAGAGGCATGCACCAATTCTTTTTTGAATTAAAGTGTATGTTTGAGTGTGAAAACATCCATCAGTTGCCACTGATGGAGAAAGAACCAGTCTGTGGTAAATCATTCCAACACTAATTAACCTAATAGTTATAAATAATCTCAGCTTCAATTTCCAGTCACTCTATTTATACTTTTATTTACTAAACTGAAAATCTCATTATCAAAGTTTTGTTTTCTAATATTTCACTCATTCTTCTGGCTCTTCTCTGAAGCATTTCTAATTTAGCCAGACCTTGTATTTTCTTGACACTGTATTCATATTCAGATCACAGAGCAACTTGATTCAACCTTGGGTTTTTTCAAGGTCTTTCTTCCTATCCCATCTAGGTGGACATGAACACCTATCCCTTTCATTATTTGTTATTTGCCCAGTTCTTTATCACTGTGATCCTCATGTGTTCTATGTTTTCATTCAAATTATGGTAATTATATCAAACACTACAGATCTAAAAGCTCAAAAACTACCTGCCACTGAAGAATGCTATTCTTTGCTGAAGTCATTCAGACATTAAGATACATTAGGAAAAAAAATTATGTTAAGTTCTATATTCAAAGATTTGAGTACTATTTCCAGCAAGTAACTCACATCTCAGTGAAAATTATAATAATATTGTGTTTTCAAACATGTGAAAAAATTTACCAGTCTAAACACTTTCTATTAGTTTCATTACTTTACTTTGTTTATAATGAAATTTGGTGAGTGTAAGATATAATTCTGGTCCTGGACTCTCTAGACAGATTTTGATAAATACCTATTGGCCTTTGATGATTATTTCTTACTGCCAACTACATGATTCAGATACCTTTTTTTTCACATTGTTTCCACACTTGTCTAGACTTAAATAAATCAAAAAAGGAGATCTTCTCATAGGAATTATGGCATTTTCATTCCTTTGTATCAAATCTAGTTATTTTCTATTTCTTATATCTTTGCTCCTTATTTTTTTCTGTCTCCACAAAAGCAGATACTATGTTAATAAGATAAGGAGGATCTAGAAAATGTAATTTATATGGGCCACAGGAAACAAGAATACTCATCTGGACATGACACACAGTCTGGGCCTTTGCTTTCAAAGTGCATGAGGCACAGCTGAATGCAGATGCTTTTGAGAATCTTCTTTTCCATCAAGAATTAGAGACTGGGACTGAAGTGTCATTACATTTATATTAACAGCAAAATAATTTTTAAATTAACTGCAAAAAGTAACGAATGGTAGCAGTAGCAAACTATGCTGAAACAATAAGAATTGTCATATAAAAGCCCAAGACCTCAAATCAGTAGATTGATTACAAACTGCTAAGACTGGAACAAGTGTAAAATAATTTTGAACTAAACCTAAGACACCTGTGGTACTTAAGCACCTACATAGTACTACCAGCTTAGCTTTAAGTGAAAGACTCCTTTGAAAAACATGAAAATAAAACCTAAAGACCTAGTAGTCTTTAGTTATTTTGATTTAAATTCTTTAGTGATTTATTTAAAGAAAATAACGTCAAAAAGCTTTGAACAAAGTAGATAGTTGGCATTATGACCGTGTGTCATTTTATGGTAAAAAATACTCCAAGAAATAAAGCCTGCTGTTTCATACAGTAAACAACAATTTATCACTTTGAAGAATATATGATCTAATCTTTTCAGAGAAGTGGGCAGAGTTTTAACTTGAATACAGGGTAGACTTACACTCAGACAAAAATTATTTGAATAGGTCACTTCCTGATCAGATTTCTAATGTTTATTCAGTTCTAATGTGACTAACCTATAATAACTGGTAAAGAGATGATAGTTATTTTTCCTATAAAGGCACAGAGTACTCAATTTTGACTACTTTTGAAACCTACAGACAAATACTACAATGACTAAAAGCACTGTAGAAAAATGTTATTGGTGATAGGTGTTAATTTTGAAAAGAATGTTCTTTGCAAAAACCTGGCCATTATTTGATGCCTTTTGTAGATGTTGAAAATAACTAGGTCATTTTCTTGCATTTACCATAGATCCTTAAAAGTCTTCATAAACAAAAGCTATCCTTTCTGCTGCGCATAGTGGGAAATGTACTTGTTACAAGCATTGTCTTTTGAACAGGCAAAAGTGGAATGAAGCTCAGTGATACACCATGTACAAAAATCTTCTCCCTAATGCAAACTAATCTAAATGCTACATATATATATTTCCTTAGTGTATACATTAGCATACACATTATGTGTTAGTATGTATATTAGTACATATACCTACTAATTCAGAGTTGAAGGAATCTTTTAGAATGTGTAATTGTAATACCATTATTGAAACATTTCTCAGATTGTATCATGCTAGATGGGGCTGTACTAAGCCTGGCTTCTTTCTAATTAACTCTCTTGGGATTTCATCATTTGTACACAATTCAGCCACACAAGACCCCTTAATAACAACAGTACATCTTCTCCAAAATAACCTTACCTTGAACTCAGAGTTCAACCTTAAAATTTCTTTTCTTATCAAACTACCTTAAAAATATAAATGTTCGTTTCTGCATAACATTAGAACTTTAGAAAATAATATTCCAGGGAAAATTGCATAATTAAAAAAATAGATAATTACACAAAAATTTAGCATAATATGATATATTAAATATACAAATATTTGCTGCTTCCATTGCTCTGAAAGATTCTTATTGATGAAAACATTATGTAATTACACTTAAGTTAGCAATTTCCACCAAACTGATATGAAATTCAGGCAGCTCAGTAAAAATGTACCAAATATGACACCACACAGGAAACCAAAGAGTAAATATACTTCAACTTTCACACTATTCAAATATAGACTGCCAAAAGCTGCAGAGGAAAAAGGCATGTCAATTAATTTGTTCAATCTACACTCAGTTGCACCGATCTCAAACACCTGAGATCACAGAAATGACACATTTAACAGTTTCAGCTTCCCAAAGAAGAAATTTGTGTGATAAGTTAAGAACAAGTGGTTCTATTGGATTAATATGAAATTATGTAGTTGGTCTGAAACATCAAGAAATTCTGCTGAGTTTGCAGTCTTTCTTGTTTCAAGGGAAGTATACTATGAATATAATTGAAGTAATTGTGAGATTACTGTTGTCCTGGGTACATGTCTGAAAAGAAATAATCTGGGTATACATAAAAATATCTGAGTTTCAGAAATAAACTAGAGACATTCTGTTACCTAAATAAGTTTTTGATCCTTTGGGGAATCAGCAACACCCTTTGGTAAAAACATCTGCTCATTTAACCTAGTTTAATAACAAAAGTGGTTGAGGTTCAGAAGAACATAAGAAGACCTTAGGCAGACTTTGGTGACTAAATCCCCATTTTAATCCAAAATGTAATTCAGAGGAAATATAAGTAACTGAAACTTGGTGAACAATCCTTTTTGAATGAAAAGTTCTCTCAGCACCTGAATGTTCTCAATGTATAAAATCCCAGGATTGCTTTGCCTGAGCATTTGGATAACCAGTTTTATTCCAAGTAAGTCAGGATTAGAGACCAGGAGGAACAGGACCTAAAACCTCCACATGGACTTCCATACACAATTCAAATAGACGATCATGTCTTTGTTATAGGGGCCTTAATTTTAAACTGTAACTCAACATTAAGCAAGTAATCTCAGCAATTCTTCATAGAATACCTTCTAAGCATTCAACCAAAAAAGAGGTGCCTGAGCTCACTGTTGATTCAAGGCTGAACTGATACAAATCCAACTTTTACCTACTTCCGAGCTGGGAGCGTAGGACCATTGTCCTGCAGGTGAGTTTCTAAGGCTGTTCACTTGTGAATTGCAGTAGCTGCTCCCAAAATTCTTAATTTTTGCCCAGTGACGTATGCCTACCATTAGTCATATCCAAAGTTTGGCTATAGTTCCGCGGGGTCTCCTGTAGCCTATTTCCTACTGAATTCTTGTCCTTAGATATCTAACTCTTCCAATTCACTGTTAGCACATCCCTGATGCCATGAGCTCCTTGAAGGTTGATATGGTAAGCCTGGAGATTTAGGTCTGAAAGTGGACGTGGACCTTTAGCCAGCTATTCTTATTTTTATAAAGTAAATGTTTGAGAATTATTTATTCTTTAGTCTGAAAACAAAAGTTTATAAATATATGCTTGTACTGCATCACAGGACTCAAAATATATGATCTTTTCTGAAGTTCTCACATGCTGGGAGCTAAAACAGCCAAATAGTCTTCATTTACTTCTATGTTCCTTTCTAGGGATTTGTGGATTTTGTTTGCTTGTTTGGTTTGGATTTATGTATCATACTTAAAAGAAGTGAACAACATCCCAAGTCTCAGAAGCTCTGGGTATTGTCCTCACAACATAATTCAGTGCTCTATAAACTTATTTGGAGCTAAAATGACTGTAAGTCTTCTTCTAACCAAACTAATTAAGTTAGAGTTAGATCACTGGCTTATGCAGACAAACCTCAGAAGGCAAAAGTTGTGCAGAATAGAATAATTAAGTGATTAATTTACAACACACTGTATTTTTCTTTTAAGCCACAGTGATTTTTTTAATGAAGAATTTGTGCTTTTTGTATGGTTGGCAACTCAATAGCAGAATGGATTTTTTTTAAATTTTATAAATACTTTTTAGCAAACTTTGCTTTGGAGTGATGCAGTCAGATTCAGGTAAAAATATAATGGCAAAAATTATTCTTGGTTATTTTTTGATGAGTAAAGGGCTAGCTAAGACTATACATCAAACAGTTCCACTTGAAATCATTAATAGAGCAGATCTAGACCTACTAATTAAATTTTACTGTGACAGGAAATTAAAAACTCAACAATAACTAATTGTGTTAATATTTAAATACATATTAGCTTTCAATCATTAATTAAGCTTGTTTTGTATCAGTTCCTCAATTAACAAAACTTCAGTTTGTTTTCACTTTTAACAAGTAACAGTTAAAATAAATTGTTAGAATTCAAAAATCAAATTCTATCATTCTTGTAATGAATCACACCTCATGTTTAGCACTCTTTATTCCAGAGCTAATTATGTGGCGCACACAAGCATTCCTAAGATAAATGTTTATTACAGAAATGATAACATGACTGCAATATAATGGCAGTATCATGATGCAATTACAATGAATCACCATAATCTGTGAAGTGTTTTGAGATACTTAGATATGCAGTACACTTCAGATACACCATGTTATGTTGTCTCATTTATGCAGGCAAAGCAGAAATCTACATTCTTCACATTATTTTACTATTGTTGTGTATTACTGGTATTATCCTAATGTCTAGTAGTTCCAGACCTTGATCACCATCTTTTTTTTTTTTCCCCCAGATGCTTCTCAAAATTAGAGGGAAGAAATGGTGTTGGTCAAAGGAGATTCAACCATTAAATACAAGACACAAGAGGAAGGCACATGGGAAAGGACCAGGCAACAACAAACCAGTGCTGGTCAGTCTGAATGACTGTAGGGTGTCCACACATCAACAGTCTGGGCCTTGTCACATCATTTCACAATCTGTGTAAACGGGGAATAAACAGTTTTACAGGAGATGAAAAGAGAACAATGGATTATTTTCGTGACTGCAATCACAAAGCAGTAAATATAACCCCTATTCATACCTCATACATTACAGTATGAGGTTTGAGGCAGTTATCGGTGGAATCAAAACTTTTCTCAAACATATTACTTGTGTGTTTGGAGCACTAAGATTTTCTAACAGAATGTAGGTGTTCCCTGAGAGAAACCTCTTTTTTTTCCTCCTTTCCTGGAGTTTTCCTTATTTCAAAATAAATGTCTTCCTAACTGTAAATATGATTTTCCACTTTGCATTTAAGTCAGCCCTATATTGTTCCCATTCTTTTCTCTATATATAATTAATACAGGTGGAATACTGAATTTACTATTTCATTTTGGCATTTACAAAAGAAATATAACTATAATAAGCCATTAGTGACTTCATCTGCAGGCTTTTTGTATTCAAATTGTGCCTTAGCTCTCGTCTGTGGCACTTTTTCATTCCGCCCTTTACATCTGGAAACCCTTCCTTGGCTACGTCCTCTTTTCTCACTAATTGGATACTTTCCAGAAGCTCAAAAAACCTTAAAACATATTCCCAAAATAGCTCTCCAAAGCTAAATAAAGATCAAGAAATTAACTAAAGTACAGTTAAGGAAAAAAACCCACTCATATTTTCCTGCACTTTATTACCATCCAATCGGTATTCTGGATACTTTGATTTAAATTGTCTAAGAAAGGAACCTTCATCTCCATGTTATCTGCAAAGCACTGAGCACACCTGTGGTGCTAAATGAATAGTTATAATAGATACATGGGTGAATAGCATTAAATGGCAGTGGGCACAAAGATATTCACTGGATCACCTGTTTTGACCAGCCTGATTAATGTGGTAATTGTGCATGCATTATTTAGTTCACAGATTTTCCTCACTGACAAAAGCCATATTGTGAGTGGCCACTAGTCCCATCCTGGTAATTTCACATATGCAACAACTTCCAATATTAAAATCTTTGTCCCACATTAAAAAGAGAAAAGAAATCATGCAATGTTGTTGCAAGTGACAAAGGAATTATTAGGCAAAAAGACAGAAAATAAATGGATTAATTTTAAATTCTGTCTTCTATCATTTTTGAAGGGAACCAAATTTAGTATCCTCGTTTTCCAAAACCTTCGGCCTCCTAACTAGCTTAATTGGTCTCTGTTCATTTCTTACTCAGATCATTTATAAACTGCCTCCATGGTCCCTGCTGCCTTTTCAAAGCAGCATATGGTCTCTCCATTCATGGCAGTCACAATTTCTATTAGTGAGTAAAGGAGAAAAAAAAATTTAATGTCATATTCAGATTACACCAAAAAAAGTCCAAAATGAAATTTGGGATTCAAGAATGAAGGTACCAGTAGAGATAAAAACTGAAACGTCACCCACCCTGCGTGATTTATAGTGCATTTTTAGTCCATAAACTGCCACAGTATAGATATTAAACTACATTTAAAAAGAAATTCAGGTTTAAATACACTACAATAAGCATCTGTTGCATATGTTGTTTGAACCACAAAGATTGTCTTTCTTGTTGTGCTTTTACATGTGATTAAAAAATAATGCCACATATTTTCTTGTACTTAAATCAAGCCAGGATCAATTAATTAAAAAAAATGCCTGAGGATTGAACTGATTAACTCACAAAATATAGAAGAAAAAAAGAACTCAAATACAGAGAGTTAGTGTCCCATTCCAAAAGATTAAACTTTGCAGCTAAAAGACCAAAAATATGAGTTACTGTTATCTTTAGTGCTCACTTTTATAAACTATGTTACCTGAGGGATACATTTTATTAAATAATCAAATGTGCTCTGAATTTGAATTTTAATTATGTAAAAAAACACTACCAAAGGTATAGAAATAGCTCAGGTCAGAGAGTCTAATTCCTTTCAGACATTCAATAAGAAATTAACCACAGATTAAGCACCCAGCACATCATATGGGCCTCAAAACAGTTCTTAATACCCCATAGGAACCGAAAGGTCTATAGTCTAAAATTTCAAAGACCACATGCTGTAACAAGTCATAAGAAACAAGACAAAATAAGAACTCAAAGTTAGTCTTCTGTGGCTCTAAAAGCAAGAGGTGAAAATGTCAAAATCATACTAGCAAGTGCACAATATTAACCATGCAAAAGTTAAAAAGAAAAGAAAAAGTAGCGCCTTGCCAATACAGCCCAGGAAGAAACTATTGCCCGTCCCTGTATCTGTCGGCCACTCTAACCTGGAGTATGCGAGCACAGCCAAACAATTGAGTTCGTTCCACATATTACAGAAACTAAGACATCAGCCCAGCTGACAGTGTCAGAAGAGAGGAAAAAAAAACCCCAAAAAACAGAGAAGATATTATGTGCACTAACTACTTAACTACTCCAGATTACATAAAAATTATTAATTTTTCCTGTCATTACATGTTTATGGCACAGCACATGTCAAGGGACTATTGCTCTATTTCATTTACTTAATTCACCTTAAAACACTGACCAAATTAATCTGTCAAAATTACCATTTCTCTGCTAGAACAGGATGTTGTCATCTTCAGATACGTTCTTCTAAACAGGATACACTACCCAAGATGAGGTACAGCCTATTGTTATTCCAAACAAAATTTAAATTCTTCCAATATTCATGACTAGTTTCAACATTTAAAAAATGAATATATATGTATTATTTGATTTAGGAGTAATCATGGCTTAATATTATTTTGTCCACTCTACTGACTTTTTTTTAACTGCTATCAAAAAAAAAAGTATTTTTAACTTCTCTGTTTGTCCTTAGATTTTTATTTCCCTTTTTTGATAGTTAATCTATTTAGCTTCATCTTCTAGGCAACTTAGATGAAAGGTTAACACATTGCTAATTGAGATACACTGGGTATTACTTTGAACAGCACAGGCAGCTTTTATGGATGGTGATATGAATTCAATAAAGCTGAATTAGCATGAAATAAAGCTAATTTAGTGCCTGCATATTTATCAATTGATTTCAAATTTTCTTCTTTAATGTTTATTTTTTTCATTCAGGAAAATAACTGTTTGTTATACAGGTCATTAACTTGTTTCAGTCCAATAAAAGCACTAGAGGTGTGTCAACTTCAGAACTGTGTATTACAAAGTCCTTCAATTCTCACTACATCTCATCATCATTCTCACCATGCCACCATTTGTTCAGATTCCAAACTAAAATGCCCCGACAGATGAATTTCATCTTGAAATCCCTTTAATGAATATGTTTTAGATGTATTTCTCATCTGTTGACAGAATTTGCAAAAAAAAAAAAATCTGGTTCAAGCAAAAAAAGAAACTGTCTCTCTAATCATCTATATTTAGGATGTATACATAAATACATTATGATTAAGTTACTTGACCTGTATTAAGAATGACAAAATCCAGCTCTGCATTATTAAGAGAATGCAGTAGATATGTGGAGGGTAAGCATCTATTATTAAATAACTCCCAAGAAAAGATAAGCCTTCCTATATATGGATACAGTTCTTATTTCTCGGTAATTTTATACAGGACAAATTTGTTTCATACAATGAAAATTATAATAGAAACATAAATTTTAATATAATAGGCCATATTTCAACAAATTCAATTTGCATTACCTCGGTGCAGGTGGTTATTTATTACAGTGTATATACACATAATCTTGATGTTTTGAAGGTGACTCAGAGTGGCTGAGTGAGTAAGCCAGGGACAGCCAGGGAAAGCATTTACTCAGCATCTAGAGTACATATTACAAGCTCAGCTCTGCATGAAGGGCAATTTGGACTATGAAGAAGCAGCAAAAGGAATCAAGGACAACTGTAGTTTAATATTTCAAATCTCATCAACTGAGAACAAAATCTCATTTTTAAAGTAAAAAAATCTAAAGATAAAACCCCAGTTCACTAAAATAGTTCAAGTACAGCCCTGAGAATTCAACACCATCCATAATGAAAGTGTGTGTATTGGCTAAAACCATAACAGCTTGTGCTTTTCTTTTTTTACTTCAAGGCCAGTTGATTTGGTAAAGAATTTTTCTATTTCTGTTTTTCCTTTTCTTTTAAATAGAAAACAATTAGATGCAATAACATTGCAACCTAAAAACCTATATAACCTGGTAGCAGTGGGGGAAAATAAAGGAGAGCATTAACTAAAAAGACCTAAAAGCAAAGAGAAAGAAAGGAAAAGAGGAGTTGGAATATAGAAGGACTAACTAAGGAAGATGAGTCCAGAAAACAGAGGAGAAGAAAAAGAAATAGGTATAAGGAACTGAAGGCAAAGATACAGATTTTACTTGAGTTAGAGAAACATATTTTTTGTAGGATACTTTATGAAAAACTCAAAATTTTGGCAGAAGACTTTTTGGGGTTTTTAAAGCTATGTAATAGCAAAATATTTACCCAAGAAACAGAGTTCCCCAAATCTTATTCATTTTTAGGGATAGTTAAAAAGTAATATATCATGTTTACTCCAAATTATAGGTTGCACATTTTCTTTGTTTAACACTGAAAGAAAACTGAGTTAAATTAGCTTTTATAGATTTATCCATTAATAATTTTGTCCCAGTCTCCTTGCTCTGCCTGGTATTGCTGATTTACTCTGCTGCTACACTGACAGTCTCATTTGTAATGCCTTGGCAGTAAGACCCATTTAAATCAATAGATATACATGTATGTATTCAAACTTCATCTTTCTGCCAACAGGCCTAATTTAGATGCCCACAGTTCTAATGATTTTATAGGCTATTTTGTTCATTTTAAATTATATGCAGCAAATACAAATATTTCTTTAGCCAACTTTTATGAGGTTGTTCATTTCATCAAAAACTCACAAGAATGTAGGTATATTACATCATTGCAGTTATCATCTCTAATTAGAGAGAAGCAATTTCAAATTGGGGGTGTTTTTTTGTACAAAATAAATAATAAGTACAAAATAACAACAAATATTAACAGCAATATCTATGAGACGTACTATTTTACATGCATGTAGGCAGCACCTAAAGAATACAGCATGCAATACTGTCTTCTTCTTGTAATCAGTGAAACTAGAGTAAAGATTTGGACAGCCCTGGAGAGAGGGCAAAAAAGGATTTTGAGCACACAGTTTCCTTATTCCCAACTTTTGGGCTCCCATGCCTAGCACTATTTTTTCCAAGATATAATTATGCTTTGATTACCTCAAAGCTTATCATACATCATGAGTTTCAAATTTGCTAAGTAACAAATGGGGCTTTTAACCAAATAGGATGGAGTTCATATGGGATGAAGCATTCCTGGCCTTTATCAAGTAAAGAAATTCATCCCATTCAGCACAAGCAGACTGACACTGATGCTGGGCACACTTGGTTGTACAATCTGATACCCATTGTTAAGTATAATTTAGACAGTTTAGCAGCACTGCTTCCAAACATATCTTAATTCTGGATTTATTACCTCTCCCAAAAGCAAGTTGATTTATTCAACTCTGTGGATAAATCAGGTTTCCACCTGTGAATTAAGGTTTATAAACTAATCCCTATTATTATCATTTTTCAACAAGAATGTGAAAAGATGCTAATTTGAATGCAAGTATGGTTGCACTATCCTGTTTGTACATATTTCATTGTGAATATTCTACATTGTTCTATATGCAAGCCAATTCTAATGCAAACTATTTAATTTCCCCTAGGTAATGAGAAGGTAAAGGAGGTAATCAGGATGTAAATCTAGATTCTGCTCTTTTCCTGCAAATACAAATGTAACATGAATTAAAGTCTGATTTACCAAGACAATAGGCATAGCTCTAAGACAAATGGCCTCAGATGTCATGTCCTTCATCCCACTACCATAAGACGAATTTGGCACTCTGGCAAGGTTCTTGTCAAGTCAGTGTTGCAGATATCTAACAAAAGACATTGTAACTTTGCCAGGCATTCTAGTGATTCTTTGCCTTTACAGCAAAATACCTCAAGCTAATACCTATTCTGAAATCTCCTTCAGCACTTCCAATGTGCTGCAGCAGTTTGTTACTTACTGCCCAAATCCCAAGCAACCACACAAATTCAAAATTGTTCTGTTCTATCTCAATATTCCTTCCTGGCAAGCTTAAGTTCTTCCACTTTTGATTGCAGATCACCTACTACATTTCTGATCATTCTTTTTGCCCTTCTTTCATGCAGCCCACAGTTTCCTAGAAGTGAAGTATGTAAAACAGGATACAGTTTGTCCTTACTCATGCTGTGAAGAGCTAAAAAATTACTCCACATGTGTTCTACTCTATGCTTCTGCTTATACAATCCAGAAAGTTGTTTCCTCTCTCCACGTGCAAGATCATCTTGAATTCTAATTTTTCCTCTCAATAGTCTGTCCTAGAATGTTGGCTGCACATAGAAGTTTAATTCTGTCATTGAAGTCTGATGAGGAACAGAATTCCAGCGTTCCATCCAATAGGTTTTCCACAGCTTTAACTGTGAACCATTAAGTGGATAGCTTTCAAAGACATGTTGTATCCACTACAGCACAATCTCATCTATACCCACATTTTGTTAATGATTTTTTTTGTTTGTTTATTATATCATTTCTTAATAATGAGTAGTAACAAAGATGAAAGCCCTGCTAAATCAAGATTATCCAGCACCTACTATTTCTCCTCCAACTATAAAACTTATAAAATATTCTTCTTTTAAAACTGTATAGGCCTTGCAGTTGAATTTATACCTCTGTATTTATTTGATTTCACACAACTGTTTCATTTCAGAATTGTTTTATAAAAAGGGTAAAGTAAACCCATCTATCTACCTCAACTATAAGAAAAACTTTAAAAGCATTCTAACACTAACTCTCTTTTTTTAAAATAAAAAGAATTACATTGCTTTTAAAGTTTACTGTGGGGAATCTTTCCTCTTCAGAGGCAAGCGCATGATGTCTGGTAAGAACATAGATGGGGAAAAAATACCATCCCTAGTGCTTCAGCATTCACAAAGATGTGTCAAGTCTAAATGAATCATTAAAAAAAATCTTCCTTTCTTATGGGGAATCAATTTTGAAAAAGAACAGTCAAATGAGCATTTTGCAGAACACAACACAGTGCTTGGAAAGTACAAATAACAGAGTACTTTCCTTGAACATCAGTTACAACAATGCACAGTCACTTTGTCCAGAAAAGAAATAACATTTATTAGCCATGTTCTGTCGCGTTGTACAGCATCTTAGAGACCTAATGGTTTTACTTTAGCAACATTGTTGCTGGAGTAGAGATGGCCCCAAATTGAATTGGAATACCCTTGAGCCTCACTTAGCTGGGAATTAGGCTAGGATACAGTTGTTAGTCCGGGTCAAAGAGGAAAACGGTAAAAGAGAGCTCAGAAGTGCTTGAGGGAAAAGAGGTGGAAATGAAACGGATTAAACTGTAAGCAGAATGACAAATAAAAAATGTGGAACAACAAAGGATTTTTAGAAAGGTACAGGATGTATGAGTAAGCAACTATAAACTACACAACTGTGTTACATTCCATCCTCCTTATTTCTTTTCTGACATATATTTAAGCGCTTGTGTAAGTCAATCACAGGTTTATATATTGATTATCTCTGCAGACTATGCAGAGGATTATTCTCCTGTTTTCCTCTGACACCATGACTCCCCCATATTGACTTCAGTGGGACTACTCACGGTATGTAATGTATATGCACAAATCTCTGCAGAAGCACAGCTTTCCAAAGTGTGATCTCAAAAGAAACCCCACAGGAATGTTAGCTCTGCCTGGCAAGTCTTATGGACGTCCTCCATAGTCAAAGCTACACCCTCTAATTTCCAGGGAATCTTAGAAATAGTTAATTGGGAGGAACACTTTGTTCTTTCTCTGTTCCTTTAACAAAGAAACCACAGCAAGCATAAGCGACCTTTCTTCTTCTGACCATATTGTCAGCCAAATACTATTTAAAGTAATTTAAGGATGGCTTTTTGATGTTTCAAGCAAAGTGAGAAAAGTATCTGTTACTAATTTTGATCTTCAGTTTTTCTGTCAAGCTGAAGAATGGATCTACTTGTCCTTAGTTCATAATTCCTGCTCAGTAACTTCTGCATTATTCTGATGAAGTCAGAGTAGCCAGGTTGGGGGAAAAAAACAGAGGTTGTAAGTATTCAAGTTATAAGGAAGCCCGCATCCTCAGAAGTAATCCACTGCATTGGCCCATTTTACTGAACTGTACATATTTTCCAGTTGTGAACCCAAAGTTTAAAAAGCTTTTCTTGCAATGATTATAGAAAACTGAATCATATGAGACAAAATAAGGTGGAATCACTTATATTCTTCAGTTTTCTATTCTATGTCCACAGTGTGAGAGAGAACTTCCCTGAGCCTTGACCCTCAGTTCTGCTTTGTCATGATGGAATGCCTCCTTTGAGCCACTCCTCAGAGACAGCCAAATCAATTATAATATTCAGCTGAAGAATTCTTTTTTTCTTTTCTGGATATTCTGAGGTTTTTAAAAGCACACTTTATTTTGGTGTATGCAGAAGGGAGTTTCAGCAATTCAAAGTCTCCTATCATTCAAGGCTGATTAAGCCAAATCACCTGAACATTTAGAGAGGAGGTTAATTCATGTAACATAAGATTCCTGCCCAGCACAGGAAAGACATGTATAAAAACTGCTCATCCTCTTCTTTGGTGTTTGTTTAAAGTTATCTTTGGAACCAGATGACCATGGAAATAGGATAGAATCATGGGTGGGGTGGAGGTGAAACTCTCCTGAAGTTCTGAATTATGGAATTTCCTGTCCTGTAAATGCAAGATAGCCTGGCATAGGCTTTATGTCCATGACAGCAGTATTTGGCTTCTTCTAACAGATACTGGCCTAAAAAGAACATAGCAATTGCTATTTCTGCTCACTAAAGGAAAAGTTTTCAGCTTCAGCGTTGGGCACATTTAGTGGAGTGATAAAGGAAGATTTTACCTCCCTGTGTGTAGCTGTTCATATCGAAGATACCAACTGCCTGGAATACGTAGACTAGCAACACGATTCCAAGCTACTACCTTTGTACAGTTAATATTTCTGTGCCTGGTATGTATAAACAAGCAGAAATAGCTCTTGCTCTGCTAGTAATTTTTACATCAAGTATCTCAATTCACAATTATTTAATGTGCACTTTCTCATTAAGTGTAGCAACATTGGAAATCAATCTGGTGGTGCTGAAGACCTGGCATTTGAGTGGTATTCTTTTCCCTGGGAAATTTTCCATTTATTTTACTATCAATTGAGAATATTCTGTGAAAATCACAACAGTGTACCAGCATTTTAAAAGAAATTGTTGCTAAGGATGTCAAAGACAAAATAAAACCTTTTGTGAAAAGTAAATTTTCTGCACATTCATTGTTTGTTCTGCACACTAATTATTGGTAAAGATGCAGTTTTCAGCTCCTGTATATTTATAACCACACAGATACTTAAACTACATAATACAGAAAGATAACCTTGTTTTTTTCTGGGAACTATATTCAGTAGTACATCTTTTCCTTTTTTTCCCCCATCTCTCTAGAACCAAAGCCCCTGTAATTTTACATTTTATTTGTATAAGGTTTTGATAACATGATGGAGCAGAAACAGAGGAACTCTGAAATGGAAAGTTTTTTTCTGTGAAATTAATGTGAACGGCATTATTGTAGATGAATACTCAGAAAAGAAAGACAGGCAACTAGGAAACTATTACAAACATTTGGTTGGAAGGGTGTTTCATCTTCCATTGTCCTCAATAAAATGCTGTAGGATATAACTCTATACAGTGAAACACAGGAATCTAATTAAGCCTCACAAAATTGAGCTGTTTTATAAAAAATTCTGCTTGACTGACACATATTTTGACCATAACTACAACTGTAGTAGTGCACCATTACTAATGCATGTGCTTAGCAGACGAAATAAAACCCTCATTATCTAACAGTAGGAAAGCATAACATGAGAAACAAAATCCAAAACGCAATGCAGTTAATATCGTTAGTCAATACATTTATCTTTGAAAAGTGTCCCAGAAGCTTTAATGTTCACCAGAGATCAGAATCTTGAGTTTATCTGCATCTTCAGAGAATAATATCTCCATCAGCAGTCCTTCTGGCATTAGTAATTAAAGAATGATCTAATGATTTACTGACATGAACTGGAATGTAAGAGAATCCACACAAAACTGCTTTGGAATGAATAGTCTTGCAATTCTAAAATCCCAATACACTAACCATGCTAACTTTAGTGCCATTTGGTGGGAAACACAATATAGAATCTGTAAACACATTTAATATGCAAATGAGAATATAATTACATTTTAACATCTTTCCTTAAAGTTTAGGACATGTGATAGAAAAATGATCCAAAATTTTGAGACCATCATAATTTTTTATAAGGTTGTAAGGGCATTGTATCTCTGCATAAAATTTAAAGACTCAGTAAAGATGCCTAACTGCGTGAAAGCAAACACTAATTTCTATTTACAAAAGTGAGAAGTGTAGCTATACAGCCACAACTCCTACACAGAGACTGGAATTTTTCTTCAATTGTGACAGCACAGTAAGAGCAGCAAGTTATCCATCTTCCTTTACTAATCAAACAAGGAATAAAGGAATTAAAAAGAGACTGAAGCAATTTTATTTTTATAAACTGCATGGATGCTGTGGCTGAAGTTTAGTAGAAAATGCCAGCCAGTTATAAAGACCTATTTTCTCTAACAGAAAAATGATACCCAATGGTTAGAAGCTGAAACTCCAGAAATATAGACAAGAAATAATGAACATTCTGTTACTGAAGACAATTAGCAACTAAAACAACTTTTATTCAACAACTGCGACAGTTTCATCACAATTTATAGGTGTTGGGTAAAGAAAGCATCGGTCATTTCTTGTAAGATAGGTTTTGTGCTTATCTGTAGCTGTAACTATCTTTATCTGCACTGGTTCCTCTCTCCATTCCTTTTAATACTGGTTACATGAACTGAATACTGCAGGTCCTAATGATGCCTTTCATGGCACAAATGTTACGTTCATGGAATGTATATTCAAGATCATTTTCATAAACACATCAGTCACAGTTGATCAGCTAATGCAACCGTTTCTCATGCCTTTTGGTTTGCAATTAATGGTTTCCATTTTATGACAGTTTTATACTACTAACTAAACCGTCATACCGTACTTCAACTGTACTGCTGAAGTTCTCTATGGCCCTCTATATTTATCTAGTCTGCTCCTTGTCTTTAATGGCCATGCTTCCCACTGTCAAATGATTGTTGAAGTTTCATTGGTGTGATCTAATTATGACAAAACTACTACTGAAGAGACCAAGACAGTCCAGAAGTAGTTGAAAGCTGTGTTCCACTGAAGAAACTGCTGAATTGTTGGTCTGACATTCTTCCTAAAACAAATAAAAGGAAACCTTGGACATCTCAAAATCAGTAAGAGAAAACACGACTGACATCATCATCATTTCTATTCAAAAATGACGAAAGACCTGGGACATGTCTGGGGGCAGTTGGGACTAAATGATCTTTAAGGTCCTTTGTAATCCTGACCGTTCTATGAGTATGATTCTATGAAATGGTTTACTGAATATAATTGCAGACTGACAAGGCACTTTTCCACAGTGTCCCTTCATAAAACAAGGGACACACATCCGTGTTTAGTGGAGGCATAGGGCTGGACAGGTGGAGAACAGACTGAAAAGGTGGGAAACTAAAGCAAGCGGCGTACCAAGGCGTAGATAGTAAAAACTGGGATTCCAAATTTGTGTCTTTAGAGCTTGACTAAGGTTACCTGGTGCCCCAGGTATAACATTAACTAAGACTCTCTCATCCTTGAGCCACACATATCCACTATGGCTTGATGCATCAGGACAGCTGTGTTAAATTACTGCAGCTTCAAAATATTACTGCAATATGTGAGTGGGATTAAAAACACAACACTGTTTGGCACTGTCAAATATGAACTTAAAAGTAACAAAATACAAGAAGAAAGTGAGAAACAGATATAAGAACTTTTAGTGAGATAATATTTTTTAAGAAGTAAATGTTCAGAACAATAAAAGAAATAAACCAATAATCTATGTGTTCCTTTAATAAAAGCAGAATGTGATACTATATTTTAATTGAGTAAACTGAAATGCAGTATCCAATTTAGAATTATTTAGTCTTTTAGCTAAATTTCTTTATTTTTTTTAATTCATACTGATTTCTTAATTTATTACTTATGTAGCATGGGACCAAATGCAAGCTTCACAAATTAGGTCATTTCATATCAAAAATTGCTTTAATTCTAATCACAAATTCATTCCATAGTCAGCCCACTTTTTTTAACCTTCTGAAATAAAAATGTTCATGCATGAAGGCATTATTATTTAAAACTCTGCAAAAACAAAGTCAGCTTGCACTCCACAAAACTTGGTACATTAATATATTTGCACAAAAAGTACAGGTCTATTTTTGTAGGCAGTAGTCTGCACACAATCCTACAAAGGCATGCATACTTCATAACTTTTTATTATTTACCTAGAGTAGAGTTATTCCTTGTAAAATTAATCAAGGTACAAATCTCTACAGAATGAAAGGCAGGATAGCATCACTGCCTGAGAATATATTTCTGCAGATATAAACAACCCCTCAAATTTGGAGAAAAATTCACTCTATAATGTCATATATATATTTGTAATTTGCATAATGAAAGACAATGAGAATTATCTAAGTAAGTATTTTACATTGCAAGAAGAATTTCGAAAGGAATGCAATCTTGGAAAGTAACGTACTCCTCTCTTTTAAGTCAATAACTTTAGTTCAGCAAAAACATCACTTGGTGCTTGTTTCTAAAGTCACTGGTTTTCAGTTTTTAAAAGTATGGCCAACATTTTCTTTATGGTTTAATTTTCTTTTAATTTTCTTTTATTTTTATCCTCTCATTTTCTACCCCAACTGAAATAATATTATTACCTTATATTCACATTTCTAAAACCTTCTCAGTACCTTTGAAGTATTATTGTCCTCATTAATATACAGCACTCTCCAATTTAGTACAGTGTAAGAATGTAATTCAAGGTCTATTCCTCCTCCACATCATTTATAAAATTGTCAAATAAAATTAGACTTATCACCAAACCTGGCAGTTCTTTAATGAGCAGTTTCATCTTGGTTGTAATTATTTTTTGTTTGTATATGTTCAGTAATTTTTCATTCTACATCCTACAAATTATTTCGACTTTTACATTTTTACACAATGGAAATTATATTTTTTCCCCTATTTTCACTATATCATTCCTATGTACTACATTACATAAATTGTTTTACATCTATACAAAAATTTGATGAAAGAATTAATAGTAGGAAACCAACCAGTAAAGTTCTTTGTTATATTTTCTTAGCTGTTTAGTTATTGTTAGTGTGGCAGCTTTTGCTGCTAATTATTGCAACAGGAACTAAATGGTAGCTATGTTTGTTCACTAGGAAGTGTATAAATCAGTTATCCACTGGTTCATGTTTCCTAACTGATATATTCACTGTATCCTTCAACTTTGTTTCATTACGTCACAAGGCTTTCCAGGATGCTTACCAAGTTTATGCTCTCACCCTTTATTACTTTATCATACTGTTTTCTTTTTAGTATTTTCTGGTACTTCACTGAGAGTTCTGGGTTTTCTTAAGAAAAAAAAAAAAAAAAAAAGCTAGAATTTTTCACAAATATATTTATTAATTGCCATTGTGTCACATCCAACTGGCACAAACTTCTAGATTTAAGTATGCCTTCTCAAAGATTCTGCAAACAGTTTTACTAAAAACACTACTTCATTTATCTACTTTCAGCTGATTTAAGCCAGAAAGAACAATGTCTGTCTTTTTAAAAGGATGGAATTAATTACCATAGTTCCTCAAAAAGGGGGGAAAGAGTATTATGAGAAAGAAAAACATTCCACAGATTGATAGTTGATAAAATTCCTGCTGAGTAACAACCTAAAACCTGAAATAACACTTCTGTGCCAACCAAACTCACAGATCTATTTCTTCCAGTGCTGTACTGCTCAGGGGCTATCCAAGGAAAATAAGAGGTCACAATTTATGCCCATTAATTTCTTCTGATTCTTACAATTCTGAGATAACAGTTGATGCTAATGGAAGTAGAGAATTAATGTATTGATCAAAGAATGTTTGGTACAGCCCTGACACTGTTATTTCAACCTCAAAGCACCACTCTAGTGCTCTAAACTTGTTTAAGAAACTGAAAATTTGCACCTGCTGTTTTATGTGAGCAGTAAATGCATGCACATAAACTTGAACTAGCAGACTTGTGTGACTATATGGGTACTCCCACAATAACATCACTCACTTTCAGATGGAAATGGATATGACTGTTTTCCATAAATTCATAGCAGAAAGAAACAGTTGAGAGGCAGAATTGTCAGTTAGCCTTAAGACTAACATTGACGAAAGAACAAATGAGTAACAAGTTGAGAAATTAGAGGGCCTCAAACTTTCAGAGGATTAACATCTCAAACAGGTTTGATAAAGAAGTATTTCATTCCAAAAGTTAGCTGGGAAAGTAAAAGAATTTGTGCTAGCAAAGACCTCAACTGTCTACAACAGGAACTCTTCTTTATCTTCAGCATCGTATTATTTCTGTATATTTGATGCAGCAGACACCATAGTGGAGGGATGTTCAACCCCTGACCACTAAGTCCTCCTTACGTCCCATTTTCCCTACTATCTCAAATATTAAGCTTTTAAAATCAAAATCTTCAGCTGCACATCTTTTTATTCATCATTCTATTTAATTTGATCCAGTTTAAAATTATTCTTCACCAGTTGGAACTTTTTTATTTGATGTGTATCAAAGCACACAATAATCAAACAATTTTTTTTTTTAATTCAGTAGCAAAACAATATTCTCCTACAGAAATCCCAAATTATTCTATCTGATCTTGCTGTTGGGTCATGGAATCCTTCATAGAGACAAAGCAACTACTTACTGTTCAATAAGCCTATCCAAATCATGAATGTAATGCTGAGTTTCTCTAGGGACAAGAAAAACAATCCCACAAAAAGCAAAATTATAACAAGCAATGTGTTGGTTGAACTGCATTTCATTTTCCACATAGTAAGCAGTCAAAATGGAAAAAGACTACTGTGTTGGTTATGTAAATTTAAGGACAAAAGCCATGCTGTTTTGACTCTATAATAAGGATTATTTTAAACAAAATGGTAGCCATCATCAATGTCTGTTGTTTCAAAGAAGTGTATTGTACAATACAGATAGAGAACACCTTTGTATACCATGTTTCTTACACCATACCATAAATCTGTGTAGGAAAAACACCCTGGCACCTACAGCCAAAATGCTCTCTCATTTTCTGTGTTGAGAATTTCTTCCCAAATTAAATACAATTAGCAAAAATTGTCAGAAAAGTATTTTCTACCCTGATGTTCTGCAAAATGAGTATTAGAAGAGATGCTCATCCTTTCAGAAAGAAATCATTACCTAGTCATTAATGTTTCTTTTACCCTCCCTCTCTTCTTAAAAAACCAAAGTGTAAATGAAACTGTTTAAGACATGATATTGCAAACAACTAAAGGCTTATGCCCACACAAATGACTAAATAGGAAGGTAAAACATAATTATGTTCATTTACAGCTTTATTTCTGACATCAAGCACTGAATTTGCTCATTCAATCCTTTATGGGCAAACACCAATTTTTAATTAATTCACTCAATTAGGAAGTACAGGATGAAGAAACCAAGTCAAACTGTTGAACACATTCATAGCAATTATATTTTAAAACAACAGAAAGATAGTGAATATGCATCTTGTTTAAGTTAAATAGGAATCTCATTAACTTGAAAAAAGTATTGCTCATCTTTAGAGAGAGGCAGACACAAAGTTACTTAAAAAAGGAAAAACTGAGGATTGGAAGTAGCACAGTACACATAATAAAAATAGAGATAGTTTCAAGTAGGTGGGATTAGGGTTATGATTAATACACTGGCTATGATCTGTGTGTAGAAACACATTATTGAACAATTGTGTATATTTGTTACGGTATAAAATCAGAAGTAATTATTTTTCAAATACATTTTTTTGGCTCTTCACTACTGTTTCCATACGTGCATGTATGTAAGTTTGCATGCCCTTCAACATTATGATATTTTGAAGAATTTTGTCTTTTCTTCTGTTAAGTACAACCTATCCAGAATGTCAAGCATTAATCTTCAGAAAGATGCACATAAGCTGAGCATGCAAAAATGGGCAAACACACTGCTCAAACTGCAGGACTTGCTATGTTTACAAAAGAAAGCTTTTATGCACACTCATCTAAATCTGAGTGGGCAGCCCTGGGAACCTGACCAACATGTTTCTAAGCTTTTAAATGCGTTTCTAGTATAGGCAATGATGATACATTTAGTTAATAGGTTAATGCATTTAAATAATTGACAATTTCAGTAACAAAAATATTTTTTTACTTGCTCTGAACACTACAAATACATCTAAAATAATTTTCCACTGACTCTACTGCATGGTCAAATTCATGCAACTATTGTCTAATGAGAAAACTTAGCTCTTCCTCAGTACTTAATTTTAGATATTTAAAGGTGTTTAATCTCAGTGAAAATTTGCATACAATTTAGCTTCAAATACAGTTTGAGACTCTTTTCATCATTCAACATACATCCATAATGCCTTTAATCAGAATAAGGTGCTTACAGAGAGTGGAAAATATATTTATGTCTATAAGTCTTAAGCATGTACGAAGCAAATAGTAAGATAAAGGGTGTAAAATATTTGACAATAGTTTTTTAACTATAATAGTTTTTTAAGGCAGCAGCCTTCCTTTATTTCTTTATTTTCTTTGTGACTACACTTCTTTTTCTATAGTAAAGTGTAACTTTACATGAATCTCCTTCTGCTTGGTTTACATCTTGAAAACATTCATAAAAATACGAAAAAAAAAGGAGGAAATGCAGTGGCTTCATAGATAAGAGTACTATGGTAAAAACATAGTGGCTTTAGCCCAGAGTGGGGTGGTGCATGGAGTCACATCCAGCTGGCTGGTGGTCACAAGTGGTTTTCCCCAAGGTTCAGTGTTGGGGATGGTTCTGTTTAATCTCTTTATTGATGATCTGGACAAAAGGATCAAGGGGCAGTTTGCAGATGATACCAACTCAGGCTGAAGTGTGGATCTCCTGGAAGGTAGGAAGGCTCTGCAGAGGGATCTGGACAGGCTGGATTTTTGGGCTGAGGCCAACTGGATGAGGTTCAACAAGGCAAAGTGCCAGTTCCTGCACTTGTTTCACAACAATGCCCTGCAGCTCCAGGCTGGGGAAGAGTGGCTGGAAAGATGCCCAGGGAAAAAGGACCTGGAGGTGCTGGTTGACAGTGGCTGAACATGATTCAGTAAGTGCCCAGATGGCCAAGACCAATGGCATCCTGGCTTCTACCAGAAATAGAGTGGCCAGCAGGACCAGGGCAGTGATTGTCCTCCTGAAGTCAGCACCAGTGAGGCCACGCTGCGAGTTCTGTGTCCATTTTTGGGCCTCTCACAACAAGAAAGACATCGAGGCACTGGAGCGAGGGCAACAGGGCTGGGGAAGGGTTTAGAGCACAAGTCTCATGAGGAGCAGCTGAGGCAGCTGGGGGTGTTTATCCTGGAGAAAAGGAGAATCAGAGGAGATCTCTTTACTCCCAGGTAAAAAGTGACAGAACACTCAAGTTGCACCAGGGGAGGTTTGGACTGGATTACAGAAAAAAATCTTCACTGAAGGCATGCTAAGCCCTAAAACAGGCGGACCAGAGAACTCAGGGAATCACCTCGAGCAACCACCACTCCATGGCTGGAGGTATTTAAAAGATGTGTAGATGTGGCATTCAGGGTCATGGTTTAGTGCTGGGTTTGGCAGTGCTGGGTTAATGGTTGGACTTCATGATCTTAAAGGTTTTTTCCAACCTAAATGATTCCATGATTCTATTATTTCAGTCTTGATCAATATGATCTCTGCTCTAATCATATTAATTTCCATTTTAAAAGGCAAAATGTTGTATGTTACATGAGGTCTGACCAAAGAGGCACTCAGATGAGAATGTCAATTTTGAACTAGCATTATCAACTGCTGGATGTAGACAAAAAAAATTGTTAAATTAATGTAGTTTATTTTCACATGTTGATGTAAGTCTATATGCTAACCAATGCACACACAGTAGCTTTGGATAATCAAAACACCTCTCTTAAGAGAACTATGAATAAAATCCTTATTTAAATAATAGTAATTTATCCTCCTAAATAACTTCACATACTTAGAAGGAATAAAGTGCAAAACAAAGTAACATAAATTATAAAAAACTCCTCGCTGTGATACTTCACTAGAAATGAAGATTATAAAGGCCAAGAAATTTCCAGTCAGGACAAAAGGCTTTTAAAATCTTTTAAATCTTTTGTTGTGACTGTGATTACAGGTTGAAATGATTGATTTTTCTCCATGACAGTATCTTAAATTGTGTGTCACATAGTCAAAATTTAAAGCTTGATAGGTCCACAGTACAGTTTTAAAATCATTCAGAGGAGCTCAAAATTTAATTAAGAAAAACATTAGACCAATTAAGACAAAGTGGTAGTATAAAATATTAAGGTAAAACATGTATTAGTGTGACATTTGCATTTTTATGAAGTATGAATCACAAAGAAATAAAAACTGCTGCTAAATTTCAGTTAAGTCCCTTTTAAAAATCTTGTTTCCATGGCAATGCTGAGAGTAAGTTTTCAGAGGATGTGAGATATGGATTTTTTATTTAAAAAAAAAAAACAAACACAACAGTTTAAATGAGAAATAGCAACATCATGGCCTCTTTTCAATTTTCTAATATGCCCAAGAGGCACAGAAAATAAGTCACCAAGACATCAATGCCAGGATGAATGCAAGAGGACAGACCCCTACTTATTCTACTGGTTTGCAGTATGCTTCTAAATAAACACATTCACCAGGGTAATTCTGCTGCAAACACACTAATTGTTAACAGACAACAGTGGGTTTTGCAATCTGAAGGCCTAGTAGTGCCCATTCAATCAGGAAAGACTAATAACAGCAACATTCATTACCAAGGTGAGATGAAATTCAACTACAAATGCCACCTAAGACAAAAGTAACCAAGTGATTCCTCTTTTACATTCCAGATCTAAGAAAAGTTGTTCAAGTCTCTAATGAGTAATCAGGGATTGAGGTTTCTAGGCTACAAAAATCCTGTTGTGGCAAAAAAGGGAGAAACCTAACACCCAAATCAATACTGTATTACTCTCTCCACAGGCAAGAGCTGCTGGGTCAGGAAAATCATGAAAAATTCATAGTGAAGGTGGTCAAGTCATCCATAAGATAGAGAAAATAATGCTATATCTAAAGATCCCTTGAGCAATCGAAGACATTTTATAGATTTCACCATGGATAAGTGCTGGTTTGTCTCATCTATGTACTTTAATACTGTTCCTCTCTCATTTCTAGCAGTAAATGAGGATGGTCTGGTCTATATTTACTGTCTTTCTTATTTACTTTATTAATTTCTCTGTCTTTGTGCTCCACTGTTGCAATAGCCACCCACAGGAGAATTCTCAGTCACTCCCTCTAGCTGAAAAAGCAGATAACACATCTTGGAGAAGTACACCTAAATTCCTCAGCAGGGGTGAGCATAATTCAGGCTAAGAGAAAAAGTTTGAAATTTCCTGATGCTTTCTATGACATCATTAGTCCAAAGGGGCACGAGCAACAAGCCTTCAACTTTTACCAAGTCAAAACTCTCAAGCATAAAAAAGAAAGATACAATTTTATTTCATATACAAGTAGTAGAAGGAAAAGAAGTATTTCCACACATGGAAAAGATTTATGCATGATTAATAACTGAGTTTGCACATCTTCATTCTTCCTGCAGCATCAAACTCATATCTAACAAAGCAACATTGAAAGAAAGTAAAATGGCAAAGAAGGTCCACCTGTACAGTATATAATAAAGTAAGTAATAAAAAGGAACTCTAACAATAGCAAGAAATGATAGAAATCTAACTTCCAGATAAAAGACACAGTGCTTTCTAAAGCTTCATAAATATTTCTGAAAATTGGGAAAAGGTACATTCCTCCACAATGCAAAGAAATCCAAAGCTTTCCAGTAGGATGAGCTGCACAGCTATCCCTCACCTCTACAAGATTTAAATATTCTACGATTCAAGACACGAGACACTTTGTGGAAAATGGATATAGTCATGATTAAATCTGTTATGCCAAAATAAGATAAACAATGTTAGAAGACTGTGCATCCTTCTGTCACTGAGCAAAAAGAATCAAATTAAGGATGAAAACTGCCAGTCCATTTTGTCAATTGTCTGCAGGATGCACTACTGTCTCCTGTTCTGTAACAGCAATCCCTATCTAGTGAGCTATTTAAGAAATGCTAAAGTTTATTATTGTGTTAAAAAAATATTATTCACCTGTGAATGTAATTGTCCAAGCATATTACCCCTCCAGATACGCATCAGACACAATCATACCCAAGTTCTTGGAATAATCTAGAAAAGCACGAATACAAGGGCAACACACATTCTCTCTTATACTTGAATGAATCAGCTGTATTTCAGGGGTTTTTGTTTGGTTTATTTTTATTCATGAAAATTAAGTTAGAATTTCGGGAGCTAAAAGGCAGGAAAAAAATCAATTTGGACAGTAGTGGGAAACTTTATGCAATCTTATTTGAAAGCATATGAGAGAATGCATAGATACTGGTGCCAAAGAATGTAAGGGCCAGTTTTCCAAGGTACTGCTAGTACTGAAATGTCACTGAAGTCAATGGAAAGTCGGGTTATTTTGCACTTCTTAGAAAATGTTTGAAAATGGTGAGGTCATAACAGGGACCTCGTGAAATTATTTGTGGCACCTGTATTCCCCTACTAGAGTATATATCAGTGCAGAAAGCAGAGGTTATTTTGAAGTAGAGGGGTGAAATCAGCTGCAAGATAAAAAGAAGTTAGTATTGGCATCATGCAGTATGTTCAGGCAGTATGTACTCACCATATGTGTCAGCACCACAGAAGACAATACATGTTAATAAGTATCATGAACATATTCCTGTATGAAAAACAGTGTTCAACCAATTTCACTTTATATTTGAACAGATCAGAATATTTAAGAGAGGGGGGGTTTTAATTATGTCGGCCAATGTCCAAATGTCTTACGGCATTTCCAAAAAAGTTTCCTAAATTCGACATGTTATGATTCAGTAAATTCAGAAAACAACAGATTTCTACAGACACAAAGTGTCTGTCTGACAACATTTCTGGGGTTGCCAATGCTTCACTATACATGGATTAATCTTTTTACCTAAGTGCATATAGAAAATATTACCTTGGACAGAAGAGAGCACTGAAAATCTGTGTGTTTGGGGAGCTCTGGCAGCACAGTGAGAGCCTTGCACATGCTGGAACACCCATTTTTCACAGTGTTCTCCATTGGCACCAGGGGCACTCTGCTGATTCCAGAGTAAACTGGCTCGTGCCAAGGGAACTTCGCTGTGCCTGTTCTGGCTACCTCATCTCAAAGGTTCCATCTACATTGCTTAGGTTGCAAGTTCTCTGCCTTCACACACTTGCAAGAGTAGCACAAAAGATTGCCACGTGTCTTATTTTAACTTATAGGTGTTTATTATCTATTAGCATTAACATGATTATTTGCATGGCGGCGATATTTTTTTTCTTTTTTCATGTCTCCCCACAGAAGTTCTCTGAAATACTTTGTTCTAAGACATTCTTATAATAGCATACAGATACAGAAAAAGTAACTGTTTTATTAGAAAAGAATGAATTGTTGGGAAAAGAAATACACAAACTTAAGTAAACAAAATCAGTGTGCCTTACACAAAGTAAGGATACCCCTAGGAGAATGTCAAAAACTTTGCATTTGTTCTTGTCAATTATACACTTCATCTTCAAAAGCAGGCAAAAATGCAAAATATTTTTCAGTTGTTTTCCACATATATAGCACATCTATTCATAAAATAATCATTGGGTTTAGTAGAATACATTTTACAGCCTGATAAGCATTGCATTACATGGGAAAGTAAAATGGCTGTATCATTTACTATGCTCCTCTCCTTTAATGTGATATCTGTAACAGTCCGATGTTCTCACAATATTCTTACTTTACATTACAAGAAACACTATTTTATAAATTGTAAAGGCCTCTACAAACAGGGATGTATTTTAATACAGAAAACTTGACACTATCACTGCACTTTTCTTCAAAAATATTCTTTTCTTTCTTTGACATATTTTTGGCTTACACAACAGGGTGCCAAACATTTGTGACAGCTTACAATAGAAAAACAATATTGCTTTTAGTTAACAATGTTAGCTATGAATATATATTGACAGCATTTTCACTGCAGATTTGCTGCCAACATAATACAAAGCAAATAGCATTCAATATGTTGGAACACTCAGGGGAATTAAAGAGTTTCAAAAACAAATTTATGGCATTAGGTGCTGAATGCTAAATCTAATGAAAATGCAAATTCAGAAGTGTCTCCTGCACATACTTCATGCAAAGGAATACAGTTTGGCAAAGAGATAAAATTAAGTCAGTACAATATTATGTTAAAATGCCTCTGCTTATTTGGCTTTTTATAAGGCCAGTTTTACCACAAAGATTAATATTTTTCCCAAATTCTTTCTGCTTCTCTTCCTTGAAGTACATCAGAAAGAGATCATAAAAAACCCTGCATTCTAAATGCTCCCAAATGTTTTGAGAAAATACAGAATTGTATAATTTTAATATTTGTAACTTTACTACTAACCACATACAAAGCCAAGCCTCACTGCTCCCTTGAAACAAGAGAAGACGAGTTTTGCTTCCAAGTCTGCCCGTTTATTATTATCTACAAAACAAGTAAAGTAGTGGATAGAAATGATGATTTAAATCTTATTAAGAAACAGTAATGTACTGCAACAGTGTGGTGTCATCTCCTATATATTAAAATGTATTTGTTAAACCAAACGTTTATTGACTGTACTTTATAACTGACATGACACTAATAGTTTTTAAACCATTTACAAAGCAAATTAATGCAGGTTAACAATACCACACTGCCAAGAAAGCAAAAATTGATCAGATTTTGTAGCTCTTGAATGTAATTTTTTATGAATTTTGAGATGAACTTGATATTTATCATCATTCAACTATAACAAGTAGTTCTACACTTATATCTAACAGTGCTTGCAAGACATAAAAATATTATGTAGGTTTTAAAATAACTTATTTAGATAGCTATAAAATTATATTGTTGTGAAAACAAACTCTTCATAGGTTACACTGTGGTATGACTGAAGGTATTTTGTACCTTCTAAATAACAAAGAAAAAAGAAATTTTTTTTTAAAAAAAGAAAAAGTATTTGTAGAAAAATATTTGGGTCTAACCACTGGAGTGTCAAGCTATTATAATCCACAATGATCAAACCCCCTATAACATGCTAAAATTTATGAACTTCAGGTTTATTGGAAAGCTAAATGAAACATTTTAGGATTAAACTTGGCCATCACACACAGTTTACCATGAGACCCATACTATTTGCATTACAGAATAGTCTAAACTGCAAAATTATACAGTCCTTCTCCTCTGCTGAGAGAGCCACAACTCTACATTTAGATCCGCAAAGAAAATCAGGAAATGCAAAGTTTCATTTTTTGCTAAGCTATGAAGTTGAAAATATACTTTCTAGCACATCAAGTACAATATGGACTGGTATTCCATAAGCATCAAACGAGTTCGGATTTTAGAAGCTGAAAGGCTCTTACACTGGCGAAGATGGAGTAAATAAACTTCATTTGTTAATGTCTACTCTTCTGTCTTTTCTCTGACTGCCAAGGAAATCATATTTTACATTTTTTTCAGTATGTGCTTGGAAAGGATTTCCTAGTAACCTACGCTAAATTGCACTGAAAGGTGACAACAGAAATCAATATGTGTCTTCGAAGACTAATCTAGTCAAACATTTACATTTAGAACATTCATTTGTATCTATACATAAGAAATTTAGGGGGGGGGGAAGAAAAATTCTCTTCCTGCATACGTACCATCTCTTTTTATAGGCTGATCTTTATAACGAAGAGGCTTTAAATCCATAAAATAAATATATATTATTCCACGTAAAATAACAATTCACCTAGGTAGGTAGTTGTGTTAACCTCTGCTTCAAAGAAATTTGTTTGCACTCCTGCAGCCACAGGGAAGATACAACCCACGAGGAACAGCTATTGTAGTTTCATCCTGGCTATTCCAAAGCCATGGAATTGCCATTCCACATGCCTGCCAGGAAGGATATTCAGTTTAATCTGGCTATTGAGTCAATTCTAAGTCTAACACTGGAGGTACTCAGCATCACTGTCGAATTTGCAGAGGCAATCAGGCCCTCCCATGAAACCCACAATACTCTCTAGGCCTGTGATTGTGGAAGATTGTGGGATTAGTTTTGCCCACAGAGTTCACAGGAGCTCGAAATACAAGCACCCACCAAGCTGCAATGCAAGCAGCATTCTACTTCCCTGCATCACTCCTGAGCACGACATGCTCTTGCATTAAACCACCTGCCAGGAGAATCTGCAAGTTGGTGTAATATATTCCTTTTATTACAATTTTAATAAATGTTTACTGTGAAGCTTTATGTGAATTTTCAGAGGGTAATATGAGGACAATGAACACAACACCCTTCAAAAATTATGCTACATGACAACAAAATTAAATAAGTGTTCTGTGGAGAACCATCACTTCAAGACAATAAAAATACATTCAGATTTGCCATTCCAATAAAAGTCTGTTACAGTGTTCAAGGTTAAGGCTCTGAATTCATGGACCTTGGTGTTCAGTTGGATGATATGTATATTAAATGGGAAAAAATGTTGATAACAATGTACTTCTCAAAGTTGAGAATTATAATAAGGAAGTAGTTGTCCAATTTGCTGTCACTTATCTTGGAAAATTATTAGGGGAAAAGGAGACTGATAAACAGAAGTGACAACCCTGCTCAGTGACTGGCTTAGAGGAAACAAATGTTTTGGGGCAGATTATTTATAATGTTTATCTCAAGCTACTAAAAGCTTCAGAAAGATTATCCTTTCAATGACAATGTAAACTCTATTCAACAACATGCACTAGATTTAGCAGAAATACATGCAGTTGTTTTAAATCTATACTGAATATGTTCCACTGTATATATATCCTCTAGTAAAAATAGTAATAAAAAACTCATTTCTACTTGAAAAACCTTCTGAGTTCTCATTCCTACAAAACATAATGCATATTTAGACTAGCATGTTATTCAGTAAAAGATGTCCAAACAAGATGATTTGATGTTGGAATAGTCATTTCAGAACAACCAGAGCAATGTAAGGTAAAATAATTGTCAAGTCAATCTCTAGCTTACACTTTATTGCAGAAATAAATTGAACTCTGCTCTGGCTTTTTGACACGTAATTCTGATACTAATGGGTTCAAATCCATTTCTCTTTGCTCTCCTTCCTAACAGGAAGCTTTATGTAATACTGTGTCAGAAATCTACCAGTTACTGGCTAATGTTTCCCTTAAATAAAAAGTCTCTGCCTGTAATAGTATTAACAGCTGCCATCAGTTTACAGTAATGAGCCACAGTTCATCATGGCAGTGCTACTATGAAAATTAGAAGCTTCCACGGAGCTTCTCAATTCACAAAAAAAATTAACAGAGCCATTCTGAGCTGTGGTGTAACAGCACATATTGCCTCTCCAAGGTTTACAGGTCAGATCCTAAATTGGTGTAACTGTATTTGATCATTAGAATTACGCAGTTTATTATTCTGTGTTACACATAAAAAATACAGTTGTTCTATTTTGAGAGTCAAGATAAAAATCCAAAGTTACTTTTCTTAATTTCTCAAAGCAAAAATTTGCACAGTCATTTTACAGAGTATTTCACAGCTTTTTTAACAGATAAAATATATTTTTCTTGAAGAAACATGACGTAACTACATAAAATACAGTGTCTTAGGTAACCCATACAGTTCACCAGTTCCAATGAACAGTAAAACAATTAAAAAAAACAATAATAGAAAGATGACTAGCTACAAATCATGGCATTTTATTTGCTTCCTTAAAAAAATTAAAATACATATCTTAATGTTTTTTAGCTCCGTAATTCTTTAAACTAAGCATATAAACAGTATAGCAATGGAACAAAGTATTTAACAGATCGGGATGAGATTTTTCTGTGGCATTTAATATTGTAGGAACTTTTCTCCCTCTGAAATCAATGGGAGATAGAATATTTTGAATTAAAAAGATAAAAAAATCTAAAAGCAGGAAAGGTTACAACATTTCAGTTTCACTTCTTCAAAGTATTTTTTTTTCTTTTACATTAGTTCTATTCTTCCACATTCTGATGTAAAGGCTTCTTAGTAATAAAAGGAAAATGAAATCAAATAATTAACTCTGGAACTAAAAAAGGGAGTATTCAATCAGAAATCAAAGTTATTAAATTGAAAAAAATTAAGCATGTCACATCACTGACATGGAGATCATCACAGTGCTGATTTTGTTTATGGCATCTATAATGTATTTTTGACATTTTGAGTGGCAGGTGCCACCATAATAGGAAATTAAACACACCTGGCCATTAGTTTCCTGTAAGCAAAAGTGTTAAATTTGAAACATACAGTATGTGTGCAATAATTACTGAACTCTGACATCTAAAATATTCTTAAAGACACCTAGAACAGAAAAAGTTTATGAATATAACGCTGCCTTGCCAAGAGCAAATATTTCATTAGGAGAGCTATTATTCTACTAATGCTGAAGAGTGTCTATGTTTACTAATCTATCTGCATTTATTACTTTTTAATGGATGATACATGTCATGACAGCTTTGGATAATTTCATGGAGATACACATTATATGGCACTTACCAAAGTTTCAGTGGCACCCTAAATCTATTCCAAGCACAACTGAATTATTGACCAAAAATAAAATTATATGTACTTGAAAGGATTCCAACTTGGAGGAATTATCATTTATAAATCTAATTTTATACACGACCAATATAGGCACAAGTTTCCTAAATGGTAAAATTATATTTCCTCAAAACTTCAGTATGTTCAATTGATTTTTCTTTCTTTAAATGTTGAGAGACACATGTAATCTATTTAAAATGTCAGCACTTTGTTTCTCCTTTAATTATCATTTCATGTGTCTTCCTTAGTAAGTAAATAATTATTTCAACTGCTATACATAACCTCCAGCCCTTTGCACTTCTGACTTACTAAAAATTATATCACTTTCCAACACAGAGATCAGTGAAACTACTTCTAAAAAGTACAAAGGCTCCTTTGAAATAATCCGTTTTGGTTTATAATACTCACCTCAGATAATTCAAGCCCTTTCCTTATAAAAGTAATGGATCCATATTAACAGATGCTATGGTACCACAAGGTCTTCCAAAATTTGCATCATGAATCTGGCTCCACCATTCGTCCCCTCACTTTTTTTCAAGTTGGAGGGCATGTGCTCTACAAAGGAATTATCAAGTGACACTATAGGAACACCGTTATTTAGAAGATACTGTCCAACTGCTCTCACCTCAGTCTCTCATGTTTTCACGGCAGACAGATATACATGTATGCACATATGTACATGTCAAACACTCAGATACACTCAAATATAGCTTTAAAGAACTTGGCTAGTGAAACATATGCAGTGGAACATTGTGATACACAGTGATGCCATCAAACTAAACAAAAACTAACCAAAAGTTCAGACTTTTGCTGTTTCTATATTCTGAAAGAATTCCAAAGGATACAAACACATAAATTGTTATTTTGCTCAACTGTTGTCATATTTGCTAGTAAACAGTAGAGAATTTTCAGTTAAATCATCCTCTAATTCAGATTAAATTCATTTACCTGCATGGGAAACTGATTTTTCCTGATGAAAATGTTTCAATAGAGCTTTACTCCCTTTTTAATCTTTCTTAGGAAAAAAAATTATAACTTCAACACTTGCCTTTCTCCAAGGGAAAATAAACCATGATATGATATGATATTACAATGATGAATGATCATGACTGACAAACCCAGCAGCTTTAGATGAATGTCAAAGTTTAAATCTTGACCAAAAAACTGAAATCCACTATTTGGTAGCTAAGAAAAAAGGAAAAACTTCATTCATGTAGGAAATAAATAAAAATTTGATACTGCTCTAAGTAAATGAACACTAAAACTACAGTAAGCAGTGAATTAGAGGTTATAGCAGTGATGCTACATACAGATTCATCTTCATGTCAAAATGGCAATGTGAGCTGGAAATTTGGGTTACTGATACTCATTTAAAATTAGATTATTTTCAAGAAAAGTATCAGAGGTGAGACAACAAAATTAATTTATATGACAAAACAAAACTGGTACACGGAAAAGATTAGATTTTGTCTACTAGTGTAAAGGGTGAATAAAACACAAAAATATAGGAAGAGTTAGAAGTATCTTTCTAACATGCTAAAAATTTATATGTGTATATAAAGATGGATAATAGCTGGGGGCTTCCTAAACAGGCAAAAATTCAAATAGTCTAACAATTCTCCTTGCAAATTATTATAAAGAGTTATTTAGAGAGATTACAGGAGCTGACCAGAAGAGGATTAATACATTATTAATGTAAACTATTAAAAATGAGTGACATATGCCTAAGTTAGTAAGAGGGTATATGCAATGAACACACTAGAGAAAAATATGTATTTAAGGTTCATTAGGAAACGTTGCAAAAAATGCTTTATTCATTCACTTCAAATTTATTCACTTGAAAATTTCGGAACTGAGCTCTTTCATAAAAATATATTCATTTTTACACATGCATTTTCCAAAGCTAGGCAAATACAATATAGCCTTTAATGCACAGTAAAGAAAATATCTGTCTTCCAGGATGAGAAGCTGGAATGACAAGACGTTATAATACATCTTGATACCAATAACTTAAAATCTCCAAATGACAGCAGAGCAAAGAGTGTTTGTTTAAGAAGAAGAAAGTAAAAAGGTAGCCTGTTTCCAACTTTAGGCTGCTTTAGATGTCATCTTCATTTCATCTTACTTTGGGTGCAGCTTCTGCAGAAATTAACTGCACAGATTGAATTCTTAGGTCAGAAAAAGAGGCTGAGTACCTCAAATCATGCCTGCTTTTCTTTCTACTTCCCTGCTTCTCCGAAATGCACCAGTTGGTACAACAGGAGACATTATCTCTCCCTATACAAATATCATTCATATCTTCAAAGAATCACACCTGTAACATCACAAAGAAGCAGTTGTTAAGGACCTTTGAGTTGTTCCAGGACAGTAGTAAGAGGCCGGAACATACTATAAAATCCAATGTCAATAACAAATATTTCCTGAAAATCTAATCAATTAATGACACCAGAGATCTTACAGTCTTTTATATTTTATAAAACAGCATAGCACAAAAACCAGAAAACTCTACCATGACAGTTCCATACATTCACAATAATGTCCAGCTATGATATTCTCTGTCTTACCTTGGCATCCTGTTTAAATTTCTGAAGAATAGGCTATCATTTTTCCTGGTCCATACACATATATAACAAAACCTCCGTAAAAAATCATGAATTAAAGTTCTAGTTTCAGTCCAACTGCAACTGAAGTAACAGAGAGAATGCCTTTGAAGTAAATAACATTTGGTTCTTTGATTTTAACCTCAATCTGGATTGATTTATTAACTGTAACTAATGATCAAATCCTAGCTGCCAAATATCCATTCTTCTCCTCTATCCTTCTTGGTATATTTTGTCAGTACCTTTGTGATGAAGAACTCCAAATGTGTTTATCAACACTTACAGAACAAAATTTGGCACTATTAGGAAACCCCTTCTGTTGGAAATTCTTTTTTTAATCTCAGTGAAAATACCATTTCTCAACATGATTCATCAGACAGCAGAGCTGTTCAGGGTACATACATATACAGAATATTTCGTGAGGCCTAGATGTACATTTCTTATTGGTATAATACAACTGCTGTTTGTTAAATTAAATTCCTCACAGATATTTTTAATCCTTTCATCAGTTTGTTGTATGTAACTCTTATCTCTTCTCAAATTGGTCTAAAGTCAATCCCACAGGAGAGAGATGATCTTTTTCTGGTGTGGTTACAATATCTGGAACAGTGAGTGTCAACTCCTTGAGAAGAATTTCTGGCTATGGCCCTCAAGAGTAATAATCATTCTTTTCACCTGTAAAATCCTCCAATATTGGTACACCAGCATATTTTTATAATTTATCACACGTATACATATTTCCTTTTTTCACAAAAAGTTCAAATGAATCACTGTTGCCACTAATAACATTAAAGACATTCTAGCTCAGAGGTAATCCTGCACCTGAAGCACTGTAATGCAATTTAGATATAAAATTTGTTCATCCAGTTTCCAGTTACACAAAGAAGAAATTTAGCAAAATTGTAGATGGAGTTGTAAGGGCCATGGCTGAAGTGAATAGGAAACTAACCCTGCCCAATAAAGAGCATTATCCAGAAACAAACAGCAGCCTGTGACATGTATATAATTAGAAAAACTGGAGACTTTGCCCATGACACCATGTGTTCCACAGCAATTCCTGTTTCCTTCACTCTCCCTTTCATGGATATGTGTAAATCATAAAAGTGTACCTGTTTTCCTTGCATATAACATATCAGTTCCTTCTTTTTTGCAGTGTGGGTGTTAATTGAATTCACCGAACAGATAATAAAAAAATCCATAGCTCAGATCATTTCAGACCGACTTGCAAGTCAGAAACTGTATAAGGAGACCAAAAGAACACATTTTACATCTCATAGCTATCTTATAAGATGGTTCTTTTTCTCTCGTAAATAAAAATCATTAGCTATGTCTTTTGGTTTTTATCTTGCAGAAAGAGTATAAAATAAAATGTCTGATCCTGAAATCCAAGTCATAAGGAGAAAGATGACTCAAGTCATAAGGATGAAGAAATTAGTTTACCAATTTCCAAGGAAGAAAAATTCTATTGGTTCTACTTCACCATAGGGAAGTGATCATCAAAAAAAACAAGTTTATAATAAAATTCTAAAAGTAATTCCGAAAGTATCAGGGCTGTCCCTGGCACCCTACAGAACTTAGTTCTATTACCTGCCCTTGTTATTGAAGCACAACAGTAACTTCAGACATACCTAACAGACGCAAGGAAGCAATCATTCTGAAAGACTTCTGTATGATAGGGAAAAACAAATTAGGCCTGAGTTTCCATAGTGATACAGCAACAAAAGGCTGCTGCAATTTCCAGCTGTCTATACTGAGACAGCAACAGAGCAAAGGGACTCCAGTCCTTTCTCTGGAAGTTGGGATTAGTATACTCTGAAACATCCATTAAATTTTAGTTCCGCACTATAAAGAAAATACTGAAGGAACTTGAAGAGGGAGAATAATAATAAAAACAAGAAGTTCTGCAAGAAGCAAAATTACTCAATGCTATGGATTTGGATTTCATGGTTGGATTCTCCAGTATCTTAAAAATGCAAATTCCAATGAGTATTTTTTCCTATTCATCTCCTCTGTGGATTCTCTGATGTTTAATAAGAAATGATCTCATACTATAGCCTGTCTGCCAGTGGGAACACTAATGGGTCTCTTGCTCATCTGGCAGCCTGTTTTCCTGAAACTTACAGGAATTCCTGTCCAGTGGTGCTGAAACTGGCCAAGAGTTAAGAAGCTATTGAGGGGGAAAAGAGAGGAGAGAGATCAGCATCCATACAAAAAAAAACAGGATAGCAAGGAGACAATGTGATCATAAAAGCTTTGCTTTCTTGGGAAACTAGGCTAATTATCAAAGGGCTTGAAAGATTCACTTACGATGAAAGTCCAAAGGTCCCAAAGCAGAAAAATACTTAAAAGGCAAAGTGGTTTATTGGATAAAGGACTGAAAGAACCAAACCTGATAGCTAGGTTGAGACACAAATGATGAGGAATGTTATCATTTACAGAAATATAAATGTTAGCCAAGGATGATGAGGATTTATTTGTACCAAGAGGAGTCATTACTAAGCAGAACTGCAGCTGGGAATTGTGGGATTAAATAAAGGTAAGCTTTGGGCTAAAAATCATCGACACTGTAAGTGAGAGGAGTCTATAAAACATTTTTGAGACATAGGAAACAGAAGCACCATGGCTTAAGAAAATTAAAAACAAACTGCAAAAAACCTGTTCTCTACAGAATAATAATGCATGGACAGCAAGATTGGCAGGAATGTCTAATAAGTCTTTCTTTTCATTTATCACTAGATTAAGAACACAAAATACTGCACTAATAGACAGTACATAAAATAAATTAAAGTAGCTACTCTTTGTGAGTCCTCATCCAAATGGCCGAAACCAGATCCAGTAGATATAAATATACAGATGTGCCTTAGTCACACATTACCTATAGGCCACATCAAAAATAAATACAGTATTATACAGGAAATTATTCATAAACATTAAAATATCTACTCCTATACATAATGTGACCAAAGTTGCTTGTCTATTAGTGTAACATTTTTAAGCAGTGCTGAATAGTTTGGGTTTCCTTGTTATCGTTTTCTAGTAAAAGATAAAATAATCAAAATGTATAAAATAGATTACACAGTATGTTTGATGTAGCAACTTCTAACTTTCATTTAATATAGCTGAGCTGTAATGACCAAACTGCCCATGGCCCCTAGTACAAAGACCTAAAGAGGGTTCCAGACTAGATTACATCCATGCAGGTCTCATTTCAACGGAAATTGGAGAGATGAAAAAAAGATTATAGGAACACACATTATAAAAACAGACCTCACAAGTCAAACTTAATAGTGGAACCATTCTCTTTCATGTAGACAACCATGAAAAACAAATATCCTGTAAGCACTAGATATATATTGTATCTTTCTACCCGATCTCTTTGCCTCCTTGAGACAGATTCCCATTCATCTCATGACTATATAATTTGATCACAGTTGAGTAAAGCACAGCAGGGGAAAGGGTCTGTCTGATAAAGTATCAGGCTCCAGGAAGACAGATAAACAATTTCATGATTTCTATTTGTAACAGGAATGGTACAGTGGTGGATATTAAGATATTAGTCTCGTAGGAATACAAATATCAAGCTTCTACAGGTTTGGTTTTTTTACTAGATATGTTTTGTTTCCATTAAGTAAAAATGACAGACTGATTCTGATAAAATAAGGCAGGCCACGAAAATAAAATGCAAAGTGCATGTGAAAAGTGAAATTAAATCTTTTATGATTTGTCAATGTGAAAGTTTGTATATAACTTTTGTAAGTATATAAGTGAAAAAAATAGAGCAAAGAAGTTCCTGCCTCATGAGGCACGTTTACTGCAAAGAAACATTATTTAAAAATCAGTGAAACAGTTGCCTATCAAGTTGATTTGATTCACATTTAAACCTCCTCTTTCAGCAGGAGCACATTGGCAAGCAACTCCTTTGATAGAAGTCACTAGAAAAATGCCTGTTTGCAAAGCTACCTCATTGTTCTAGAAGTATTAAATGAACGCTTGAGTGATAATATTTGAGCAGCTATGATGGACTTCTTTTTCATAGATTAACACATATATTTGTGTGGAACATAAAACCACAAATACATAGCAGTCAATATTAATATGAGTTCTGCTAGATGGCAAACATTATATTGTCTTTGTAATTACCTCCTGTCTTGGAAAGCTGACTTGGTCACACCCAGTCATGCTGACACCTGTTTTTATTTATAAAAATTCAAAGAACAAAATACACTTCACAGAAATTTTTAGTTACAGTCCCTGGATGTTATCTTCTTTGTTTAAGAAAATATAATCTGGAGTAAGCAATTTTTAAAGCCATCATACCATCTCATTCAGTGTCACTTACCTGTGATTCTTTTACATTTTCAACTGTGAAGTTGAACCAGACTCGAAAGCGGGGGTTACAGGTATCTGGTCTAATGAACAGGTCATACTCAAACTCTGTGATGTGGTCCACTCGTCCAAGGTTCCCTACCAAGAATATATGAAAAAGAATGCACTTTAATGAATCAACCCTCCAGGAACTACACTGAGTACAGTCTTAAAAACTTCTACCTCTGTTGGTTAAAATATACAAGTATAATAAGCCTTACAACAGATAAGAATTATTTCTTAAAGTCACAAAATAGTCACAGGCATAAAATAAAATACATACCAAAACACAGATTTTTATTATTCATATTGACTTTTTGTCTCCTCTTATACAAATATTCCAATTGGGTGTCTTAACATCCTTTCAGTTGTTTCCTTTTACTTTATTCCATTTTTCTGATGATGGTTCTGCACATCTTTTAGCCCTCACCTGTACGGACTTCCTTCTTTCCAACTGCTGCTCACATTCAAGCCCCTCCAAGACTAAGAAATCCCCTCTCTCCAGATGGGCCAGCTCTCATCTCCTTTGTAGTTGAAAAACTATCTCAATACTTTTCCTTTACCATTTAGCTAGTACCACCTCCCTCCAAAAACACAAATGAGATTTTTGCCTCAGCTTGCTCCTAGTGAATTTCATGGAATAATATTTTTAAGTATAGTCAGAGCTACATTGTCCCCTATGGCATTATTCAGCAGGCAACCACACTGGCTATAGAAATGAAGTTCAGCACTGAGAAAATGCACTAAGTGCTTTTAAATTGCTAAAATGGCATTTTTCCTTTGAAGTGTGCCAAGATTTTTAGAGACAGGGTTTAGATTGTCCATTTCATTTATACAGTGCAAAAATAAGACTTAACACTTTCTTGATCCAATATGAAACTCATGTCACCAGGTCTTGTAAGCCAGGGCCATGGTATAACTCACATGATAAATTATATTTTAAAAAAAAAAAGAAAATTAAAAAAGTACTGTAACATGGGTTACAAATATATTTTTGGGGTTAGATATATATTTTGGGGTAGGAAATACACTGTTGCATTTATATACTCATTTATAAGGCTATTTGAGCTAAACAGTTCCCTCCTCAGCAAGTCCCAGTGTGCTCAATAGGACTGTTCTCTGCTAACACACTGCTCAGTACCAAGACAAGCAGCAAAATTTGGCTGATCTGCTGGTCTGGGCAGGAAAAGAAGCAGGAAAAAAACATTTTGAACACTGATCATCAACATATTTCCAGGACCTCCTCCTTATACTAAATTGTTTCTGGCTTTACTAGTAGAACATTTTTAATCTTCCCTATTTTTAATGTTATCCTCCACTTTCCTACCCACAGCCTTCTTTTCAGAAGAAAATTCTCTCCCCTGCTTCCCTCTGCAGAGACCCACTCCATGCTCACAATCTGTTCCTGAGCGCTCGCCTCAAGGAGACACTTGGCATTGGAAATATTTGAAAAAACAACTCTATTGTGCAGCCAGAATGCCTCTGCCAAATATATATAATGTCACCTGCCGTACCGGGTGTCCGTGCCCAGGTGCTGGCAGTGGGGCTGCAGGCTGAGCCCTCTGAGCCCGTTCCAGCCTGTTCTCAACAGTTCCAGCCAGCTCCAAAATGGACCCAGCACAGCCCAGTTCCTCAGCCAAGGCGGTGGCACCTCAGTGAAAACATGTTTAAGGAAGGGCAAAAAGACTCACGCACAGGAGTGAGGGAACCTGAGGAGAACAGTAGCTTGAGGAGGAAGAGGAGGGAATGGGCTGGAGCAGGTGGATATCTCCTGAAAGAGTAGAGGCTCACAGAGGACCTAGGCTGGAGCAGCTGCTCCTGACAGGGACTGCAGCCTGTGGGTCTGGAAGGGCCCAAGGGAGCAGGAGTGCTCCTCTGGAATGAGGAGAGAGCAGCAGCAGAGCACTGACTGCAGCCCCCAACCCTCTGCACTGCTCTGTGTGGGGGGGGGTGAAAGTGAATCTGAGAAACAGAAGGGCTCAATTCCCCAGGACTCCCACCACTATTTTCACTCTATTTGAATACTCCCTTCCCTCCTAATGCAGTATTTTTTACTTTCGTGAGCTCTATCTCACTTTATTACTTTTGCCTACAGAGCTGCCTCTTTCCAGTCTCCTTCAGAGCACACGTCAGCTGCCATTGTCACCTGCAGCCATTTGCAGTTTAATGTCATTTGTACATTTCATTAGGGCACTATTTCTTCTCTGTCTTCCAGATGCTAAATAGGCTGGACTGAACACTAATGCCTTCGGTAACTAATTCAACAAGTTCCTCATGCTCAATAGACTATTGTTTGTAATATCACAGCCTTTGCTCACAATCTGTCAGCCTAATTTCAACCCACATAGCAATGTCATTAAACAAGACGGCAGTTTTGGTACAAAGAAGCCTAGAACTGTAAGAACAAAACACCTCCTCGTTTTAAGAGATGTTTCGTAGGAAACTGATAATGCCACTGAAACACTTTTTTTCGTGTCCAAGAAAGTAGATAAACTTCCCGATATCAGTCTCATACACAAATGAACAGTTTTATGTACTGCCTTCACACTGCTGTAGTCATGGGAAATAGATTTATTCTAATGAAAGAGAATTATATTCCAATACCACAGGTAACACAGAGAAGTGCATTAGAAACCATGAAACAGGACTTAAAACATTGATTGCAGCATTCCATTTAGACATTAAACCATTTTAATACTTTAACATCGAAAATAAACATGTTTTTCATAAGTGCAAACCACTTCTAAACTGCTTTTTAATATCTCTATAAGGTTCCTTAAAAGTTCTCTGCATCACTGGAGTCTGTGCAATTATGCAATACACAGGTTCTGCTTTGCAATACCTATGGTAAACAGTTTCTGTACTGAAATGATGACAAATATAAGAGAGAATCAGATAGCACCAATTTTAGGTAATAGTTTTCAGTCTACTGTTAGACCCTTTGCCTGCGTAGTTTTTCTTCTGTATACATTTCTAGTCTGGTAATTTGTGGCATCAGTAAGAGAGTCTATGTTCTTCTAAAATCAAAGAAAATAGTCTCACACTACGAAAACATCAGTTTGGCTTTACTTCACTTTGAGTTAATTCCCCATGAACTCATCAGCACTCCATTCCAGAAATACAGAAGTTGTATATATAAGATTATAAAACATCTTTCAAAGCCTGGTCTATCCATAATTTGTGATTATCGCTATATTTGCAGGTTAACATTATAAAACATAAGATATCAATGTTATTTAAGGTACATGTATGATTTATGAACTGACTGAGTAATGTGACTGACCTGCAAGGGAAAAAAGCCCAACATTATTATGGCCAGTAAAATCTGATCTGACTGGCACTCTAAGACAATTCTTGTTTAACTTTTTTAATAGTTCGGGTGCATGTCCAGTTATCAAATGGCTTTCTGACTATATCATAAAAGTAAAACAAACAATTTATTAAGGTAGCCAGCACTTCACAAAGCATTATGGATTTTCTCTCCTACGCACTCTGAAATTAGTTTCGGTGGCGGGATTCTATTATTATTTCACTTTACAGAAATACAGGCACAGATCTTTTTAAACTGATGGGAAGATGTGAACAAATCAAATTCCCAAATGTCTATAAACTGACTTTCACTTAGCCTTGGGGTTTGTTTTTAAGGCACGCTCAATTTTCAGTCACAGTTCTGTTCGATACTCTTAGCATACTGAGAAAAGAGGAAACATACCTCCCTTTAATCATTCAAGCTGAAATGCTTAATTATATTTGCTTAAATTGCTTTACAGAATAATGTTTAGTGCAATACTCTGAAAATTTGAATAGTGAAAGAGGTCAATAGCGTGTTTCAAGTTTCTTTAAAAGTCAGGGAAAAAAAAGCCCAATACTATTTTATTAATCATGCATCATACACTTAGTCCTCATAAAATATTAATGTATATTGCTTCCTACATCAATAAAAAGTGTACTTTACACAAAGAAAGAAAACCTGCTTAAGAAAATGCTAGCTAAACTTACTAAACATCCTAACAATTATCATAAAAATGCTAGGAAAGAAAATATAGATATGTTAAGCAATCCTAAAATCTTCTTAAACCACACATTGTGCTTGCCTACAGAGAATTTTAAGATGAAAAATAGACCTTGAGGGTCTTAGACAAGCCTGAGGCAATATAAAGAAAAAGGTCAAACACTCTGCTAAAAAGGACCGTTATCTTCAGAACAACAACTTATCAGCCAGCTTGCAGCCCTGCTTATTTACAGTTATTGGTCCCAGAGGAAGTGCACTTCAGCGCAGGGCGCGATTACTTTGTAATGAGTTTGCCAGAAATGGTAAAGGAAACTAATTTGTAACAATGTGCTGTTCCCTGCACATGAACTTTCTCAGACACTTTTTGTTGTCCTGCAATGAATAACTAACTTCAGCCTCCCTAATAAGCAGTCAAAACAGAAGAGCTCTAAACCCGACTGAGTCGCAAGCAAAATGTGCTGAAATATCAGTGATTATCCCTCTCAGCTGTCCATTACAGTACTCATGATGACCACCAATTCCCCTGTGGTGGATATATAGAATGCAGGTTTCAGGGGGTGGATTTGCACATGAAAATTAACACCATTTGGAAGAAAATAGCCTGCACCTGTCACAGATTAGCAACAAAAGGTCAAATGCCTCCTTTTACACCTAGAGCACTTGCATATTGTATGCCTTTCTTATAGGAGCCTAATTCTAGTTTCTTAATTCAGAAAAGTGAGCACCATGGTGAACTGAGGAGAAAAAAAGAATTAAATCTTGGCTAAAAGCTATCAATAAATCTATTGATCAAGATACGTATGAATGGAAGTAGCTGAGGCAATCTCTGTCTCTAAAAGAGGTAGTTTTTCAAAAGAGAATTACACAAAGTGCTCTTCTGTTTTTGTCAATATGCTGCCAGGTTTTGAAATGCTATTTTTCATCCACACAATAAAAATCTTGACAAGTAAGCAATAGAAAATCACTAATACACTTGCAGCTGCATTTCAATCTATACAAATTCTTTAAACAAAAACAACCAAGGAACAGATTGGAATATACATCATTCTCACCAGTTGAACCTGGGATCAAATCCAAAATAGCCCAACAGTATTAATCTATATTTCATGCAACTCTGTATTTCACAAAATAAGGTGAAACGTAGAATATGGAATATCCTCAATTGAATTCATCCTTATAGATCATAAAACACATTGAGATGATAATGCAAAGAAATTTTATCAATATGTTCTAAATGGAACAGGAACTACAGGGAGTCAGATCTGTAAAAACTTCTCTTGAGTGAAAGATTAGATATCTCCTGGAAGGAGTGCATCTAGGAATATAATTTGTAAATTCCCCCTTGCTTTACGGTCTTTGTCTGTGAAAAGAATTTATAAAAAACAGTTTGGCAAGAAGTCATGACAACTTTTAAATAGCATTTGATTTCTAAATAGAAAAAAAGAAAAATATAATGAAACAGTGATGATCTCTTGAAACTTGTGACAGTTTTTGCATCATCTCCTGGACTCCTGCCCAGAGCTTACGACAGATCCGGATTCCTGAAACTTCAAAGCACATGATTTGAAAAAAAAAATAAAAAATCATAAAAAACACATATAAAACACCTGTAAAACATAGTTAAAATTATTAAAATTGCACATATCAAGCCCTACAATACAAATATCTATACTCCCACAATAACACTGACGTTTTGCAAAACGTCTCAGTACACATCCCCAATATAGTATTCTTTTAAAATGTTCTTTTCTAATGTTTCAGTTAAAACCTTAGCAATGCTCACGACTCTGCTTTTGATCAAAAACCAGATTACCTTTGAAAAATGGTCAAGACTATCAAAAAGGCAAAGCATTTCAAAAGTACATGGCAAGTCTTGATTTGTAGTCTCTTTTCTATCTTCCCTCCTCAATTAAGGATGTTGAAAATTTTATTTCCATAATGTTTTAAATTCTTATCAATAGTGACATCCAAAAGACAGTAAATCAGTAGTTTTTGTGAAAAAGACTGTACAGGAACAATGACTATCTTAGCTTTTCATAGCAGTTGGTAAAAGGCCAGGTCCCATCTCCTTAAAGGGTAGACTAAGATGTACCTAATAATGCACAACTTACAGAGGCCGAGCGATTCTGACTGAGCTTTTCTTGTAAGTAGACAGTGTGATAAAATCTGATTGTGACTGACAGCACAGGAAAATTCTAGCTTTACACTCTTCTTGTTAACCTGTTAATGTAGCATTAAAATAAATTTTATTTATTTATTGGGTATATAAGAGTTACAGGTCGCCATTTGTTTGTTTCTTTCTGTGTAATAATACTCATTTTAATGTTCTTACTCCTAATTCATAAAAATGAGAGCGTGATTTGATTTTCCACACAGCATCACAGTCTACCCTTTCCAACATTTTTCCCCACAGGTGATGTGAGTAAAGTGCACTGGACCCACTTCTTAAGGGCATCCTGTCCATAGGATCTAGGAACACAGTTACTGCTTCCCAGCGGTCCCAAAAAAGTGTAATGAATAAATCTTTAATTCTTTTGTATTGAGTTAAATTGAAGAAATACTAGTGATGTGTGGCCTAGACTGAAACACCCACAGGAATTCTATAAATTAAAACTTTTATCTGAATTAGAGTAGGAGGCAGAATTATCTTCCATACAGAAAATTAAGGGAATTGGAAACCTGTAAGAAACAAGGACTGGTTGGAAAAGGAAAGAGTCATAAACCATCTTATATCTATTATTTGAACATAAAAGAAAGGAGAGATGGAGCAGGCAATGCTGTGATTTATTTTACTAAAACCAGTTTTAAAAAGATTGTCATGTTTTAGTAGTCTGGACAGTCCTGCAATGGATAATTTTAGGATGAGTTCTTCCTTTAGAAAAAAATACTTCTCATGATCACAGGTGTTTGAATGATGTCTGGGCTAGGGGGACTTGGAAATAAAGGGATTAAAATGTATTAAGTAGTAGTTTTGAGGCTTCTCTTGCAATGAGTATACTACTACAGATTTCACAATATAAATAACTGTAAAGCTCTAGCATGTGTTAATCCCAAAGGCCACCTACTTACATCACTTGCAACTTTAAGATAATCCAGAAGAGTAAACAATTCCATTTAGAAAGACAACATAAGCAATCAGAACTGCCACATTTAAGTAGAGAGGTCTTAATGGTGATCCCAATTTAAAGCACAATTAAAACAAGCAACAAGTATTCCTGAAGATTTTGTGACCAGGATTGCTCAAAAACCACCATGAGCAAGACAGCACAGTATACAAGCCACAGATATCCAAAAATACTACAAATACCATTGTGCAAACAGCAGGCTTACATATGTACTAAGAAATTATACAGCATAATCTTGTGGAAAGAATTCAATAGTTTTGATCAAATGAGATTGATATTTAATCACTTGTAGCCAAAAGGACTAATTTCAAAATTGCCCTTATCAATAAATACTGATGCTTTCGGCTAAAGGACCTAAAAACCTGATGCTGCAAAGAATAAAATGTCAATATTCGCTATGTAGGGAAATTGCAAAGGATGGATAAAATGGAGTCAGCCTCTTGACTCCTTCTCCAATATCTGTGATATTCTTATAAATTACAAAAATATCAGCAGAGCCCAAGTCTGCAGGACAAATTTTCTAAAAAGTCACAAAATCATGTAAATACACAAACTGGCAGTGGCAAAGTAGCAATGCATCAGCTTAGTAAGGAGTGTCAAGAGTGCTTAAAAACCAGAGGCCCACACGCTAAAACAGCCATTGCACACCCACTACTCCAAATCCACCAAATCCCCAGAAAAACAGATTTCTCTGCTCCCTCTTTATCAATTCCCCAAAGGCCTCCAATGACAGATGGGCAGTTATTTATCCACGGCAGTGAACCTTTGTTAAAGGAAAATCAGAATACAAAGAGGTTTTGCATTAGTGTCACGAAACTCAGCTTTCTTTAACAAAGCGTGTGCTCTCAAAATGGGTCTCTCATGGCTGCGCATGTATCACATCTTTCAAAGCAGAGCTCTTAAAGGAAAAGCATTTGGGGAAATTTCTGTTTGGAAGTCACTTAGCATATAATGGGTGCTATCCTAAATAAATAATTAATAAGTTAATAAATAAATTATAACAACGTCTGCAGCCTTAACCATGGAAGCAACCACCAAGGCAGATCAGGGAACACGAGCTGCTGTACCACAGTGGGATGTACCATTACTGGTGTGTGGCAGAGAGAAATGTGTCTCTAAATCTTGACTTTGTTAGGGCCCAGTGCTCAATGTCCAGCACTGAAATCTGTTGATATCTCTAGCCTCTAATGTAAAATATTCTCATATTTACCTGCTGCCTGAACATCACAGGTGTGCAAAAAACGTACTAAAAATATTTCAAAGTGTTAAAAGGTGTATATTCTTTTTCTTCAGTGCATTAGAGCCCTCCTACTTAAGTAATGCTTCCTACTCAATATACTCATTTCCAAAGACCTTAGGAATTCTTATAATGCAAAAGGCAAAAAAAGTTCTTTCATCCTACAAGAGAGGATATTCCTGAAGATTTATTATTGCACAGTAATGCTGTAATTCTGCATTTGGCCTCATTTGGTGCCTGATACACAGACTCACCATTTTTCCAGGAGAATAATTCCATAGGATAACTACAGACTGACACTTGAGTAAAAATTAATAGATTGGAGTTTGGAGACCTATAGCTAAATTATATTCTCAAGGACATTTCAAAAGTCACCAGAGTTGTAAATAAATTTGAGGGATTTTTATTAAAGAGTAATAATGGAAAGGCTCCAGATATTGCCTTATAAAAGAATTTTGCTTTTTGAGATGGATCCTGAATAAGACCATTCTTTAACTAAAAAATTACTGGTTTTATAGCTAAAATTTCTTTATCTTGTACAAAAAAAAAAAAATCCTTGCAAAAAGGTACCGTAAGGATAGACTTTCAGTACAAATACTGAATCCAAATAATATTTGTCCCAAATACACCTTTTGCAGAAGAAACAGTCTTATTTTAGTTTATTATAAAACTGAATTTGATTCTTCATGACATTATCAATCTAGTCACAAAAACGGTTTGGGTGCTAGAAATGTTATTCTTATTCAACACATTAATCCCATTATTTCATTGCCTGAAAGCGATATCTTACCATATAATCTCCATGATAAAATTTACAGATAGACTTTCCTGCAGTCTAGGTACATTTTTAGCTATTTCATCAGATTGGACTGATACACAACTTCTCTGCTCATCTCCTCCTCCTCAGTAGCTCCTAGTCTGACATTCTTTTGTAGAACAAGGTGATTTCTGTACTTTTTATTATACAGCATTTTTATCCTTCTGCAGGTAATGGAACTTGTTCCTGTATTTTCACTTCTATAATTTTCTGACTCCTATGCCTTGGTATTTTCCTCTCCTCCAGACACCAGCCTGTTCTGGAAGCCCCCCTTAACTTTCAGCCTTACCAGTAACTATGAAATCCCAATACCGTTCATACCCTAACTCTACTCCAATATACCGTATACAATTATGTAGAAACAAAGACAAACTACATTATGTTGTTTTGTTTTTATAATACTGATGGAGTTTATAGCAGGCCTTCCTAACAGTGCCCACATGGATGTAACAGAAAACGGCTTACCCTCATTTATCTTTGTTTAGTTAAAGCTTAAATTAGACCTTAAGAAACTATCTAGTTGATGTTATTTTTTCAATCAGAAGTGATAATTTAAATATTGACATTTTAGATGGCACCAACATGTTTTTGACTCCTGCTATGGGTACAATATTTTTTATATCTGAATGTCTGTCTTAATTTTGTTGGGTTTTTTTTTTTTTTTCATTTTGCCAAATCCAGAAGCGTTTCCTTTTATTTCAAAGTATTTCTATGTTTGTAGTAAATTAAACATTAATCTTTCTCTGCAAATGTCAAGTGATATTTAAATGTTTTTCTGGCAGATAAATGATTATTAATATTAATGCAATAAAATCACAGCTCTTTGTCCTTTCTTTGATATTTAAGAAAAAATTAAGAATGTCAAAACAGTTCCGCAAAAAGAGAATTCATTGGTTTACCATCCACTCTTCATTAGCCTGAGAGGTAAAAAATTACTGATCTTGTGAGACAATGTGTTTATAGAATCAGAAAGGGTTGAAAATGAATTACTCTATCAGTGGTAGAGTGTGTATCACTTCAATGTGAAAATGCCTTGTTAAAGTTCATTTTAATTTAAAGCCCCCTTTTGTCATTCAAAAAGCTTTAGCACAATGAAAGAATCTTTGTCACTTTCATAATTAGCCCCTCTTGCACTAAATGAGAATAAAATCTGATCAGAAGTCCATACAGGCAAGGTCATAAATCAAAGAGAAAAGCTCCACAAACAGTCCTGTAAGATGTCCAAAAGCAGATACAGCTTAGAATTAAAGCACTGTAGTCAGGATCCACACCCAGAAACACAGCACAAAAAAAGCCCCAATAATATCTGTTTGACAGGCTAAATTTATCTCCATATTCTGTAGCCTTATAAACACATTTTGCTGTTTAGATACAAAAGCAATTTCAGCACCAAGGACAATCCAGGAAAGCAAACAGCTGTTAAAGTGCTACTATCGCCATTTGCCAACCAAAGTCAAATTAATTTAACTTAATGCTCTCACTTCAAACTGTGGCAGTAAAACAAAGAAAAATGCCATATATGAGAATTGTCATAAAGCAGGAACAAAAGTTGTATTAACAGAAAAAGCTCCTTAGGAAATCAAGTTTAATTTTATACGAGGAAGGGAGTACACAGCCCAGCTCAAATGTAAACTGGATTTTATTCAACCTATTTTCATTTTCAGATGAAAGTAAAAAGACATTTTGAAAGATGTAATAAAATTCTCAACCTTGGGCAGTTATGGAGAGAGTGACAGCACATCACTCTCTCTACTCAGGGATCATCAGAACACCGACAGATAACCAAGCCATCAACATATTATTTTACTCCCCATGTTAACACAAAATGAGGATTTCATCAGAAAATGATGCCTAAGACATGGGAAGAGAGGAGGGCAAGGAGAGGGAAAGACAAGAAGATGAGGGGAAGACTGTTATAAAGAGGCAGTTGCAATGAAAATTTGTATTGTACAAAAGATACACCTTTCACAATTCAATGTATTATGTTAACATTAAATGAGAGAGTATTTTTAAAATAGTTACATCCATACAAATGGGAATTTTCAGGAAAAAGCACACTCATATCCGTATCCATAAAGTATACATATATGTGTAGACAATAGGATATATTTCTACTTTCAAATACACTCCTATGTACATTAAAAATGTGCAACTTTTCCTTATGAGATTCTAGGTTTTAACCAAGCAGAACTAAGCTGATAAAGTCCTGTCTCTAGCCATGCAAACACCAAACTACTTTCAAAGTAATGGCTTGGTTGGAGGGCATGGTTGCTTACATGTCTGTCGTATGTTCCCAAAATTTCAGGTTACAATAATTACACAATGATCTTAAGTAACTTGACTCCATGTACTTGGAGACATATAAATATTGGTTTGCTAAGCAACAGACCAAAGAGCATTGGCATGATAAAAAGAGAGCAATGCATTTTATCCATCCTCATACAGTCTCACACTTTAGTTCACTTACAGGGAGCTTCTCACATTGGTTCAGGTAGTGAGGACTCAAGTGAGAATCCTCTTGTACACAGTCCCCTGTGCTTGAGTTACAAAAGAAATGTAATTTGCCTTGTCTATCAGACAAACAGTTATCTTAAGAGTGCAAATTGCAAACTACTGTACAAGCAAAGCATGCCTGAGAACTGTGACGAGGGCATGCAGGTGATTAGAGACAGAAAATGGATTTAAGATGGATGGGATGAGAATCTGAGTCAGACATACTATTGAAATTGAACTGCCTAAACCTTTTTCTTATAAGTGAGTATTCCAAAAAGCCAATAAAGCTTTTAAAAAGAAAGCAGGCCTTTTTGCTATGTGATAAACTAAACTAATTGGTTTTTAAATAAAGAAAACTCAAAATGACTAAGTAAAAAGGAAGAAAAATCAAAACTGTGCTCCTGCAAGCAGATACTGTTCCCACAATATGTCAGTCTCCTACTTGGAGAACTTGTTTGAATCTCAACAAATTCTTGATGTTCTCCACTGGATCCTCAGGAAAACCTGTGTCCTCCATGGCCAACCCTACATCTGTTCCTTGTGTTTCTCAGTCTCCAGGCGCTCCTGCATCCTCACTCTGCTGCCCATGCCACATTGTGCTCTGAAAGCACCTCACTCAAAGCAGGCTCAGCAGCTCCCAGTGGAGGATGAAATCTCCTCTCTCTCCAGATGGTTCCACTTTTCTCTGACATTCCCCTTTTAAAAGGATAGAAATGAAACATCTCTTTTAGTAGGTTCAAATAGAAAATGTCATCAAATCAACTTTGTAAAAGACAACTCCAAACTTCCTCTCTGATTGTCCCTAACATCTGATTCTCACATATTATGTGGAGATTCTCACATCCATGTGGAGATAAGTCAGTCAATCAAATAACTCATATACCATGTAGATCCTTCTCAGCATATCCTTAGTATTCAGCTCCTTCCCAACTCCTCATAAAAGAGAGAATACCAAAGGAGAGCCTTTTTAACTAAGGATTTCAGAGCTTCCCTCTTTCCCCATGCCAACAAAATCTCATACCTTCCTTCTTACTTTCATGTTACATTTTACCTTTATCTGAAAAACACAAAACCCAGAGGCAACTATGATTTTAAAAGTCCCACGAAATATGACTACTATTTTAAGTAAGTCCCACTTCTCCTTAACCAAATGCTACTGCTACTCTGGAAAAAAAAACACAGTCCCTCTGCCAGGTGGGTGTCAATACAACCAGTGCCTTCCTAACTGTGAAAACTGGGAATTGCACCCAAGTGGGACTCTAGAGGAGGATGGAAGAGAGTAAGAAACAGAGCCAGGAGGAGGATTATGTTCATGAAACAGGGGCAAGTAAGTTCCTTCTAGCACCCACAAGTCTGGTTCTCAGCTTCTCTTCCTGAGCCCTTCCATCATATGGCAGATCTGATCTCCATCCATCTGCCAAAACAGACAGAAAGCCCTTGGTCTAACCAGTATCAATTTGTTCCTGATGAGGAAGCACATTAGCTCTTCAGCAGGTCTTCAGCTGAAGTGCCTCAACCATTGTAATGATTATTCTGCATTAAGGAATAATCATAAGACAAGAGCTGACCAATTATGCCCATCTTACTTATGGCTATGAATAGGCTGAGTACAGTCAGGGTACAGTCAGTGGCACATTTGAGTCAATAAGCATTTACAAAACTTTGGATGGTGAATGAAGTGGGAGGTTTGGGCTACATAAAGGCACGAGTTGTAGATACACTCCTGTATTAAGAGACAAATGTCAATAATATCAAACACTGACTTTTTCTTCTCTAGTAATTTTTTTGATGTCCAGAAGTTTCTAGCCTATTAAGATGCCCACTTATGCTTGACTCAGGATTCTAATTAGGTGGATTAAAACAAAATTTTATTTTCTTTGACTGTATCTCCAAACGTATTCCCACTGTGTTTGGTAGGGTCTGTGTTTGGTAGGAAGATACTTTTCCAAAAAGAAAGAAAAAAAAGAAAGATGTAGATATTCAAAACAGACAAAATCTCCTAAGTTATTTTTAAAAACCAGAAAACAAATCAGTATTTTTAAAGCAATTGCTACTTAAATCACCTTAGAGTGATCGTTCAGGTGTATTAATGTTTCTCATGGACATGAACTGGCCGTGGTTGCTTTTGAGTCTTCACACTTATCAGTATTCAAAAGTAGTCTGGATGTCAAAAGAGGTGTTAATTTATCTGTTTCACTGTAAACATCAAATCTTTTCAATTAAAAGTAACAGTGAAACATGCTACTTTTTTAATACTGTATTTGATTTCTAACAGTATACCTTGTCAGTATATATAAGAAGCTGCTGAGGTAATAATATAATATTGAAATGTATACATATATTTACATATATATATATATATACACACATAATAAATAATAATTAAATTTTTCTCCAAGATTGTATATAATTCATAAACTATATCTTTCAAATGTAGCACTCACAGTAAAATAACACTGGATTGCATTAATCAACCAACACTGAAATTTTCTAATTCATACACTCAGGAATTTTATTTTGTTAAAATACATTAGCCTATATTTGCTATCACTATGAAGCCACGTAGTTAAAAAAAGACTAAATCACAATTATCAAATTATAATTTTCTGATTTCAGAAACTTTTTCATATGAATCAACAATGTAACATATGTCTTCCAGTTATTATTATCAGTTAACAAAGCTTGTTACAGTACTGTCAAAGAACACAATATTGCTTTTCTCCTCATCTAGGTTAAATCAGCCAAAACTGAATAGGTTGCAAAAGATAAAGCGTGTTCTCCCTCTTCTTTCTTTACTCAGCTGGTTCATTCTTCATTAGTCTGAGTCAGAGGAGATAACCTAACACAATTTTTCCAACAGTACTTAAGTTTTCCCGTACTGCTGAAATAATATCAGTTATTGTTACATTATATCTGAAATAGTATCTATTATTCCTAATATCTGTTGAAGCATGGCAGACTCTAAAATAGCATCTCTACAAAGGAAAGTCCATCTTCTCCACCGTGATTCATGATGACACATACTTTGTTCAGTTTTAAAGAGTAATCAAAGGTGTGGGCTTAAATCCAATTAGTGTGCTTCAAAGAAGATAATGTCAAAATGCTTCAAATGGTGATTCTACTGTATAACACTGAAGCTCTGAACTTCTGTGAGCCTTAGATTTCTGGAGCTATAAAATGAAAACAAAAGCACCTGGTGAAGCACACACTGATCTCCTGAAGTAAGAGATTAAAAGCATAAGTTATTATTAACTAAGCTAATATTCTAAAGAGAAAATAAAATTAGAGGTCTAGGAAGTCATGTATTCGCATCCTAAGAAGTATCCAGATGTCAGAGTGATTGTTACACTGGAGATATAGTGGACAGACAGTTTTAATTGAACTTCTAATCACTCAGAATGTTCTTATTTTCCTGCCATCTAATCAGTTCCCTTTCTTCCAACATTCACTCTTACTGACCTCCAGCCCACCAAGGAACAGAACATTTGCCAATTGCCACATGAATATCAATTCATAGAAAGTTTCACAGGTTTATGATCTGATCCAGAGTAAACAGAAATTGTGGTTTTGCAGTGATGTTTCCACTGATTTCTGTCCTGGACTAGAGACTGCAGATTTGGCATCTGTCAACACAGATCTCCTGTGCTGAGAAAAATATTGAGATCACACAGCTGAGGTTGAAGTGTAGGATAAGGAACATTTCCTGCCCAAAAGAACAGGCAGAATGATGTAAGGATAAATGATCACCAACCCACCAGGACAACAGTGCTGGATTCCAGGTCCTTTAAACAGTTTTATATATATATATAAAACATGTGTGTGTGTGTGTGTGTGTGTATACATATGTATATATAAATATATTTAGGGAAAATAAACCAGGAAGAATTCTGGAAAGGCAAATTTAAGAAAATCTTTGAAGGAAGGGATACTTGCAGAGGAAATCATGTGAAAATGGGAAACCATGACAGAAATAAAAGGGACAAAAATGTTTACTGATGAAAATGCAAATGTAAATATGAGGGACAGAAATAAATGAATTCCTAAATCCTAAAGGATAAAGCAGAGCACACAGATGGGAATAATGACAAGCAATACAAATGCTAATGGCAGGCCAATAACATGGAGTCCTAGAGATTACAATAACAGGGTTTAATTTGATATAGAATTCAATGTACAGGCTCAAGAAGAGGGGCTCAATATTCTCTCAACATACAAAAGATGATATTTCAGCAATAATATTTACACAAATGCAGAGAGGAAAAAGGAATAGGAGACAGGACAGCATAGTGATAATCAAGTAAGTGGATGATGAGTGTTTGGGATGAATGAGGATGGATCAATTCTGAAGCTTCTGAAACAGGACCACAGGAAATACATGCAGTAATAACTATAAGTCAAGTTTCAAATTGCCATAAGCTTTTATTTTTCAGATGAAAGCATAAATTAATTATAACACCGCTGCCCCATTCCTTGTCTTTACTTCTTAGTAAGAAGCACATCCACAATCCATCACCCTACCCAGCTCAGACACAAAGTTCTGGTATTTTGACAGCAATGTATCTGTAACAGCACAAAATTAGAGAGTGAACTCACCACTCCAGCATTTATCCATCCTTGAGACATTTTGGGCTGTGCTAACACTGCTAAACAATGTAATCACATTGTGCCTACACAAGTGGCAGCCAGTCCAGTGCAGGTATATGTGTAGTTTTATGCTCACAAGGGCATTAAAGGTATTTCATTATACAACTTAACATTAATATAAAGTACATGTCTAAAGCATTCTGTAATTGGAACTTAATGTGAATAAACTGAAAATAAGAAGAAAGACAAATAAGGAACACAAATGTCAAAAAATTATTAGTAATCATTTAAAAAATTCACTGTGAACATAATTTCTTAACCTGACCACTAAAGTGCTGAAAGGAAAAAAGAAACCTAGATGTATTATTCTTAGCTTTCTATAATTTTATATTGCATTCATGAAAAAGGCTTAAAAGTTTTTCACATGTGAAATTTGACATTCATTTACAACCTTAGAAAAGGCTACTAAAAATTAATTATTCATAACGTAGTACAGTAGCAGCAATAAACATTCAAACCCAATTTTTCTTAAAACAGAATAAATCATACTTCTTACAGAAAAGCTATCCTACAGTTTCAGATGAGAGACGTGATTCTATCAAAAATTGTTAGAATATAATAATGATAACCCTTAATATATTATGGTAATTTACCTTCACATTATGTTACTGTAGTAGATACTGGGATTCCAGTAGCTGTCTAAAGAACACACAGTGAAAATTTATGGTTTGTTCTTACTTTGTTCTCAGAACTACAAACACTAAATCAAAATTAGCATGCTAAAGGCTGAACCTAGAAGGTAATTAGGTTACTAAACAGAATCAATAAATGCAAAATGAAGCTCTGCATGTATCCAAAATAATGTGTTTCCCACCTAATAACTTGTATCCAAATTCCTGTTAGGCTGAGCAAAATACTGTAAAATATTTTCTCCTAAAATCAGATAGTATCCATCCAAGAATGCAAATACTTTTCATTTATGCAGAAACACTTCTTCTGAAGTATGTTTTCCAACTACTTCCAGTTCTTTCAAAAGAACAGACCACTATGTATTTCACAGTGTTTTGTCTCTTCTTGTATTACAGTGGCAGCTCAAACAAGCAAAGATCTTAATTTGGCTTGTTAACTTTGGAACAGCAGGCAGTTGAGAATTTTAAAATGATTTAGATAACAACAACAAGAGCAGAATCTATCTGAAGTGTATTCTAAGAAGGGAAAAAGAAAGTGTTAATCTTCTAAGTGATCTCTAAGGGATCTCCGGAGATTGTCTAGTCCTGGAGCAGGACCAGCAAGAGGAGGTTGCTCTATACTGCAGCTCCTCAGGTTTTTAGTACCTACACGGATGGAGATTCCACAGCTTGTCTGAGCAGCCTGTGCCCAAATCTTCAGCTCATTAAAAAAAAAAAAAAAAAAAGTGTCAAACATAAGCATACAAAGGATACAATTTACAAGGAAAGGCCGAGGGAGTTGGGTCTGTTCACCCTTGAGAAGAGATGACTGAGTGGGGACCTCACCCATGTCTGTCAGTATCTGAAGGGAGGTGTCGGAGGATGGGCCAGGCTCTGCTCAGGGATGCCAAGCAATAGGACAAGAGGCAATGGGGAGAAACTGATGCACAGAAGTTCCACCTGAACATGAGGAAGAACTTATTTTCTGTGCTATGCACTGGAACAGATTCCCCAGAGGTTGTGGAATCTGACTGAAGATGTGCTTTGGGATGACCTTGCTTGAGCACACAGGTGGGACCACACGACCCACTGAGGTCTCTGCCAACCTGACCCACTCTGTGATTCTGTGAAAGGTGTTCATGTACCTGGAGCTGAGAGGGAAGGAAAAGAAATATTGCTGGCCCCTTCCCTTCTGTTCCTCTATTTTTTACAGCATCACTGTTGGATCAAATCTAGTAGACACAATACAAGATAGGAAATTTCCTGAATTTCATTCAGCATTTGCCTCATGTGGATCTGATGCAAAGCACTCTTAACATTTCTCAGCCATTTTTGCACTCATTTCACACAGCTGAAATTCACTACAAAAGGCACTACGCAATCAAGAACCAGGTCTTTTGTGCTGCTGTCTTCTGCAAAACAAGAATAATATTACAGGTTATTGAACTAACCAAACAAAATACCGCTATTTAGTCAAGCAGAATATTTCAATGTTCTCTCAGATGAAAATAAAGCCTTTCCAATACCTCTTAGCTCCAAAATATTTACTGTTCTGATGCCACTTTCTCTTTTATTCTGAGTATAGCCAGTCCTTGTGCTAGTCTATGTAGCACCATCTGCATAAGCAGAATAAAGAACACTTTTCAATTTCTTCTAGGTTTGAAGGCCTATGATTTTAAAAGGTAGAGGTTAAGCATATAAACAGGACAGTGAAGGCAGAGAACTACTTTGGAGAAACAGCAAGGAGAAGCATTCCTGATCAAATAAATACCAAAATTTTTCCACTGGCACTTCCCTATATTGTGTTTCCCTCGGTGTGAGAACCCATCAAAATGAAATTCTGGAAGGGTGGTTGGCAGCTCTTTTAAAGTCTCAAAATCAGATAAAAACCTAAGGCAAAGCTAAGGTCTGTACTGTGCCCATCAGAAGAGATTGACCTGGACCTACCAATCACTCAAAACTAACAAGATTCTCTATTTTAAGAAGCAATTATTCAAAGCAATTATTTCCTTAGTCAGTAACTGAGGCAGAGGTCACCTGTTATTCTATAGAGTAACTACATATTTATTCAAATCCTGAGACCTTATATGAGAAGAATTTTGCATCTCCTCATCAGTGACTTCCAATGCTGCATAAATCCATCCAGATTTTTTTCTTCACACTTCCAACTGTCCCAGGCCTCTATTGTGTCACTAGATATACATACCTCTATACATTCCTGAGTGATTAACTGATGTCACATTCATGTTCATATTAACATGTGCAGTTTGAAATAAACACAGCTGCATTTATGTCAATGATTTTATATTCAAATATATCTGATTATGCTGAAATAAACACAGCTGCATTTATTTCAGTGATTGTACATTCAGATAAGGATATTTGTTCAGTGTAATGTAATGTTCCTTCACACTGGCAGGGACATTGCTATTCTTTTTTGCATTTCCCTCTATCATTTTTCCAGATGGAAAATTTTGAACAGAGCCAGAAAAATGGAAACTGAAAAATTTATCTCGGAACCTGATATGTATAAAAATCCTTTTGCTTATTCTCAAAAATTACTTGACATCTCTGTATAAAGTATTTTTGCTGTTGAGGGTTTTTTTTTTATTCTCTCTCTGTCAAAGAGCAAGCTCACAAAAATTCCATCAAAACATTAAAGCCTGATAAAAATCTGAGTGTATATAGTGTACATATATAGGAATGTAAATATATATACTGGAATGTACAGCATAAAACCTTAAGAATGGAACTGCATCAGGTGTGTTTCTGGACAACTGCTGATGTTAACACACCATCTTCAACCACTGTCCTCCTAAGGAAATTTGTTTGAATGGAAGTAATAACTGTAAGATTTTTCTTTCTATTATCTGATCAAAGTACAGTTTTGCATGATGTTAATTCTGGCTTGCAACTCTAACCTCTAATCTATTCTTAGAAAATGACAGATTATATGTACTAGCAGTGACCAACCATTTAACTAGATGCATTTATCAGATGAGATGAACATCCAGCTTAGCAACTGCCAGAAATGGATCCCTAGAGAAGAACATGGGAAAAAAACCCAATCATTTCAAGACCAGTATAATCCCCCAATTTACAATGTACTGTTTATGAACCTTGTGAGCCAGAAATGGTGCCAGTGTTTAGTAGCTCCCTCAACTGATTTTTCCTTCCTGATCTTGTCAATCAGGTTTTTTATTGCAACCATGACACATGTCAAATTTTAGCAACCACAACATCCTGCAGGAAGAAGTTCCACAGCTTAATTAAATAGTATGTGAAGAATCATTCTCTTTTGTTTGCTTCCAACATGTTAACTGCTAGTTTCATTTGATAGCCTTTAGTTTTTGTACAAAGAGAACAGACACTGTTTCCTACTCATTGATATTTTGACAAAGAATAATGATTTTACAGACCTCTAATATATTATTCTGTTTTCTCTTTTCCATACTCAAGATTCCTACTCTATTTGGTTGTTTCTTTACAGAGGCCATTTTAAATCTGATCTGAACTTAACAATTATCTGACCACAGGCATTTCTACTTTCCTTTTCAGTTGTTAATTCTTTTGGGTCAAGCAAACTGCAAATCAACACATGCTTGTATACCAGCTGAGGAGATGCAAGTATGTGGTAAGAGGAAGGAGGAAAGGCTTGGTCCTGAAGAAGGTACCATGAGAATCAGATGGTAACCTGACTGTGAAAATTATAATCAGCAAACTACTACAATTAACATCCGAATTCTTTACTATTGCTATTACACTAACATTTCTTCCATTTTCATTAGCTCCATAACTCATTAATATCTATTTCCCACAAGTTATGATATCTCACTAATGCCATATGTGTTAGCTGGTATCACATCGACACTGAGCACTCCTCCATTTGTAGAAATGTCTTCCATACTATATCTGTTTAGATATTTAAAAGGTTAATATTTAGTTCCATTTGCAATGCTGACCTAGCAAGAAAGAAATTAATTTGGCATTACAACAGTAACATCAATTTCCCATGTAACTTTAGTAATGCATTTACTGGAAAGAGATTAATATCAATTCCATAAATCATTCACACGCTTTTTCCGGAGTTTGAGACATCTGAGTAATGTCATATATGTTAACTGATACCACTCTGTGCATGCTGCATCCATTAATCTATGCCTAGGGTCATCATTAGAACACACAAAAAAAAAATTAAAATCAATCTTTTGTTCTTAGGGTTTTTGCAACTTCTAACTTGCAGCAGTCCAAAGGTATTGATACTCTTGATAGAGTAACACTGCTCTGAACTGGGAAGAGACATGTTCAGAAACAGAAAACATTTGCTAAATTATCCCTGCTGGTAGCAATAACCACTTAATATCTTTCTGTGAAATATGGCATGAGTTACAGTCAACAAAATGGCTGAAGTGTTTTGCCAATCAGACACCCCTCAATGCCACAAAAGCAGGGGGAAAACAGACATTACTGAAATAACACATCAACCTTCATTCCTTTGTTTTCTGCTTTAGAGATGAGTGTTCTTATAGAAGTGAAAGCCAGGAGTTCTACCTGGCTTAGTGATTCCAGCCATACATGACAGATTATAATAGAAGAAATTTGGAATAACAACTAGTTTTTGCTCCAAAACACAGTTTAGTCGAGTATTAAATGTTTGTACACCGGAAGAAAGTAGCCTTAAACAGCTTTTTGCACTTTTTATTTCTACTGACATGCCATTATGATATCTGTCTGTATTGCTTTATTCCTGTTCTAGGACACAGTGGCAGTGCCATTGATATCATGGGAAGGGAGGCTATTTCTGTTCACTTAAATGTAAGCACACAGAGGATCAGAATGGTTCATAGTTTTGGAAGCATATTACAATTGTATATTAGATGGCCAAAATGCAAATATTTCCTAGGGTAGATTCCAGTTTGTCTCTGAACATAATGTTAACAGTATTGTCTTCTGTATCACCTTAGTTTCCATTTTTTAAACTTTTTACAAACAAAAATGCCCATTCTGGAAAATATTGTGCAACTCAAATTTTGCAGTATTTTAGCAATCACAAATAAGATTAATCTCCCCTAATTTTAGGTGTCTAAAGTTACATGTCAAGTCTTAACAACTGGGACACAGGCACCCCCAAAGGGCAATCCACCGTATATTATTTGTGCTTTTGTTCAAAAGATATCTTTCATGGTAAAGCTCAATGGCCTATTTCACGCCTGTAAGTGGTTACAACGAGATCAGCGGAATTACAATCACTTAGTGCAATTTTGAGTGTTGTGCAAAGTGTTTTATAAGTACATTATCCTATTTTTGAAATATAGAAAGATATTTAAAACCTTAACAAAAATGATATGAGGGTACTTCTCAGTCATATGAGATCTCTTAATACATTGTAAATCTTAACTTTTTCCAGCTGATTAATATCATTTGCAATCCATCAGCAATTAATTTTTTATCAGGTTTCTAATGTAAAATATTTTATGAACCTGCTATTGGAAAAAACAAACTAATGTTTGTCAATAATTTTCACTGCAAGGTGGTGGTATAGCAGTTAACATAATAATATGAGGTTTACAGTAATTGAGATTGAATCTAAAATTTTATAAAACTTTAATTACAACCTTTTGAACATAAACCACAATACAGAAATTACCCAATCATAACATTTTTTCATAAAAAAATAAGAATTCATCCAAAGGATAGAAGATTTAATGACTCTTGGCGGAGCTCCACTTTTTGGTTGAAATGAGAATAAAAGCAGACAGCAGCTTCATTTCTAATTTCAAGAAACACAGTATTTTTTAACAGTTAAACAGCATTTTAGCTGACTAACAAGCCAAAATATATATTTTCAAAGCCTTATTAAAAGCCCTTGCATTTAACAGTGTGAATGCTGAGATTTACGAACCTCTATGAGCCAACACAGCTCCTTCAATCCTCAAAAGTAATTATAAAACAAGCAATTTGAGCCACACGAAGCAGAAACTGTGGAGGTTTTTTAACCATCCTCACAACACATCACAGTCTACAGCCTAACTCCAGCTTCCTCGCGTGCTCCCAGTGACACCCTAACAAGCAAGGCAGAAGGCACTGGGATACATCCAGATGTGCAGGCCAGAGTGACAAACCAACACATCTGTGGCAAATGGCAACACAGCTTTCACCAAACAAAAGGGAAGATTTGAAGTTGTCAGCACCACAGTGTTGAAAAGTGTTTGAACAGTGTCAACACAAGATTTATATAGGCCAGGTCTCTACATCGAGAGCCTGGGGAGGCAAAAGCCACAGATATTTAGAGCCCACCCTGAATCAATCTGGGATGGAGCCAGGAAGGCAAATCATGGCTACACCCAGCAAACAGACCCTGCAAATGCAAAAAAAGGGGAGAGTTTTTAAGGGCTGAGATATTTGGTTTATGTTTTATTTTAAAAAGTTTTTTGTGTATCATGTAAAATTAATTAATTAAAAATTTGTTACCTCATGCAGAAGCAAAGCTACTGCTGATACATAAGTTCCCAGTCAAACATCTGGCTTCCAGCACTGGTGATATCATCTCCAAAAACATCTCATACAGAGAAAAATGACAAAGCAAAAAACTCAAGTCTTAGCCACAACACAGAAAAAGCTACTGACTAAATGGATGCCATCACAAATCACATGCACTAAGGCAACACAAGACAGCAGGGGCAGCTGCCTAAACCAAACTTTGAAGTCCTCTAGATAAAATGTCTGAAATATCAATTCACCTTGAGTATGAGATGACAGACTCCCCATGGAACATTTTTGTGTCAAAATCTGGGTCTCACTGAATCAGTAAGGATTTCTTTGTATAACAGAAGTGAATATATCCTTTTCTCCTTCTTATATTCTGCAAAATACCCATTCTGCCAGAATAGGATGAGAGGTGAATGTTTGTACAATCCTGCATTGCTGCTAAACTGAAACTGTGTTAATAATTTAATGCATTAATTAACATTAGGAAATAGAATTACAACTGCCTCAGTGTATATATTTCAAATGTGACATTTATTTGCTTTAAATTTGTTCTGTGCATAGATAACTCTGCTTCTATTTTTCCCTTAAACTAAACCATGTTTCTTGTGAAAACTGACATTATCCAAGAATTATGTCCTGGTATGCAAGAAATCTGAATTTTCAACAGTTTCTTTTATGCTAGTGATAAATCAATGCAAAAAGTTTATTTTGGTCATAATATTCTTAAATATTAATAAAGATAACAAGGAAGATTCCTCGTCAGAACACTAGCTATGGGAAACACAAATTCCTGACATACTTGCAAGTTGATAATTTTCTCTTTTCTTCACTCCTCTGTTGTTATAAGATAAAGGGTTCAGCCACCATTCTTCATTTTCAGTAATAGCATTTACTTAACAGCAATGATTTTTTTCACTAGTAATAGATTCATTAAGGGTAAGTAAAGTAGAAGCCACCAACAGATTGGGTAGCTCTCCTTCTGAAAAGGACCTGAACAGTGTAAGAGATCACAAATTTTATAGAAGTCAACAGTGCCATGCTATTGTGAAAAAGATCAGACTGACACATAGCAGAAGTAAATAGATGGCAAGGCATGTCAGGCAATAGTAATGGCACCAGCTTATCTGAGTATCATGCTCACCTTGGACCACTGCCAATCAAGAAAGGCACAAAACAGCTGGAGACAGGCCAGAGGAAATAAAGAATGATAGAAAATTTGGAAAATGTGAGCACTAAGGAACCACTGAAAAAAATTGCAGTTATTTAACCTGAGAAGAAAAAGGCCAAGGAAAGATATGAGAGCAGTTTTCCATTAAGTCAAAGAAGAAAGGAATAATCTGCTTTCTGTGTCTATAGGACTGGACAAGAATTAATGCCTTGTTGGTAAGAACATTTCTACATAGAAAGAAAATGTTTCTAACACTGAGCAAATTGCAGTGTTAGAACGGATTGCTGCTTTCTCAATGAAACTCACTGAAAGTCTCTGAAAAAGATAGATAAATATCTGTCAGGAATGGCAAAAATACTGTATTTTGCCTCCCAACAACAGAGTGGACTAAAAAGAAATCCCAATGGTCATTTCAATTCTATTTGTATGGGTTTTTGAAAGCAAGGCACTTCAAAACAGCAAGCAGGATATTGGCTTTTAGACTACATAAAAACATACCTGTCTGTCTCAAACAAATTCATGCTTTTCAAAAATAGTTAATACAATGATAGCCATTACAAAAACAAAAACATTAAATAACATTTCTTCTGCATGTGTTAATATTTTTCCTGATTTCTACAAGTTTAATACTCTTCCTCTATTTGAAATTATATTTCCTTCCATTTCTACAGTATAAAATCATAGTCATTGAAAAACAGGTCTAGAAGGGAGCCTTCAGTTCTACCAACCAGATCTGTCAAGAAAATAGGAAGGCAGCCAAAGAAAGAAAAGCTACTTATGGAATCACATTTAACACAACTTCTGTTTTAGAACCATAGAATCATTTAGGTCGGAAGGGACCTTAAAGATTATCTAGTAATGACTCCCCTGCCATGGGCAGGGACACCTTCCACTAGACCAGGTTGCTTGAAGCCCCATCCAGGCTGTCCTTGAACGCTTGCAGGGTTGGGGCATCCACAGTTTCTCTGGGCAACCTGTGTCAATGCCTACCACCTTCATTGTAAACAATTTTTCCTTATATCCAATCTCAATCTACTCTCTCTCAGTTTAAAACCATTGCACCTTGCCGTGTCCCCACAGGTCTTGGTAAAAAACATCTTTATCTTTCTTATAGGCCCCCTTTACACACCGAGAGGCCACAACAAGGTCTTCCCAGAGTCTTCTCCTCTCCAGGCTGAACTGTTGCCCGAAATCAAATTAAGGAATAAAAAACACAAACCCCAACTCTCCCTGACTGCCTCCAAAGGAGAAGAGCTCCAGCCCTCAGAGCATCTTCATGGCCTCCTCTGAACTCCTCTAGCAGGTCCATGTACTTCTCGTAGGGGGCACCCCACGGCTGGGTGCAATACTCCAATTTCAATAGGACATTACCATTTTATGGTGGCACTCAAAGAACAACAGTGCAGTTCTTATAAACATTGTATGCTACTGCTTGGATAATAGGAGGGGATAGATTTCAACATCAATAGCAATTTCATTAATTATCCAATAATCAGTTAATTTGCTTTGACCAGTAAAGGTACTCTAAGCAATTACTTGGTTGACATATAACAAAAGATAAAGTAAATTTACATATGAAGTGTACACAACATTACTCTCATTCTTACTAATACATCATCATCATGAGAAAGTAAATGAAGGTATTCATTTCATTCATATTTGTATTTTGGAAGTGTCTGAATATGCAAAGCAACATCACAGCCTCATCATGGTACAGTGTAAATAAACAGAGTATTTCAAATAGCACCTGCCTCTATCACATGCTCCTATTGTCAAAGCATACAAAGTATGAACATTACCTTTGAACTGATTAAATGTTTTAATTCAATAATACAATTAATTCCATTGTTCAAAAACTGGAATTAAACCATCATGCAATGATTCATGTTACTTCACAAATAATTTGATGCCTGCTACTGATCTTTTCCATTGCAGAGCAGTTAGCACAACGAAGAAACTTTCTCAGCTTGGCCAGCTGATTAATTTCATAAGCCATTTTCTGATACAAAAATGCCACACAACCACACAACTATTATGAAAAAGAAACCAAAGTATTTTTAAAATACATAACTATTGTCTGAACTTTCAGAGACACACCTTAAAAAGAAGATATTCTTTATTATTCACTGCATCATTTGCACTTTTTTACATAATGTAATCACAGGATTTAAATAACTCAATTTAATATTTATCCAGGAACTGGCAACCAGTATTCTACCCTGAGGGACGTAGCTCTTCATGAAAAGCACATTTGACAAGACACTGTAGCAGTTTTGGCATTACCAGCACCTCTCACATAAACCATGCTGAAAACTATAGTTTATCCTGCCAAATGCCTTTTGTACATATGGTGTTTAACAGTGCTCTGTAGGTCTGAAAGCCAATAATAATAGATTTAAGCTAAAAATCTGGAAGCACACATGTATGTGACATAAAAACTTATACAATTCTACATATTCATATACATATTTACCTACATAACCCACAGGCATATAAACATACATGATTAAAATTGTTCTTTAAATTAATACGCTAACTATAACTCTTATAAAAAATATTTTTTCTTTCAGTTGCAGTAGCTTCCTAAAGTTTAAATCTCCTCCTATTGACATCAGAGGCAGAACTTCCATTAACCTCAGCAGTACAGAATCAGGCCACAAGAAACACGAAGAAATACCTTTAAAGACAGAACATACACATTTGTAAAATATTCTAACTTTGCAAGGATGGACTTGGCATTATATGAGGTTAACTGCCCCAATAAATTTTTAAATTAAATATTAAAATAGCATGTTTTAAATACTTCATCTGGGATTAATGGTCTACAAATACTGTATACAACAATAGAATAAAATCCAATTCTGTATTCATGTGGATAGAGATGGTCCTGATGAAATGAACGTTGTAGGTTAAGAGCAAACTTTACAACACTTTTGACATTTGAACAGTCTGATTTTATGTCCTTCTCTGACTGAAGTTAATCAGTTAACTTTGTCAAGTAATATTTAATGTAAGCCTTCTTTACATTTAAGACATTGTTTATGAAAATCAGTTATAAACTGCTAATATACTGACAACTAGGTAACATAAAATACTGCTGAAAATACTTACCACTTTCAAAGCAGGCATCAAATATAAGGTGTCCTTTTTTAGGCTGCCCACAATAACCAGCTGGGAGAACAATGTACTTGTTCACGTTCCCTGCTATGATATCATCACTTCCAATGGCACTGCCTGTTGCAGTAAAAGTGAAAAAAAAAATAAATATACATATATAGAAACCAGAAGGCTACTCCCCCAGGCATTTCTATACAACATAAAATTTGCACCATTTCACATATGCACCAGTAAATGAACTCTTTCTTTTCAAAGTGTATTTAAGAATTTGGATATAATTATGGCATCATGTGTTAAAGCCTCTCTAAAAGTAACAAACCACTCGGCCTAGTTTCTTGCACATGTATGACCCGTGGCTGAACACTCTCGTATGCAATTGTCTGATATTCAGCTGGATCCACGTGTTTTGATGGGAGATCTCTAGTACATATATCCTGCATGGATTCTTTGGAATTGGACTCCTTACCATCTTCTTACTTTATCACAATTCTCAGAAGCATCTTCCCCACTACTGGCATTAATGGGATCTTTTCTCCCATCTTACTGCGTATTTTCATGCATTTTAAATGAACTTAGAACCTTTGAGACTCTTCAGTTCCACTCATATTTGAAATTTTAGAACTATTAGAAGGAAGAGACATGCAAAGTCATGTGACTACTTGAGCCTGGGGTGATTAGGGGAAAAAATTCAGAAAAAGAACTTAAATAAAGAATTTTTTTTTACATAAGTTTATTTCACGATAAAATAGATAAGGACACAAATTTTCTATACAGTGGGATAATTTTTGTCAAAATAGATCAGTAGCTTATATATCAAAGACTTTGTCCTTACAGTAAATTGTATTAACAAATACCAGTCTGAAAAAAAATTTGTTTCCAAATAAGAGATGGAAGAAAACTAATTTCTGTTTTCATTTGAGAAATGTACAAGAAAGTTAATAATTGTACATTATATTATACATTTCTTTACAGTGAAAGAAATACACACTACAATAACTACCTGATCATTCTTTTGAAATTGGCTCAATATTTTCTTCCCTATTTACTGTTTGGACAAGAAATATTTAACAATAAAAAAACTATCTTTTATGTTACAAAATCTAGAAGAAATGCATATGTCTTCAAGCACAGAAGGCATGTGATGGGGTGATGGGATAATGGGATGATAATATCTTATTTCATTCTGATAAATAGGACTACTAAGGCTTCTAGAAATAGACTTTTGGTCTGTACTGATTTTCTTGACATTTAAATGGGTTATGGGGGATGATAAATGCGACATAAAGCTCAATTTGTTTTATTTTTATATTGAAAACTATTTCACAAATGTTACAAGCAATTCATATTGGTCCTGAATGATGAAAACAGCTTATTAATTAAAACTGACCTTTCCATACATAAAAGTATTCCACCTCTTGAGGCAAAACACCTTAGCTGAAGTAACAAATTATATCAATGTATTAGTGACACCACAGTTAAAGGGTCTGTCAGGTTTTCTACTATATATATTCACAGGTATATAAATCCCAGATTAAAAAATATGTCTATCCAGGTCAACATTCAGCACATAAATCCCCAGTCTTCCCAGGGAAGAAATTTGAAACTTACTCCCTTTGAGAAATACTACAACAGAACAAAGAGAATTTAGACCGTTACACACTTTATCATAGTCCAAGAATGTAGACATTAAATAATGCATGCTATTACTTTTTTAGCAAAATTATTATTTGCAACCTCTAGGTTATTTGTTTTAGACTGAATAATTACCCACAGACAGAAATCTGCAGCACTTAAATTGTTTTCTTTAAACGTATAATTGCTACTTACGATATTTTTAGCCGGATGTTTTTTACCAGCATGCTGACACCACTTGCTTAAAGCCTGGTAACAACCAGAGGCAAACTTAGACCTGGAGGGGGCATCTCTGTAACTGCATGGTTGTGATCCTGTCACTTGAAAAAATTCATCCCTCTGCATCATGCAACCTGTAGTTCAGAGCAAGAGCAAGAGGAAAAAACATTTCCTCACTTTCACTTGATTCCACTCTGATTAAGACTCTCCCATATACCTGTTGCAGTTAAGATTATTCAAGTTAATAATCTGCAATCCAGCACGTGGAATTAACAAAGAAAAACTAATGGAAAACCTGTAGATCTCCACAAAGAGTGCCTCAGCTGCCAGGGAGCAAAGTAAAAGACAGGGAGGCAGGAAGTCAGCTGAGTAGAGCAGACAGAAAACTCAACTCCTCCTGGTAAATGTTCAAATCTCAGCTAAAATAGGCATCTTATAAATTTGAAAAGATGGCTGGGAAACACTACTTAAAAATTATTAAACTAGAAAAGATGACATTCATAACACTGCCACCATAAGACAGTGTAGGAAAAGCAGGCAGAAGGCAGAAGAGAGAGATGCATCTCCCTGGCAAATTAGAAAATCTGCCAATGGAGTCTTTACACCGTGCAGAAGGAAGCTGTCAAGTAACTGTGTCCCAGCAAAAAGTTTCCATCTGCTCCTCCTGACCTAATGTAGCCCTTCAGGAATGAGAATGAAATCATCAGATAGCCTGTAATTCATAGTCCTTTAACAATATTAATATCTCCTTGCATGCTCTTTATTCAGAATGTACTGTTGTTATGAGTTATCTTTAATCTCTAAACATGCAGAACTGCAGTGTCTGAACTTCACATTATTATAAAGCACAACAGCACTCTGTGCCTTCTGGCATGTTCTCCTTGGGTGATAAAGAAAAGGCCAGCCCACTGCCCGAAAAAGAGCCTGCATTGCTGTATTGCTCCATTACAAAACGGCTTCACGCTTGTCTGTTCAGCAGATGCGGCGACTGTTGCTGAGAATACATTACCCTCCTCAGACAGAGGGAATGCCTCCCTGGGCTTCAGTCCTCTGGCCAATAAAGAGGTACTGTCCCCACAACTGGGGAGCCCTAGGCAGATTTTCCTGACTGAAGGCAAAGATGTGTGACAGAACCTTGTGGGGAAGGGAAACAGCTCCTCAGTCTGAAACAAACTGAAGGAAGAGAATTAGATGAAGTACATCCTGCACATTGCACTTAAGGAAAGCAGATTCTCCTTTGAAAAAAAAAAGGTTAGGTAAGACATGCAAAAGCAAAACTTAGCAAAGAATTTGTCTCAGACTGTAGGTCTTATTTTGTCAGTTATTTTTCTTATAGGCTGTAAGAAACATAGCTATTTTATTCTAATTCTTCAGAGCTTGAACTCCAGGAGGCTCCAGCAAATCCCTGAGATTTACTTTTACCACAGTATTAAACTTTGATGGCAATTTTCTATCAGGTATGAAATCTGTAGGTGCCTAAAATCTCTGCAAGTATATAAGGTTTTAAAATAAAACGTGGACAGAGTCTTCTGGTATCTGCATTCATCAGTATTGTCATTGTGGAACTATTTCACATCAAATTAGTGAAAATGAGTAGAATCAGTTACAGAAGACTGGGGTTCACAGGAAAAAGAGTTTGGAAACTTATAGAGCTTCCTGACATTCTTAAAGAGTAAAGCCAACATTTTTTCATTTAGGCAAAGATGAAATCAGCACTTGCTGCAATAAACGTCACATAAATTTAGGCATATTTTCTTTAAGAACTTTAGTTTCCAGAGGAAGGTGCCTCTTTAGTAAAGTGATAGTTACTCTTTGAAGTGGGTAAACAATGAGCCCAGCTTCCAGATGTGCCAAAGCTCAGGATCCACAGTTAGCAGCCAGCAGCTCTCCTCATGCTACATTAGGTAGGAGAGCACAGCTACATTAAAACAGACATAGAAAAATATAGCGTGAATTTGCCTGGAACACCTGCATCATTCTTCTAATCAGACTTACTGCCTAATGAAGAGAGACAATTAGAAAGGTGAGGTAATATGAAAAGATGCAATAACTGCAAGTGAAAGTAGAAGTCTCTAAATATTACAAATGTCATCAAGAGACTTTGCATTCTGTTACAAGATCCTTATTATAGAATAAAATCAGGATACCTCTTGCTATTGAAAATATCTGCAGTGTAAAGATCTTAATAGCCAGATTCCAGTTACCCAGGGGCTGAAAAAGGTTTCTAAGCATCCCAATGAAGAGCTTCAACAGCCTTGAGCAGTATTTTTAATGCAAACCCATATAAAGAAGTGAATCTGGACTTTCAATACCGTTTGCAACAAATAGTAATTCCTTCAGATGACCAACAGCAACTCCTTTTAGCTCCATAATGCAGCAAGTCTCTAGATGAACACTGCTCAACTCATACCTTGGCTAAATAGAACTTATGAAGGTTGTGCCAGTAACAGTGGTTGCTCCACAAACCAGAACACTGACAACAGAACCTTTCTAGCAAAATTCTTTGAAGTGATAGCATTTGTACAAACTGTAGTCTTCGCACCTGTTTATTTTCTCTTATTCTTTGAAATTTTTTAATGAAAGTTTTTATATCATTGTCCCTAAGCTTCAGCAACACTGATATTCAGGAAGACTTGTAATTTCTGCTGCAAGACCTGAATGCTCTATGACCATTCTAAAAATCCTACAGGCAGCAGCAGTCAGGAACTTAGAACTCTAGCTCTCCTGATTTAAAAAATGCTAAGAGAAAGAAGAAAACGCAACTGTCATTTCGATCTTCACAGCCATGTATCCTGAAGCAAGGCTTGGGCATGACCCTGCAAATCTAAACATACTGCAGAGCGCTGTCAATCTGAAACGTACTTAATTCACAGGCACTGTGATCTGAAAAGAAAGGGAGAAAACTATGTTAAGACTACAAATGCCAGGGTTTGAGATAATGCCTGGTGTGGTACCAACCACACCTGCTGCTTCACATTTGGATACTGTGCCCATTCTGTCACCATTACCCATTTCAAAGGTACAAGGAAAAATGTTGATTCTCACAAGGCATTCTCAGACAGCTTGGTCTAGTTCTAAAAAATAGTAACATCATGTTGTCAATTACAAACCAAATTTGAGATAAAGCATCTTTAAAGTAATTGTGTCTTCATTACTTTCCTCCTACAGTTTGACCAACAGACTGCTTGTCAAGTCTGTCTCCAAACTGAGATGATATTCATATTCAAGAAAACAAGCAAAATAAAGACGAACACTAGTTTAGCAGAGATTATCAAGTAAATTCTGAGCTTTGCAAAGGTTCTGAAAGTACACAGGAGAAAAAACCTGCAAGTTTACTGCCATGGACTTGAAAAAGTATGTTGTTGGTTGCATAATAGGAAGGAGTTTATTGTCTGGGTTTTATTGCACGAGTTACTCTTCCTACAGAGGCTACCATACAACATGTCCTTTCAACGTTCCTAATATGGCTCCTTAGCTAATGCACCATTAATATTTTATTTGGGGTTAGAAGGCATAAGTAGATCTAAATACTTCATATTTATTTATATATATGTACCCAAAGTGCTTTACTCCAGCAGGTGTGGCATAGGTGTCACAGTCAACGCAGAGAGTAGAAAAGTCTTGTTCTTACATGCAAACATGTCAAAGAAAAATGATCACTAAAGATGTCATATTGGGCTCCTACAAAAGACTTAGTGGTACCACAAAGAGTTCTTTGCCCTAAATGCTTATACTGAGCAGAGAGCCCAAAGGTAAGTGGAACAAAAAGGTACATAAGGTGTTTAGTCCAAAATTAAACCATCAACCAGCTGCCTGGCCAAGTGTGAAAAGACAGTGAGAAATCTCCACTCAAAAAGACTAGATCCAACAGAGATACATTATAGCTCCTTTCCAAAAACTAGTGAAGAACACTGAACTGAAGATACCTGGCAGACTGATAGTGCTCTGCACTCCCAGCTGTTGGGATTGTCTTATGAGTTTACAGGAGAAGAAAAAAAGTCAAGTTTTGTGGACTTGCTTTTGTTTCATATGGGATATTTGTTTCCAATCTTTAATCTAAAAGCATAACTTTAACCTTTACTTCAAGATTATTCATTTATTATCACAATGTGGGCTATCTTCAAGGATATACCTTTTTCTCAGAGGCAAATGGCAATGGAATTTTTTGTATCACTATAGTGAAACCCAAAATGTCCAAGAAATTAACGCTTCATACTCAGTAAGCAAAAAAAAAAAAATCCATTACTCTTTTTACTGCACTTGTAATCTTGAACCTAAAATACCCACCAGAAATGAAAAGATACTGAAAAAAACCAGTAATACCAAATGTGTTAACTGATGTTTATTTAAAAACATTATAAGAATCAAGTATTTGGCATCTTGATAATATCAAAGGTATCACATGATGCAACAGTTGCTATAGCAGCAATACTTTAAATAAAAAAACAGATCAAACAAAAGCATAAAACATATAAATTGTAAACAAAAATATGGTACATTACATACATATGCAGCTAGAAGAAAAAAGAGAAAATAAAGATACTGAGCTCAACTAGTCCTCAGAGTTGCATCTGCAAAAAAGTAACTTTATCAGCAAGTCCACACTTTCTGGGAAATAAGAGACAGCTCAAAGAATTAGGTCTGTATATGAATAAGAGATGCTGAAACACCAGTTGAAGAGTGCACAGGAATTCAAGTTCTAGGTCAGCAAAAGATTTTTCTGGGGTGTTCCTACCATGCAAGTGGAAATTCTGTCTCTAGAGATCCTGAGGCTGGAAAAGAACTGAAGAGTTAAAGCAGATACGTTGTGTGCTGCTACAGAACTTCAATGGGCGAAACTCTCTTCTGTAGCAAAAGCATGCAAGCAATTTCCAAAGGCAAGGAGTGCATGTGACCTGCAAAAAATACCAAGTTAAAGCAGCCCAGGAATTGCAGGGTTTGGAATCGTAGTGGAGGAAATTTCCGTTACGGGCAAAAGCTCATGTTACCTGCAAAACCAGAAAAAAATGGTGGTGGTTGAAGTTACTCACTGATATTCAGTGGTACTATCCTAAAATGCAGTAAATATTTCCCATGCTACCTAGTGCTGAAACAAATCAGCTTTTATATTTTTGTGTAATATGTGAAGAAGGATAATGTGGAAGGGAGAGGTTCATGGATGTACACTTTGTATGGATGCTATGAATACACTCATGTTTCAAAAGCTGCCCCGGGTATGAGGCATTGATTTAACAAGAGCAGGTTATCCAGCTTATGCTTTCAGTTTTATTAAATGACAGCATAACTGGAAGAAGTCATGCCAAAATAAATTGCTGAACTAAAGATAACTCACAGTGAGACAAGGTAAATGATATGTGGCAACCAATGCAACGACCCTGATCCCTGACAACGTAGCCTTCAGTGACTATAATAAAGTTTAAATCTCTCCAAGTTAACAACTTTATGTGTCTCCTTTCTATAGGACCAAATGATTCTCATCGGGAAACTGAAAAAGACTCAATAGGTAATAACAATTCTCAATATAACAGAGAAGTAGGTTCATTCCAGCTTTTGCAAAAGTCCAAGGCTTTATTTATTGTCCTAGTTTTCATCCTCCTCAGTCTTGACTACCACATTAAAGATGTTTGTACACAAAAGGGATCTCCTAAAAATATCAAGTATGAGGTACTATGGAAGGCTTTCAAGAATATCAAGCAGGTCAAGTATGGAACACATAAACAGTGCTTTATCTGTTTATGAAAATTAGCCTGCTCCTGCCAAATTCCCAGCATTTCTAATGTCTTAATATGTTTTCTGATGGAACTGGAGCTTTCCAGACTTATATTTACAGACATGTCTATGCCATACTTTGGAAACATGAGCTTTTTTCTTGTAATCCCAGCAAGACCAAAGGGAGACATTATAGCTGTGATGCTGCAGCTGAGCTTGTAAATTGTATCATGGACATTATTCCAGGGTTAGCTCTGAGGGAACACAGCTGTGCTTTCTCATTTGGATCAGCCCTTTATCTCATTCTCAGGTCTTCTTCAAGAGTAATCAGCCTGGTGAGCCTCTGTGCAGGACAGCTGTGGTACTACACCAAATGCACTATTCACAGGTATTTTGATTTTTTGATACCTAAAATGAGACTACTGTAAATTTCTTGTGGATGCACCTATCCAAAGGAAAAAACATATTTGATTGTCACTAAGTTAAGTGTTCAGAAGATTTCAACTCAATTCCTGACTCAACCACTATCATCATTGTGGTGCTAACAAATTTTTATCATTGGGAAACAAGACCTTCCATGAGGAGAGCACAAAATCCTGTGGAGGAACACATCAGCAGCTTTGCATAGCATCATCTTTCTCTTCAAGACCTTCCTGAGGTGATTGGAAGGGAGGTAGCTGCACACTGCTGCAACTGCTGGGACTCTCATTAGTGTGGGAACTGCAAACTGAGCAACCTCAGTGCACAGACAATTTCCTGTGTATTACATACCATAATTCATGTACCCTCCTTTGGGTTAAACTTTTCTTCCTTGGCTCTGGCTTCCTAATTACCTGTTGATTAAAGGAATGTCTTCTGCCAGTCAATTTAAGCCAACCGTACTTTCAGGCAGTTAGTTTCTTCACTTTCGATTTAAACTCTTCTTGACTACTACATATTTAAAACAATTTGGATATTTTAGTACTACTTCCGGAATAATTGGTTCCCCAAGGTTGCTGAAATCAATTACACAATTAATTACTGCCATAGTTGTAATTACTCTTTGAAAAACTCCTTTTATAGCATCTTTCCCCCTGCTTTCTGAAACAGTCCATTCCAAAAAGTATTTTAAACTATTGAGAATTTTTTCCACCCAAGCACTGCCCACTCACATTGCTGAACTTACCTTTTATTTAAGAAAGCTTTAACATAATCTAGTGTTTCACATCAAATAATTAGATCATTGTAGCATTTCATTTTATTCACAAAGTGTAAGAACTGTATAGCAAAAGAAATTAAATATTGTTTCAGAATTCCTGTTTTCTAACAAAAAATGTCAGCAAAACCAAACTTGATCTATTAACTTTCTTGCATCAGCAATGTAACAACAGGAATTAAAGTACAGAGAACACTACTAACTAATACAGCATATTCAGCAGTTTTTTAACTAAGCAAATACTAAGTTGATACAATATTTATGGGAATATGAAATGAATACAAAATATTTCAAATATTCAGAACGCAAGCCAAAATTCTACCTTCAAGAAAGCTTACATAGAGAAAGTTCTGGGATCAAATTACTGATTATTTGTACTGCTCAGAAAGAAAATAACCAGCAGATAAACTGGTATTGTGCCTAGTTACAAAACACCTGTTACTGTGGAGGTTCCAGGTAGAGGGAAGTAGTCAGAGACAATCCATCTCAAAATCCCCTTTGACATGGACAGTTCCCATGAAATAATGCTGCTGCCTTTGGATTTGAATAGGTTATTTGAGGATTTCTTCATTAATCAAAAGCATCACATGCCTCATCTGCAGTCTAGATGCACGAAAACATGACAGTCACTTGACAGGTTACCCAGCACTGAATTTCACTGTAATTGCCCAGTAACTTTGCTGCTTATTGCAAATGAAAACACATCAGCAGACCTGCCACGAATCCAAACGGGCTTTCTCTGCAATGGATTCCTGCTGCTCTGCTCTGGTGATTCACGGGAACTGATGTTCCACTGGCTTTTGTGAAAATTGAAGTTCAACACATTTTGCAAGATGCTTATGAAACAAAACGTAAAAGGAAAATCTTGCCCATCTTCACTTGTGGTTATGAGATCCACTGCTAAGTAAATAGCTCTATAAATTACTAAGTAAATGAAATAGGTAGAGAGCTTATTCATCTAATAATAAAAATTTAAGACAACTACTTTGTCCTCCTGTCCCCTTTTCTTTGCTTGACTTTTGCTACAATGAAACTATGAAACAAGCTAATTCACCATATTAAGAGAACAGGGACACACATGTATATTAGAAAACACATGTACCAGAAAGGCTAAGTTTTAGTCTCTAACCTTTATAAATTACTTGTCCTAAAATGGAAGTAAGCTCAAAAGCCTTTACCATACATGTATATACATCAAATTCAATGCCAAACATCTGCAGGATGACAGCCCTATATTTAATACTAAAGCTCACATCCTGAATTTGAGAGCCTGTGACAAAATGAAACTGGAGTAATTATTATTATTTTGGTAGAGCAGTTTTCCAAACCATTTCAACATACAAACAGTGGAATTACTTCAAACAAATCTGTAAAAACCTAAAGTTAACAAATATAGCACTTCTTAAATGGCAGGCTTGGCCTCTGTGGCAAAGTCTAGAAAATGAGTCGAGGGGACAATGCCACATGAAGCTGGGATATGGGACACATTGATGCATACCCGTAACCAACCCTCAATTAATTGTAAATTGGTTTACCTCTCTTATAGATTAATTGCAGACACAGCTTGAGCCTAGAAGAACTTATTATCTCAGGTACAATGCAATCTAAACAGGGCAATTCTGCATCGAGGCTCTGCATGCCAACTACTTTGGGGGATTACTTGAGAAATCTAAGCCGGTTTCTGTAAAATCACATCGTTCTGGAAAAGGGCAGCACAATCAATCCTCCAGAAACAAGAGTGATGCAGCTCCATGTGCACACCCAGGGGGCTTTGCTGGGACTGGTCAGCATCCAGCAGAAGCAGCACAGCCGGATCTCAGTGACATCAGTAGTAAACATCTGTGCCAGACTCCTCTCCACATCCTCTAGCACTCTGTTTATCTGGGGGTTGCTGCTTTCTATTACCAGGGGATCCCAGGCCTTTAGTAAGAAAAAAAAGAAAGGATGACTATACAGCCATTTCCCCCTGTGACTTTTGCCCCCAAACCCCGACGGGAGGAAGGAAAAATTCCCTCTTTGTCTACAGCACAGGCAAGTTGTCCATGTCTTCTGCAGCAGATGGCAGCTACTGTATGAAGTGTCCCACCTGGAAAGCAGGCTGGTGTCCCACTCCTGTCAGGGGCCAATGTGGAGAGCAAGCTGGTTCCACGGGAACACAGGAAGCTGACTTTAAAACTTATTTTATTGAGCATTAAATCTATAAAGCTCAAATTCCAAAACCAGAAATGCTATATAGGCCATATAAATGCATTCAGAGGTTAATATGGTTTTTTGCATGAGACTTCTGCATACTAAAAAGTGACAGCCACACTAAAGAAACTTGCAGAAACTCCTGTTTTACAAATTTCAGTATAAAACCTATTAAAATTCTCAATATGTCTCGTTTTACTTTTTATAAATTCAAAAACCTCCTCTCACAAGTGCTAATAATTAATAGGGTGCTTTGAACTTCACTGAAAGAAAAAATGTTGGGAGGCTTGAGGTAAGTAACTTTTCAAAGCTTTGATTATTCGTCAAAGAAAAAACTGTTTGAAATATGGCTAGGAAATGGTAAACCTCTCAGAAATGGCAACTGGAACACCCAACACATCCCTGTTTCTTTCTTTTTCTGAAATTATATCTTCTGGCTCTATAAAGCCTTCATTAGTATTTCTCAGGTTTCCTTATATGGCAAATTATATAATAGAAATATGATCAAAGCTCTAAGTACCAGAAATATACCAGCAGCTCTTCTTCGATGAATTTTTCTAGTGGGGATTGTTTCCACCAGATAACTGAAAAAAGTTGGAAATTAGTTGAATATCAGCCTACTGGCAACAGAGTCTAATGATTATTATAATGTTTTTTCTGCAGCAACTACACTTAATCTCTACATAAATTTTGAACAAATATTTCAACTTAAGCAGTAAAAGTTGAAGTAGTTAATGGTCTTACAAAGTGCCTCAAATTTACTAACAAGCCTTTCTCTAATGTCCCCTGGATTTCCTACTGCTTAGGCTGAAATGTCCTGGTGGTATCAGTAAATTGTGGCAAATGTTTTTGTTGAACAAAACCCATTTTAGATTTGTTTAGAAATCCATCCTGCACCATTTTACAAACAACTGCAAACAGCTTTTCCTGGTGTGTCAACATTCCTGGTGTTGATAGGAGGAGATAATGGGCAGATCGCAGATCCCTTCCAGCATGAAGGTTGCAAGGTCTTTTCCCACACCCTGGAATTCAGCTACATTTATAGGTTAGTACTGTATATTACAAAATAATTTCTACTGTTTATATACACTCGAAAATTCAGAAATCATTTAAGAAAAGACAATTTAATTGAAGAAACTAAGTTTGCCTGGGAGATCAGAAGAATATACGGTGTTATTTTAAAGATTAAGCAATATTGTTAAAGTAATTGGCTGATTTCTCCTACTTTAAATTTCCTCATGATAAATTCAGTGAATGAGAAGTTCCAGTAACCAAAACAACATCTATTTAAAGACAAATAAATTATGTTCTTACTTATTTTGGCTTTTTCTTTAATAATTAAGGCTGCCTAAAAGAAACCAGTATACCCCTAATATTAGAATGCTTTCATATGTTTATTTTTAAGACTAACTATTCTTTTTTGAAAGAATAATCAAAAACTACCTTTCAAACAGTCCAGCTCATCACTATCACACTAAAATCCATCAGAAAACACTGCAGAGCTTACACCAAGTTCTCTGAAATAATGATCTCAACACTAAGTGGTTTGGGAGCACTAATTACTATCCAAACCTCGAGTGGGGCTTCAGCATTCAACAGTGGTTTGCAGCTTTCCTCCCTGAAGGTGGGTCACAGCCCATCTGAGAATGCTTTGAAATTTCTTACCATTTTTAATATGAAATGTGACTTGCAAAGGACTGATCATGACATGCAAATTAATATAAAAAACTACACATTCAAATGGAAACCTGTTTATGCCAATAACAAGGATCTTTGGTGTAAAAACACTTATTTATATCCTGTCCAGTATTGTGAGTACATGCCTTTTTTTGCTTTCACTATGATTTCAGTGATGATGACTCAATGAAATGCCAAAACACTAATATCCATGAAATGACTACCAGCTGTGGAATAACACCTACTAGAACTGTCAATTCAGGCTAATATGCAGTTGCCTCAGACAGAAAACTATCACAGAACTTGGAGATAACCTGCCCCCTTTGATCATTCAGGCCTCTGGAAGGGAGTCCTCTGAAGGTAACACAGAAACCTGGGGAGAATGAGATAACTGGTGAAATTCTAAATTTTAAAATACATTCCTGCTCATGGGACAAAAAATTTAGGAAATACAGGCACACTGTACTCACTTCAACCTAATCCTAAAGTTTCTTTAGCGAAGTTAATAATGCCCTCTTTGCTACAGAATTGGAAAAACACTGGTTTTGAAGAAACTCAACTGAACTGGCTGCCTTGCTGTACCCTGTATCTTCCTAAGGTTTAGGACACCAAGATCAGCTGAGAGGAACAACCAAGAAGCTCCTGAAAGACACGCAGAACAGCATTGCACACATTTATCACACTTTTTACCTCAAGTGGCCCAAAAATCCAAAATCAGTTCTGTAGATAATGCATATTCATTGGGAGCCACTTCTAAGGCTGAAAAGCAGAGCTGCAGCAGCAAACATGGCAGCTGGGAAAGTGAACTTCTGGTCCAGGTACCCAGATAAATTATGTGTGGTGCTGTGGGGTATTAAATATTCAGGAAAACTGTCATCTTTGTATCATCCTCCAAAAGTAAATATCTCTAATTTTCGTAACATATTTTGGGGGCTTTTGTTTTCACATGGTTGGAAAATACCTTAACTGAGCTTTGTTACAACAGGAAAGACCCCCGTACCTGGAGGTTCCTTATCATTTATTAGGAAACATAAAACTTCATTTTCCAAACTTATCTTCATATACACAGTTAAAGCCGTTTGTTAATGCATCCTGAATAGGAAGATTAACATTTGGCACCTTCCTTCCAGAAATGCTCAGTAACAGATAAGGGATGGGAGGTGTCAGGCGCGCTGCTCACCGCCCCTCTGCAGCCTCTGGGCACTTCACACCTCCCGGACAGGCCAAGCAGCACCAGCAGGTCGACCCACGAGCTATCAGCCTTGTGCTGCAGTTTCAGATCCAGACCTGCGTCTTCATGTATTTTTTTTCTATCCTAATTAAAGCAGGCGGTCGTTTCTTGGGTGAGGGGAGCTCCTCCGCTCTTCGCCACCGCCACCTTTGCCCCTGCGCGGGAGGACGGAGCAGAGGGCGGGAGGACGGGCAGGGATGGCGGTGTGCCCCCATCTCCTCCTCCTCCCCCGCCCAGCCAGGGCTCAGCCCCGCAGCGCCAGAAGCGGAGCCGGGATATGGCCCTCGCACCTTCCAGCCCGCAGTGGGTCAGTCCCCCTCAGGCAGGGCTGGAGCGCCGGGAGCAATACCCTCTCTACCTGCCTGAAGGGGCTTTCCCCACGACCACCTTTCCCCCGGGAAGACGCTCCTCATCCCTCACGCGAAGGGGCCTTGCCCTTCGCCGCAGCTCCCCGGGCAGGAGCCTCTGCCGCGGCCCCTTCACCACCTCAGTGCCCTCGGCCGGAGGCGCTCCCCTCCCTCTCCCCCGAGAGAAGGGCTCCGTCTCCTCACTCCGCTGCAAGCCAGGCCCCCTCTACCGCCAGAAGCCCATGGAGAAGGGGGGCTCCCCCTCTCCCCCCGCCCAGGCGACTGCGGCTGGCACTGACCCGTCTCTGCCGTCCTGCTCCTCTCCGCCATATT
>VXBA01001401.1:0-51463 GCA_013399895.1 Serilophus lunatus
GGCACTCTGGGGACGTCCCGGAGCAACTGCTGCTGCCGCCCCCAGGGATCCCCCGCAGGAGGGACCCCCTGGGATGGGAGGGGGGACCGCCGGGGTGCCCCCATGGCCACGCTCCCGGGGCTGCTGCCCACGTCGGTACCAGGGGACCCCGTGCCAGCCCCCTCCCCAGGCAGGACAGAGGCGGGGGGGGTCTGTAAATACCGACGGGCTGGATTGAGGACCCTGGGGGGCCGTATCCAGCCTGTGGGCTGTAGTTTGAGGACCGCTGCCTTAGAAGTTCATCTGCCTCAGTGTTTGCGCGTACGTTAATGTTCAAGTGGGGCTTTTAATGGGATTAGGATCTTGATCTTTTGTCAAATTTCCCTACAGTTTTCTGCAGACACTTACTGACACTTTGCTCACAGAAAAGGATGTCTGATGTAGCTTCACTAGTACTTGGGGAGTCTTCAGAATGACAGGTGTTACTTAAGCACAGGTTTTAATTATGAGATACAGGTGATTAAATGTGAAATTAACATGTTGTGTATTGAGATTTTTGATTAGATGTTAAAAAAACCCCTCTGGCTTTAATAAAAGATGTATTTAATTAATTGAAAAATATCTGGAATAAAAAGAAGAAATAATTTCACAATTAATTTAGTTTGAGACTGATGAGACCACACAACTAAATGGGTACAAAAATAATAAAAGATAGAAAGGATAGAGGATATTTCATTCAGACAGTTGTACCAACCACTTACTAGAGAACAATGGCAGAGTTGAAATTTTGTGCTTGAAGTCATGGGAAATGGGATGATACAAAATGGCACCAAGAATTGAACACTTTGAATGTCGACACACATAAAGGGATTTGATGTTAAAACTGTGGGGCAGTCTTTGACTCTAGTGTTTCTCTTTTTTTAATCCCCTGAGGAATCTTACTTTTACAGAACTAGAGGTTTACACAGTTATATTTTCAGTTTCTCAAGGATCCTCTCACACATTTAGGTCAAGGCCTGGGGTTTTGTGTTTAAGACCTTTCTCTGACTGCTATTGTCAGAATGGCAAAAGAGAGAAATTTGCAAACAAGCTTTGAATGCTGGTGCAATAGATTTGCAATCTGTCTTCATCACTAACAATCAAACCTGCTGTCAGCAATTTCTCTGTTACCTTTCGCATTTAAATGATTGATAAAGGAAATAAACTCTTCACAATTTTCAAAGGTTTGTTATTGTCTTAAAATGAAATGGTATCTATTTTGATTAATTGGAACAGATAAGTCATAATAGGAGTATGACTGAGATCAGTTAGAATACTAGCTACCTGCAATCAGATGCTGTGAAAAAAAATTCCAAGAATCTCGCTAAATTTATGTCATTTTATATCTCAGAGTGTTTAATTTAAAATATTTGCTGTTTCATAAGATTTCAGGTAATATTCAGATAATTGTTTTGATAACGTGTTTTCTGATTTCACATTACACATTTCCCTGCTTTCTTTTTTAGGAGAACACAAAAATTCTTCAGCAGTTGCTCCCACTAAGGGCAAAAGTAGCAGAGCTTCTTGGTTATAATACACATGCCAACTTTGTCCTGGAGGTAAACACTGCAAAGAGCACAGATAATGTAACAACCTTTTTAGGTTTGTTCTTACTTATAAGCAATACTTTTATATTTGATGTAGCAACATGACTCTTTAGCCAAGATGACTTTAAATACGTAACTGGGTCACAGTACCCATCACATTTAGCTGGAAAAGGAACTCTCCTGCCTCTGTTCTGATGTATACATTTTTAAAACTGTAGCTGTAAAAATGCAGTTGCTTCAAATCATGGAAGCACAAAGCAAAAATCTGAAAATGACTGCTTTGTGGTAGCCAGTATAAGCAAGTGGTTATGTCTTTCACTGCCCCAAAATGCAGTTATCCTGATTTAGAACGAAAGTAACGTGTGCAGCCTAATCAGTTTTATCAATTCAAGAGGCTGCATCAGAATTGCAGGGGGTTTTTCCATTTTTGCACGACTTTTTGTGCATCTATGTCTTTAGTGTCTCTTCCTGATAGGACTGCATTAAGTAGAGTGAAAGATTACAGTGTGTGATGATGCAAATTCCCTGAGCTGAATTAAAAAATTAAATCTGGAATGATGGACTAAATCTGGAATTCAAAAGCCCTATGATGGAATTTGTTCTGAAAACAGAGGTATCTTGAAAATTTTAAACTAAGCAGTCTATGAATTTATAGTCATCCTGTTGATGTCAACAGGCCCACTCTTATGCATGGAGTTTATCTCTGGAATTATATAGTTCCACAGAATAATATATGTTACTCTATTAATGTGTTCTAACACCACTTAGGAGTGTATATTGATGTATTATAGAAATAACCCCTCCCCCCCAATAATTTAGTACAAAAATAAAGTTTGTTTCTTGGTAGTATTTTTTGTGTGTTTATGCATCAATAAACAGATTCAAATGCTCTTCTTTCTTCACTTGTAATTAATGAGATCAGATCCATATTTCGCATACTAATTATCCATATACTTGACAGTGAACTCACACATAATTTTGATTTATTATTAAACATTTGAATTACCTGATGTTTTTCAAATGTACTTAAAGTATTTTAGACTCTTCTTTTTCCTTTCTATTATTGTAATACTGTCTTTTACATTTGTTTTGAAGCTGACAGTTGTAATTTAGCAGCTGCTTTTTACAGTATGAGGTCATATACTTTCTTATTCATAAATATGCTTCATGCTAATTCTCACAGAGAGAGAATGGTCATCAAATTAATTGTCAGCTTTAATGGAGTTCTTTTGATATATCCTCAGCTACAAGCATGACTGTATTTTGCTCTACTTTGTTCCTATCCGTGTTTTAAATCAAGGTTCATAAACTGACCTTATGGTTAAGAAGAGCATTCTCTCCTATGATATATTCTGAATTTAGCAAAATATGACCTCCAAACAGTATTTCAGTCATGTAAATGTATATAGTGCCTTACAGCTTACCTAGAAACAGGAGTGGCAATTCCTAAATTTTACACTCTAAGTATCCACCATGAATCTGAATTCTTAAGGACAAAAAAGTGTCTGATAGTCCAGAAATACTTGCAAGAGAATAAGTACAATATGTACTTTCTAGAAGTTTCAGTAAGGTTAAATAATTTAAATTCAATACGTCTGCTTCGTAGTGGTATGATCCTTTCTTGTCCAAGAAAAGTGTATTGTAAAAAATGATAGAGATTCATATTCAGTGGTTTTGCTAAGCTATTGCTGCGTAAATGTATCAAGGAAACTGAGATGACCTGAGATAAAAACAAAGGATTCAAGCAAAAGTCTCTAGTGTTATTTTCCATTTCTGATACCTTTAAAAAATTCTAAATTTACTGAAACCCTTCACAGCAATCCTAGGCCTAGCTGGACTACTCTATCACTTATAGCATGCCTGCAATTAAGGCTCACTAGGACAAGAAAACACATGTTGCTCGCTGTTGGTCACTGAATGTAGGAGTCTAGCCTCCAGTTCTGGAGCACATGTTTAAAGTTTTGAGTGTATTTTATAGGAGTACACATTATAGTAACATTGAAGCTGACTTGAAGGCAATCTTTCTTTCAGATGATTTGAGTAAGAAGCTAAAGCCATTGGTTGAGGAAGAAAGAGAATTCATTCTAGATTTGAAGAAAAAGGAGTGTAAAGAAAGAAACTTCCATTATGATGGAAGAATCAATGCATGGGATCTTCATTATTATATGAACAAAACTGAAGAGCTGAAGTACTCTATAGATCAAGAAAAACTGAAGGAATACTTCCCAATTGAGGCTGTTACAGAAGGCTTACTGAATATTTATCAGAAGCTGCTGGGACTTGTGTTTGAGCAAATAGAAAGTGCTCATGTTTGGCATGACAGTGTTACTCTTTATGCTGTAAAGGATAATTCAACTGGAGAAATGTTAGGGCAGTTCTATTTGGATCTTTACCCCAGGTAATTATGACTTAGTGTTTTACTGACGTGTTTAAAATTAAATTTGTCTTAGTTGGTTGCTGCTGGTGTGGTTAAAATTAAATGCATTTGGAAGTAAGTATTTGTCTCACTGACAAGACTATTACAGTGTTCATTAAGTTGTCATGTGTAACGTGTTCAAATTATTTTTTTTTTAGTTCTACCATATTTCATGCTTCTATTCAGTTTATGAAGCATTACTACTTTGCCACTTTTTTCGTTATTTGTTTTGTAGCACTGCTATCTGGTCAGTTATCCATAATTTTTTTCATCTCTGAACTTTCCTCCTTCCTAACTTAATACCATGTTTCAATTTTCATTTACGTTGAACTGCTACTCCAGTCTTTTCAGATCCGTTATATTTCTTTCTGCCAGATATTCCTAGTTTCTCTCAGTTCCTCTTTACACATTGTATGTGTGTTTTATGTCGTGTTGTTCGGATTACTAAAGAAAATGTTAAATAGATCACTACAAAGAATAGATTCCTTTTGAACACACGTGGAAATTTACTTCCATGTTGGTCTCTGTAGCTCTCCAGTTCTCTTTCTAGCTATTTACAGCATCACCTGTATTTTGTCAGAGATTGGGAGACTAGACTGATTTGACATAATTTATTCTGCGCTTTTTGATTGTTTGTCACCATTTATTTGCTTTGGTGTGGGGCTTGTTAAACTAGTATGTAGCAATTTATAAATAGGCTGATACTCTTTTTTAATATGTCTTGATTTCAGGCTTCACTGGCCTGAGAAAATTAGGTTAATCAACACAATAGTACAAAAATTGTTCTTTTAAAAATATTGCACCTCCTTCATCTGTTTGCCTGCCTCCCCCTTTATGTCTGTCATGTGAATTGCTGAAGCTATGTGTTAGTAAGATTCCTCTGACTTAACCTGAGTAGATGACTGGGTAATTTAGGGCAAAATTTTCAAAACAATTCTTCTTTAGACTCTTGGATGCAATGTACTGTATTTCTTTGTCTCCTGTAATAAAAGAAAAAATACTGTGTCAGAGAACAGAACAGTCCTTTTGGTTACAGTAGCAGTTTAAAACAATTGACATCTAGAGTATATACAATTTCAGTATTTCAATAAAAATCAGACTCTTGTAAATGCTGCTGGGAATCTTAAACTGTTGTGATACAAGTACAAGATTACAGAGGGCATTTTTTCCCCTTATGCTCTTAACAGGCTCTTAAACTTAGTCTTTAGAAGTCATGAAAACATGTAATTTTTCTTTGTAAAGCTCTTTGTAAAGACACTGACTGATTGTCCCTGTTTTTGAATAGGCTTCTTCATTCTATTGAGCAGGTTTGAAAATATGTCTTGTATATTTTCTTGGACAGAGAGGGAAAGTATGGGCATGCAGCATGTTTTGGCCTACAACCTGGCTGTCTTCTCTCTGATGGCAACAGATTGATGTCTGTAGCTGCTCTGGTAACCAACTTCACAAAACCAGCATCAGATCGTCCATCATTGCTGCGACATGATGAAGTGAAGACCTACTTCCATGAATTTGGTCATGTAATGCATCAGATATGTGCACAGGTTAGTGATGTTTCAATTACAATGTAAGACTTCTTCCTCCACTGTCTCAAAGCAAGATACAAGTCTATTTTGGTGACTTCTAATTTTAGTTAATTACACATGCCATGTTTTTGTTGTTTTTTAAAGTGTCAGGTGGGTTTTTGTTTTTATTTAAAACTGAAGCAATAAATAAGTCTCCATATGAAAAACATTTTCAAAGAAACATATGCTTTTGCATTTACATTGTATAGGGATCTATTCACTCATTGCAGGTACATGTATAAAGTGAAGAAGGTGCTGTCATGGCTTCAGTCAGAGAGCTTTTTATTTTTTTTATTCTTGCTGCATATTGGATATTAGAAGTAAAAAAGGTTGCTGTACCTGGGAATGAAAATAATTTCTGAATCTAGGTGACCTCCAGCATTTTGGCATTTGATATTGTTGAGTGCTATCACTCTTGACATTAACCAGGTCTTGCCTAAGCTGTTGTGTTTTCTGCTCTGCTATCTGATAGGATAGGTTTCTCACAGTGACCAGAAAGAACTGAAACTTTCAGATTTTCCATCAAGATGCCAATAAATTTGTAAAATTTCTGGTTTCATTTTTACTTATATGTAAAATTGATTCTGTCAGATGTTAAATTTATGATTAGCCTAATGAAAATTTTATATTTCAGAGAGAGATGCCAGAATTCACTCACCAAAATTTCACAAGGTTCTCTAAAAATCCAGATTTTGTGTAGAACTTCATTCATTTTCTATATAAACAAGTACAAAATAATAAAATCAAAGAAATAGTGTCCACATTATATTTTAATTCTTGACCATGATCCTAGAGATCGGGACTGTAGAATAAAGAAACAAAGTCACATAGATCCATATGTTAAATCTAGAGTTAATAAGAAACTATAGTTGCTTAGATTTTTGAATCACATTGAATCTGTGAACTGCTGCTAAAGGTCTGACACTATGTAATGTACTGGAAAAGTGGCATGGGATGCTGGACAGTGAGATCAGGGCAGAGAGGGAATTTTTTTATGCTGTTAGGGTGGGAGAGATCTTGTCGTAACTTGAACCAGACCACTTGTGTTTTTTGTTAGTGTGAGGCACTTGTGTATGGCTAAATGAGGATATCTGGAGGCTACTTACACTCCTCTTGCCTTTTGCTCTAGCCACTTCTATCACCACTTCTTTCCAGCTGATTCTTTTCAGCTTTTTTTTCAGAGCTGGTATTCAGCGAGTACAATGAGATGGGCTAGCCTGCTACAGCTATGGATTTGAGTTACATTCAAGTGTAAACAAAAACAAAAGTTTTACTCTTTGGAAGTTTTACTCTTTGGAAGACATGAAAGGAAGAGATATGCATGTGAAATAAATATCAGTTCAAGGTTACGTCTTGTACTATGCATACTTTTTTTGGTAACCCTTCAAGAAAGTAAGTTCAAAAGCCAGTACTCTGTGGGCATCTATTTCCCGATGAAGGGTGGACCATAAGAATTTCAGAAGCTCTTAGGACAACTGAGAATTCTTTTTCTTTTTGTACTTGAAATGTCAGCATGTTGATGAGAAGGGAAAGAAAATAAAATTGGGCTGGCAAGAGGAGGTAGACTTATTACAAGACAAGGGTGGAGTACTGGAAGTGTAGGAAGGCTCAACAGAGGGATCTAGAGAATTATATGAGGTTCAACAAGGCCAAGTGCTGGGTTCTGCCCTTGAGTCACAACAACCCCAAGCAGTGCTACAGACTGGGGGAGGAATGGCTGGAAAGCTGCCTGGGGAAAAGGACTTGGGGGTGCTCATTGACAGCAGGATAAACATGAGCCAGCAGTGTGCTCAGGTGACCAAGAAGGCCAGTGGTATCCTGGCCTGTATCAGGAAGAGTGTGGCCAGCAAGAGCAGGAAAGTGATCGTCCCCCTGTACTCAGCACTGGTGAGGCCACACTTGAAGTCCTGTGTCCAGTTCTGAGCCCCTCACCACAGGAAAGACATTGAGGTGCTGAAGTGTGTTCAGAGGAGGGAAATGGAGCTGGTAAAGGGTCTGGAGCACAAGTCCTGTGAGGAGCAGCTGAGGGATCTGGAGGTATTTAACCTGGAGAAAAGGAGGCTCGAGGGTGACCTTACCAATGTTAACAAGTACCTGAAAAGAGATGGTAGCAAAGCAGGGGCTGGCCTCTTCTCCCAGGTAACAAGTCCCAGTACAAGAGGAAATGTCCTTAAATTGCACCAGGGGAGATTTAGATTGGATATTAGGGAAGTCTTTTCACTGAAAGAGTCATAAAGCATTGGAAAGGGCTGCCCAGGGAAGTGGTGGAGTCACTATGCCTCGATGTGTTCTGTGCACTTGGACAACTGTGTTTCAGAAGTGGCTTTTTAGAAATATTTTGTGTTTGGAATGTATTTTAATGAAGATTATTAAGTGTACAAACTTTTCTTCTAAATTAGTATTGGGTGAGCTTCTCAAACATGAAATTTTTGATGATACTAAAGTGAAAAATAAACTGCTGTAGTATGCTTTGCTTTCAGAAGAAAGATTCTTCTGTGAGTAATAAAGTGTCAGATTTCGAAATCTTTCATGGGTAAGCTTGCTAGGATTTATTTATTTTATTCCAAATATTACTGGCTAAAAAAATTGTTGTATATATTAACCACATGTCTTGTGAATTAAGGCAAGTAGGACAAAGCTTAATAGGGTAAGTTGGTCGAGTCTGTGAGTCAGTGTGGTAAACTGTAATGCAATAAACTGCTTTTAAAGGTGAGGATTTGGAGTTCATTTTTTTACTTTGGGGTAATATAACGAAGTTTTACAATAATTTGCAAATTATATAATTTTCACAAGACAGCATAGAAACATTTATATTGCTGTCATAACCTAAAAGGTAAAAATCAAAAATACTAAGAAAATGGAAGTACTGTTCTACACCAGTAGATAATGCAGTAAATAATCACTGGGAAATCTAGATTGTTATTTCATCCTACGTCTGATTTTTTTATCCTATCCTTTCTTTAAATTTCATTTTTGAACTATTATTATTGGTCTGTTCAAATGATCCCTTTTGCTGTAATTAAAACCATTTTGACATCTGAAAATTTGTATTCTGCTAGGAATCATGGCTTCTATTTTATCTTAATTCAATGGCTTTTCCTTTTAGACTGATTTTGCTAGGTTTAGTGGAACTAATGTGGAAACAGACTTTGTAGAGGTACCTTCACAAATGTTTGAGAACTGGGTGTGGGAAAAAGAGCCACTACAGCAAATGTCAAGACATTATAAAGATGAGACCCATGTTGGAGACACTCTCCTTGAGAAACTTGCTGCCTCTAGACTGGCTAATACAGGTATCTCTCTGCCTTTTCTCCCCCTAGTATATGTATAAAAATATGTCGTTTAAAAAACTGGTAAACATAGCAAGCCCATTCAGTTTCTTTGGTGTGTTCTCTTACCATTGTCTTTCTGAGTTTATTTGTGTGGGCACTCCCATTAAGAAAGGCTATGATGGCAGATACCACTGTTTGCCCAAATTAGTAGCAGCTCTGATTTTCCAGGCTGCTCACAGGACTTAAAATACATTTCCTCTCCATGTGACTTTTTTACTTATCAGCTTTGTTCATTTAAAACTGGGGAGTGGCATAGGGAGAGAGGGGTGTGGTGGGGAAACATAGTGTGTCTGTTGTGGGTTTTGTGGGGTTTTTTGTTTCTATTTTATTTGTAGTCCAGAGCAGGCACCGTGCTCAGATGAATCAGATTTTCTACATGTATCATCTACACTTGATTTGCACATGACATTTAACAGACATGGAAGTTGTTTGCAAATTTACTGAACATAGATAACACATCCCAGACAGAAATGTTGTAGCCCTGCATTATTCAAACAGCCAATTAACTTCTAAATCCAGAACCTGAGGTCCAGGTTATCTATTTTCCCAGAATATAAACTGCCTTCCCAAACTAAGGTCCTAATTCTCTTCTCCTTCCCCATCTTGTACCACCTTACATATATCTCCAAACTGAGATTTTAATCTTATGTCATTACCTATCAAATCATTGTTCTTCTATCATTCCCACCCCCTTGTTCCACCTATCATATCATTGTTCTTCCATCATTCCCACCCCCTTGTTCCTGTAATCAGGGTTTCTCATTTATAATATAATTTGTCATTAGCTGCTGCTGTTTATTTCATACTGCTTTCCTATCCCAAACAAGAAGTCTTGTGGCTTGTACAGATTCTGTAGCTGCAAAGCATTTTCTCTGAGTAAAGGTTCATATCTTGTAGCTTCTTAAAAAAAGCCTACGGCAGCTGCAGCAGCATTTCTTGGTTCTTTGAAGTGTCTTAAGGTAGATATACTTATTACCATCTGTTTAAGCCCTGAAATGGTTTGAAATGGTGTATGGGAAGCAATGACAGCTGAAAACATTGTTTTTAATATTAAAATTTGCTTTCAAAATATCTGCTTTATTTTAGTTTTGACTTGTGAGGAAAATAACATTTGAAAAGATGGAGCTTATAATGACAATTCCTTTATTAAAACTATGGCTCTTAACTCTCTGTAAGTGGAGCAATTCAAATGGGCACAGTGTAACTCCAAGTTTTTTCAATGGTTAGAATTCTGAAAATTTAATGCGCTTGTTGGGTCTTTGAAGGAAAGATGCAAATGAAACTCCAGCTACTTTGATGCTGGTTAATTAAATGTTCTTACCCAATTAGGCCTTTTAACCCTGCGTCAGATTGTTTTGAGCAAAGTTGACCAGGCCCTGCATACAAAGCTATCCGTCGACCCTGCAGATGAATACTCTAAATACTGTATGGAGATTCTGGGAATTCCTGCCACCCCAGGTATGTCAGTATGTAGCTTTTATACAATATGCCCAAATGGTTTGATTTAACATGCCTTTGTTTCCCAATAATGCTTGGCTGTTTATGAAATAATCTATTTTATGACGCTGAAATAATTATTTTGAAACTTAGGATGATCTTAATGATCTCTTCTGAAGGAAGATTAAGGTAAATATTATACTTGACCTTTTGCAGGATATTTTTCAGAGTGAAATGTTTCGTCACATCTGTGTTGGATGTACAAGTAGCCTAATCTGGGAAACTGAGTTTTCTTTGTAGTCAACAGAGTATGTCCAGTGCTTTGAGGCATACTCAGACCCCTTATGTTAAAAGTTTTAAAATAGTTGATATAGTTTCCTTATTAGTTTATTCTTTAAGTAATATATACATCAAAGAAATAACTGTATTTAAATAATAATTTACTTTTCAAGGAACAAACATGCCAGCTACTTTTGGACATCTGGCAGGTGGTTATGATGGTCAGTACTATGGATACCTGTGGAGTGAAGTGTTTTCCATGGATATCTTTTACAGCTGCTTTAAGCAAGAAGGAATAATGAATCCAAAGGTAGGTGATGAATACTTTTGAATGAGCCTTTTGGTTGCACTTTGTCTGTGAAGCCACATTTATTGCGATCTTGATCCATAAGTATAACATCTCAAGTACTTCTTCTGTACACGTCGAGTTCAGAGGAACAACAAAAAAAGATGTCTAAGTAACTTTAGAAAATAATCTTAAAATTTCCTAGAGCACTTGTATTTTAATACAATTCTTACATTGTCATATTTATTAAGACTTTTAAGACATCATGTTTCTTTGTCTAATGCCTTCCTCTGTAATTTTAGACTGAAAAAACATATTCTTCCATTGCAAGAGCACATTCATCTGCTGCATAGTCATCTGTTGTGAAACCTGTATGATAATAGTGCTCTGTTTCCATTTACATTTCCCTTACATTTTGTGTACCTCAACTGTCTGTAGTTCAGACAATTGTGAATAGCTAGTGTAATTCAGACTGCAAATGGTAGTTCAATTAAATCATGGAAATCCATCACTTAAAAGGACTAGTGCTTGCTTTTACAGTACAGTGATCAGGAAGCAAAGTCATCCTCTAGTTCCATGGCTTTGAGTTGTGAGGGAAGTGGATATGTGTTTATACATTAACTAAAAGGAAGAACATTGTCTTCTTCAGTATCAGAAGCATCTGGGACATCTGAGTGCAATATAACATTTTCTTGTTTATAGTCATGATTAAGAAGCCTAAAAATCTCCAGATCTGATATGTTCTTTAAAATACAATCTCTATTAAGAAACTCTACTACTTCCTGTTCTCTCAGAGACTTAATTAATTTTTTTTAAGGAATCCATTATTTCTTAAGCAATAATGTTTATTTCTGAAAGTAAAACCCAAGTTAAGTCTCATTTACTTTGATAGAGTTACGTGTGTTTGTATGTATTACGAACACTACTGTGCATATCATATGCCATGTCATTCCACAATGCTATAGCTATACATCTCTGAAGTATCATCTCTGTTCTCCAAACAGATATTAGAGAAATGATCAGTTAAGAGAAAAAGGATGATAGATTCCCTTTTCTGCCAGTCATTCACAGGGATAATCCACGACTGAAGATTTTGAGGAGACTGTGTGTTTGTTATGCTTTGTGGAATGTCTTACAGACAACTTGTGATTGTAGCTTCCAAATTAGTGTAAAACCACATAAAAAATAATTTCTTCAAAATCAGTCGAATTTCTGCTGTATTGAGTTCTTCCAGCAAATGTAAATCATACTTGTGGTGTATCCTGATTTGTTATTAAGAAAATCTGGAAAGAGTAAAGTTTTTTAGTCATGAGTAGATTTTCAAATCTGTTACAAATACAGAAAAAGAGGCAGTTGGCAAGATAAGAAATACTAATGTTATGCTTTATCTTCTCAGGCTGGGATGAAATACAGAAACCTCATTTTAAAACCTGGAGGATCTTTGGATGGAATGGATATGCTACAGAATTTCTTGGACCGTAAACCAAGCCAGAGAGCTTTTCTGTTGAGCAAGGGATTATGTGTTCAGTAAAATTATGACTCCTTGTAATGGTGTACAAGTATGGAATGAGCTGGATATGCCAGCGTATTTCACATCTTAACTATGTATTGCCCTAGCAAAATTGAGTCACTTTTTGATGATTTTTTTAATTGTATAAAAGGAAATGTGATTTTTAAAAAAAATTTCATAGGACTACAAAAATCAGCATATCAGGGAAAAAATTCTGAGATGTGCAGAAGCTGAGAAATTTGGATGATAATTCTTTTTAATTGTCATGAAGTAATACTAATCAGTATGGGAAATTGATGCTTTGTTTCTCTCTTAATAGATGCACTTAAACTATGTCTTGTGAATGAATGTTAAATCTAGAGGGGATAAAAAGAACACTACCAGCAATAAAAGAAACAGATTCATTCTGATTCTGTAGTCTCTGTTGTATTGATAGCTCACCTTTGTCTCTGATGGAGAGGAAGTGCGTTTAATTTTGTCATTGTTCGGGTTCAGTCTAGCTTCCTGATAAATTTCAGTATTGAGAACCTGCCCCAGAGAGCTTTACACCAGAAATGTTTGTGTGATACTTTTAGACTTCAATCTGATGCATATTGTTTTATCATTTATATACTTACATAGTATAACTTAAAAGGAAAACAACCCCAGTGAAAATCTATGACCCTAGCAGTTCTCCCACCACTTGTTTTTTGTTGATGATTAAAAGTCAAGTCTTTGTTTTCCAAATTATATCAACACTGGCACTGAAATGTTGTACTTAAACAATTATAGTGGTTTTAGTTGATTTGTGAAATATTTTGAGATACAAATAAGGAAGGAATGAAATGAGATCTCCCTGGTGGGAATTAAAGCCAATTGAAAATTTTCCTACTCGTTTCCACTGTGGTATGCGGAGGTGCTACAAAAAGAGTGTAATAGATTTAATGATTTCAGCCGTGGGAATGTGAAAGTAATTGAAGAATTATTCTGCAATTTTTCTGGAAGATCAGAAAAAAAGAATCTTAAAAGGCAACTCTACAGCACCAAAAAAAAAGCTGTTAATCCAAGTACACTTTTCTTGTCTTTAGATATCATGTTTACTATGGTTTTAGTATTACAGCATATATCTGAACAAACTTTTTGTTAGCTGATACATTTTACGCATTTGAACCAGAGCTGTACAGCGTTTTCAGGTTTTTTTGTTCAACAGTGAAATAAGAAAATGTGCCTGGTCAACTCATAAGACTTCTTTTTCCAGTAGAAAAAAACTGAAAGCACCCTTTTTGGGTGAAATCTGTCAATTTGTTTTAGGGGAAAAAACCCCAACAATTGTGAATATGCAGTTGAAACTTTATTTCTTGCTTTTCTTTTAAAGCGTTTAAACTGGGGAGGAAAAACTGAGCTTAATTAGTTTCTGAAATGGAAATTATGACAGGCTTTATTTTTGAACCACACCAATTAGATGTGAGAAATCATAAATATTTGTAGCCAAAACAGATTAACTCTGTAGTCTTGCAAGACCACATAATTAATTCAGTTCTAACTCTCATAGTCAGTTACAGTTTCAGGCTACAGTTCTGCTGCGTCCTGAAAAGGCAATACATGAAAATCACATATGTAAGAACATCTTGAACGGTATTCAGCCTAGTCATTAAGGAAAGCTGAGGGAACTGATAGATGCAAGTTTATCCCAAAACCTGTGAATTTTGCCTGGATTAATTTCCCTTATATTCTGACCGGACTTGGAAGTATTTTGCTGTCTTTTGATATTTATTTAAAATTCTGTCTTATCACACTGTGTCACACTGTAATAATAGCTTCAAAGAACTTAAACATTGTAAAAAATGTAGTAAGTGATACATTTCATAAACGAATCTAACCAATGAGACCCTTATTAAGAAGCAAAATTCAGTTTTTATTTTAGCAGTAGGCAGATTTCCACATGAGGGAGACCTTTCTCTGTATAAATCAGCAGTCTTGGATCAAGGTAGGCAATTGCAAATACAGTAATCATAAACAAAAATATGTGATGATAAAAGATCATGTGGTGATTTAAAAGTTAGATTTAGAACAATACTGATGCTAATGATGACAATTTAATTTACTTTTTTATTTTCTTGTTCTTTGGCGTGTGTTTGTGTGTTGTGCAATATAAAGTAAGATACTGAAGTGCAGGAGAGTGTCTGCTATTACATATATGGGAAAATGCCCTCATGATTATATAGTTATGACAGTATCAGATGTGTATAAAATGGGAGGGAGATGTGTGGGAAGGAGAAAAAACTAAACTACACTGTAACCACAAATCAAAGTATTATGTTCTATACCTGTTTCAAAAGAATAGGATTTTTTGTAATTTGTTCTCGTAAAAGCCAATTTCTTCAGCTTGCATTGGGCAATAATTAAGTTGGATCATTCTATAGCTAAAACTGCACTCAACACAGAAGACAAATGGGTATGTTCAAAAGTGCTTGTGAAATGTCTTAATGTAGGTCCTATAAAATTTGTCTGCTAAGTTTTATATTGGCTTCATGGTGCCTTCTGAATTAAGTGGGGATTGGACTAAATTACTTTCTTCCTTCCAATCACAGCTATTCTATGAAATTCATGTTCACATTTTTTTATTGTAAATACCAGGTCTTGGTATGTAAAAGATAATCTGGAGAAAGGCATCTTTTTTGTTTCTGCAGCTGTCCATCATAAGTTGAAACTTTGTCTGTATAGGAAACAATTTATTCTGATGCAGTGGCATAAAGTCCCCTAAGAAAACAAGGAGTAATTCTTCTGCATGAGTTAATTGCCTTGGTGTGGCCAGAAACAATCACATGCATGAAACAGTGCCAGTAAGTAGGTATCTGACTAAGCCCAGCCTATTCTAGAGTTACTAAACCCATGCTTCCATTGAATTAAATTTCAAACCTGTGAAAGCCTGACTTTATTCCAAACTAACTTTAAGTATTCAGTATAATAAATAAGTAGATTGCAATTTTTGTCTGTAAAAAACTGATGTCTTTTCAAGTTATTATTTTATCATTTTAGAATTTCATTTTGTTTAAGATTATTATTTTCTCGTGTTAGAAATTCAAATTGGGCTTTGGCTTCACAACAAAAATTTCAAGTAAGTGGGAAAGGGTAAAATGGGAGACTCAGGAGTGCTTGTTACCCACTGGGTGAGTGGATAGTTGGCAATGGCTTTCTCTTTCTGTTGATTCACTCTAAAGGATAGAATGGTTTGACCATGCAGCTGGGTCACAAGGTGATGACCTCAGCAGCCCCTGCTGCTGTTTGTCTGTCAGAGGTCCAGCATGTAGGCTCTTTCTCTATTGCTTGCAAGTCACGTGGTCAAAACTAATGGTAAAAACAGTCTGAAGAAAAGGTCTAAACTTCGCTCTCTGAAATGTGCTGGCTATTGGTTGTTACGCTGACTTAATATAGAGAGCCTTAATACCTGAGGGGTTATTTTTTGTAGAGATAAGCAGAGCACTAATAATCACTTTAGCTCCTAATACTAAATAATACTCCTAATACTAATACTCCTAATACTAAAGTTGGTTTTCCTGTACAAATATTTTTTGTTTGCATGTTATTAATATCACAGCATTGCAGAAAAAAAACACCTTTCCTCATTTTAATCAGTAATCCAGGTTAGTCAACTGCTGACTTAGTTTGGTAAACAATTTTGTTAAACCCTTTTTTAGCAGATGATCAGGTACCAACTAATTGTAATAGCTGTAGTCATTTAGTATGGGAGAAGTAAAATTACGGTACTGCAACAAGAAGTGACTCATAAGGTCCAAGATCTCACATTCTTTCTGAAAAATGAAACAATTTCCAAGTACCTTTGAAAGTAGCGCAGGACAGTTGACTTAAATGAAGATTCCTGAAGGGATTTTCTGGAAATATAGAGCTGTTTGCATGGTAAGTGATTATTGATAGGGATTAGAAAGGCTAGACATCAGCAGGTTATGTGGTACAAGTGAAAGGAAAAGGAAGGAAAGGAGTTACATGAAAGGATGAAACTGGAGAAGGGTGTTCTGGTAGTAGAAGGGTTTAAGTGGATGTCAGAGGCAGATAGTAGGAAAAAGACTAACAATGCAGACTGATTTTTGAGAGGCTACTTAAATGCTTTTCATTGTTTTATGAATTGAAAACAAGATATGATTTTCTATGAATAGATTTCTATTATTTGCAGGCCAAAGAACATGAAACTATGCACCACCTTATTACTTGAGAACCTGACTTCTTCCTGACATCTGAAAATTAATTTTTTGTTTCACCACTATTTTCTTCATTAATTTAACTAATACGTTCTAAAAGTGGAAGGAAAAAAGTTATTGAGGGAGCTCATGTTGTGGGGCCTACACTGGAAATTCTGTATTGCTAATCATCATTGGCCTTTGAAGAAGTGTAGATGATACTAAAGATGTGGGCCCAAACAGCAGTCAATCTGTTTTAGACTTAATTAGGCCAGATAAAGACAAACTAAGTAAATTAGTTTGAAGTTAAGTGGTTGCCTGGAAACCAAGAATCTTGACCTGATTTTCTTCAGTATTGATTAACAGAGGATAGTCTTAACCAATACTTGCTTGCACTATACTCCTGATGAATTAAAAAGGTTAAAAATATCATTGTTAAGAGAATCTGTAAGTAAAATTACTGGGAAAAAAATTGTGAACGAGAAGTGGTATGTCTTTGAAATTCAATTGGCCAAAATCTCACAATTTCACAACTTAAAAATCTTCGTGAACAATTCTGACTAAGAACCAGTCTGTTCACCAGTAAAAACAGCAATTGAACAAAACAGATGTGGGCAGACAGAAATAGGAAACAGTTATAAAATGGGGAATTGCAAACTTAAAAATTATAAAGGTTAAGACTGTCAAGAATAAGAAACAGATGAAAGTACTATAGCGAGTAATATACTTAATATTACTTAGTATAACTTAATGTACTACAAAAGAAATCCCTGCGTTATGGACCCTTCAGTGGATGGAAATGCTAATATTGCAAATGAAAACAAAGACTATTTCATTCATTTTCTCTTCTGCATTTACAAGGAAGCAATGTGATGTAATCGTATCATGTGAGAACAATGGGGTACTTTCCAGTCCATTAAGTGAGTAGTAGTATATTAAGGAACACCTACTAAGAACAAACATTTTGGCATGAGTAGGGTTGGATAACTTGTACTCTACAAACAAACAAGAATTAGTGGTGAGGGATTTTTTCCCAGTGCTGTTAATCCTGCGATAACTGGGCATATACCATTGTACTAAAACAATGCTAATGAGTGAAATGCATAAAACCCTTTTCATCCTCAGGAGGACCCTGCAAATTAAAGGGTAGAAATCAGAAGGATACCAAGGAAAGTCTCTCATGTTGCACCCCTGTTCGTATATCTTCTAGGCATCTGCTTTTAGCCACTGCTAGAGACAGGATACAGTATCCAATCAACCCGCTGTTTGACCCAGTATAGAAACTGGAGAAGGAGCAGATGACTTGCAGTGTCTAGGTATTGCCATTACATATTAAAGGGTCTTTAGTAGGATAATGTCAACCTGAAGCTGGGACTAGTCATTTCAAAGAGAAAATAATAGCATTTTTAATGGTGAGGAAGACTAGTAACTTCGTAAGCAGTTTGTCCCGATAGTTACTTGTCAGTTCTTAATGTCTTCAGATCAAAACAAGTGAAAGCTCTTCTAGGAGATACATGTTCACCAAACACAATGCTTTAAATTTCATTCAGAGTAATTGGGTGAAATGGAATGTCTGGTGATATATAAATCAGATTGATTTCATAGGCCTTTTTCCTTGAAAAATTCTACAATTCCATAAATCAAAAAGAAGTTTGTTGCATATTTATGCAGGTAAAACTACCAAATCTAATTCATTGCCAAGGGCTTCTTGCCTTCTAAACCACTAATGGAAAGCAAAAGCAAATGGAAAAAGTATTTTTGAATTGAGCAAACGTTTTAACCTGAAGTAGATTTCTTTAACTGCATAGTTGTGGAGTGTACAAACCTTTATAAGAAACCTGAGCAAACAGATGTTTTTCCACATGACAGAAGATAAACTCATCCTTTGATTTCTCCTTCAGAAAGACAGTATTTTGCTCAATAGAAAGTAGAAACTGAGTAGTATTCCCAAGTTAGTGTTACAAATAGGGTTTTTGACTGGCCAAAGTTATTTTTTGTTCACTGGGTTGTCTCCTTTGGATTTCCAGATTTCAGTTAGGTTTTAGCAGATGACTTCTTTTTGCAGAGCTAATATTTTCTGATTGGTCTCACTGTCAGGCACAAAACTTACTGTCTCACTCTCTCTCACCTCTCCATTGAATTGTTGCTCTCCTCAGAAATTTAATCAACACATTAACTGAGATGTGTACTTTAAACTTGGGAGAAGCACTTGGCAAAGAACTGAGCAAATTGTATTTCTCCTTCCTAAGAACCACATAGCTAAGATAAGTTAATACCAAAATCTGGCAAAAGGTCAGAACTCTAGTCAGTTTTACAGCCACATAATGTATAAGATGTTATGAATAGTTAGTAATAGAAGGTTTTTACAAGGACTAAATGATTCTATAAACATGAAAGGGTTTTCGCCTAGAACATTAATGAGAAATGTCTCGAAGCACACTTGGGATGGTGCTCAGTGTTGGACTGAATGATCCTCGTGAGTCCCTTCCAACTCAACATATTCTCTGATATATTGCACATTGTGTTTTGAGATGATGTACAAAGAGGAAAGCATTTTATTCACCTTGGTAATTTTTAAAAATGTGGGTTTGTATTTCAAGACTTGTCAAGAAGTAAGAGAATTTTATCCTATTGAAAATTATGAATTAAGACCTGTATAGACAGCAGGTTTGAATCAGCTAACTGTAAAATATTAATATAGTGCAGTTGAACTTAATAGCATTAGTAGCTTTTTCCTCTTAGAATTAAATTTATTTTTGTACAAATAAGCTGACATTCTCTGCAGAAAAGGAAAATCATCGGAAGTTGAAAGGTGTTACAGGTATATTATCTGTATAGATATTCACATTATGAATGTGTTTCTGCCCAAGTGTGTTCATGCCTTATCTGTTTCTACAGAGACAGGGTCGTTCCCTTTCCTGGCAAGCATGTTAAACCCTGGATAAGCCCAGCTGTAGGCCTCTCCACCATTTCTAATAGAACTTAGTGAGCAAAGGAAAGCTTGAACAAACATGAATCTGCAAAAAGATACAAACCACATCTGAAGATCTTCTGCTTTACCAGCAAATCAACTTTTTTTCCTTCATGTTGTTTTCTGTATGCACTTCACTCTGCTGGAGATATTCAGCAATACCCCTTAACCTGAAGAAGGATCTTCTGATCTAGATTGGCTCTTAAGAACTTAACCACATTAGTAAAAGTATGGATTAATTCTAGGGTGGCTGGCTTTTCTCTCATTCCTGAGGAATGACATTGGGTTTGCTTGACTTCTTATGGAAATTTCTTGAATCACAAATTGATTTCATTTTAGCCATTAGCTATCCAGTGTGATAAGCTCCCAGTAGAGCTGCACCTAGGAACCTGTCTACCTGAAGACAAAAAGGGAAGAGGTATTCCTACATGATCCATTCAGTCTAAACAGGAAGATAACATGATATACAGGGTGGAATGCAGTGGATCAGGTGATTCAGGAGAAAACTTAAGAGGAGTTAAGTTACAAAAGTGGTTGTTCTTCTAAAGATGTGTGAAAACAAGATTCAGGACCCTTCTCAAGAGACAGAATCTGTCAAGGAAAAAAAAAACAACCACCAAAAAACACCTTCAGTCTTTACAAAAAGATAATGATGATCACTGAGAAAACACAGAGAACTGGGTAATGAATTGCAAGACTTGTCTAGGATCACAGGAAACAGAGTCTTCATTACAGGAAAATATTTGTCTGCACACCAGAGAAAAATCCGGTCAGTTTAGTCATATCATTGTGTTTCATGGACTATCTCCTGGACACAAGGAGATACGCTGTGAAACCAATCATAGGTCTCAAGGCAAAAAAGTCAGTTTCAAATGGAAAATCCTACCTGAGTTCTTTAAAAGCATGGCTAAAGCCTGAGCATTGTAAATTCTCAAATCACAACAATTGCCCAGGCTGGAATGACAGGAATTACATTTGCAAATCACATATTCTCTTCTTCATGGGTGAATACCCACTGAGAACTACAAGGGCATTGTTAGGCTGTTGTGGAGATGTGGTTCAAAAAGCAAAAGGTCAGCTTTAATTGAAATAGGCCAGAGATGTCAAAAACCACAAGCAAGGGTTCTTCAGGTACATAAACAACAAGAAGAAACAGAAGGAAAGTACTGGCCTTCTATTGGAGAGGAGAGGTGAATAAGTCACCAACAATGCTGAAAAGGCAGATTTTCTAAACACTTTCTTCACCTGGAAAAAGTCCAGGCTGATGCCAACACAGATCTGCTGTCAGGGAGCATAGGGTTGTTGTGTGATCTGTTAGAGGAGCTTGACTCCCATGATTTGATGAGCGCTGGCACTGTCCCTCCAAGGGTGTCAAGAGAGTTGGCTGATGTCATTGTGAGGCCACTCTTTGTAATCTTTGCAAAGTCATGGAGACTGGGGGATGTTCCAGAAGGCTGGAAGAAGGCCAGTGTCACCCCCATCTACAAAAAGGGCTTAAAGGAGGGTCCCAGAAAACACAGATGCATCAGTCTTACTTCAGTCCCTGGGAAAATTATGGAACAAATCCTCCTTTGGACTGTCACATGTCAGATGAAGCACATGACTGGGAAAAGACAGGGCAAACTGTGCTTGACACAGTAACCTTTTTAGTTGATGTGGGGTGAGCAGTGGACATTGTTTACCTGGATTTTTCCAAGGCTTCCAATGTGGCTCTTCATACTGCTTCTCACAACATCCTCTGGAGAAACTGTTGTGTTACAGTCTACCTGTCTAGACGAGCGATCCATGTTGTGGGTGGGGACCTGGTTGACTCATGGCATTCATGGGAAATCACTCATTTTCAAGCCAGCAACTTGTCACAAGTGGGGTCCCCAAGGACTGATGCTGGGTTTAGCACTGTTTAATATCTTTGTAAATTGTCTGGAAGTTGGGATCAAGTGTACCCTGATGAAGTTTTCCAGTAATAACAAACTGCATGAGGAAGTGGGTGCTTGGGAAGTTAGAGCTACCCTGCAGGAAGATCTGAGTAAGCTGGAAGAGTGGGCTAATAAGACCATTGTGAAGTTCAGCAAGGACAAATGTAAGGTCTTGCACTTGGGAAAGCATAATCCAGGAGTGCAGGATAGGCTGGGGTCTACCGTGTTTGGGAGCAGCTCTGTGGGAAGGGACCTAAGGTCTTGATGGACAAGTCACTTACTCTGAGTGACCAGTGTGCTCCTGCAGCACAGAAAGGCAACAAGATGATGGCTTCAGCAAGGGCTTCAGCATCAGAGATGAAGAACTACCACACTTTATTCAGGGCTTGTCAGAAGTTATTATCCCAGTCTACTCAGTGCTAGTGAGGCCTCTCCTAGAATCCTGTGTTGAATTTTGGTGCTTGCTGTACAAAACAGATGTGGACAGGCTGGACACGGTCCAGAGAAGGCCCACAAAGACGATCAAAGACCTAGGAAGCCTGCCATATGAAGAAAGGGTGAGAGAAAGGATTTTTCAGTCTTGAGGGTCTTGAAGTCTCCTGGGAGACCTTTTCCCCATGTTCCAGTACTTACAGGGTGGCTACAGATCAGATGAGACTCACATTTTACAAGGAGATACACGAAGAAGAGGAGTAATGGGTACAAGTTACTGCTGGGGAGATTGCAGTTGGTCAGAAGAGAAAAATTTTTCACCATGAGAAAAAAATGGCTGTTGGAGTATCTCTCCAGGGAAGTGGTGGATTCAGTAACTCTCGACACTTTTAAGATCCAGCTGGATGCTCTGGGCTATCTTGTCTAGACTGTGCTTCTGCATGGACCAGATGACACTTGCTGTCCCCTTCCATCCTGGTATTCTATGATTCTTAAACATCTTGAAATTCGAAGATGACTGACAAGGATCCAAGACAAAGATTGTTTCTGCTGCAGAAGGGTGCCCTTTTTTGGTGTCTAAAGGTGATGGGGTCCCCTGGTTTTTTAAAGGTGACAGATATGGGTAGCTTCGTGCAGCTTTGTGCATAGCTTTGTGCACCTTTGTGCTTTCACTTTTTTTTTAGCTTTGGACGTTCCACACCCCAAGCAGAGACTGCAATTGATTATCTCAAAACAAAAAGAGGAAAAAGAGAAAATTCACATGCTTTCTGGGCTGGAGAAACCTCAGAGACTAGAAATTCTACTTGCTTGATCCACGTATTTCATTAATTTGGGCTCACTCAGTTCTCTAACTTAGTTCTGTAACTCTCTGTTGGGGAAGCTGGATAGATGTGATTTCTTAGGCCACTATAGAATGATTTGCCAAATAAATCCCCAATGCATCTATTAAAGTAGCACTTGTTTAGTTAACAACAAAGTTCCTAAAATGTTAAAGATTATTATTGAAACATTTTTTATTATTGTTGCTGTCCTGCATTTATAACAGAAATGATGCTTCTCTGGATTACTTTCACATGATAACAAAGATGTTTCAGTTGCTGATATAAATTTCCTGTTATTTAATTTTGTACAAATTAATTAAATGGAAAGTTGGTGTAAAGATACTGCTGACTTCATTAATAAGAAGGGAGTTTTGATTTGTGCAGAACCATTATGATAAAAAGGTAGAATTTAACATAAAAGAATAATAAATTTAGGCAGCAGCAGAATTGGAAATCTCAGAAGTAAAATTTTAGATGTAAGAGAATAAATCTCTCAATCATTTCTAGTGCTGAGTGTCTCACTAAGGATTTTATTGCAGAGCTTAGCATCTAACTGCTATGATGTTTCCTAATTTTAAGGCATTATGTATTTTATATTGGCTTTTTCTCTTCTGATATGTGCTAGGTTTCCTCAGAGGAGAAATTTTAGCTAAGTTCAGTTCAAACTTAATGAAAAATAATTTCCTTAGATTAAAAGGAAGTACAAGAGAGTATAATTTTCTTCTTGGTATTTAATTTGATTTTGCTGTTGCACAGTTTTATCGGTAATTGGTTGAGTTCAGGCTAGTGAATTCTGAAATGGTTCTGAAAGTGTTTGAAAACTTTCTGTACGTGACTTGCAAGTTGATACCTCAGTGGAAGCAACAGCACACCTTGGCATAATATATGTACATAATAACATTTCTATGCTCTCTTCTAATCAGATTGTCATTAGGGAACCTGAGCCATCTTACATTGCAAATATAGGTTGAGCATGAAGGTTGCAAGTTCCTCCCATATCCTTTTCTAAGTCCTGGCTATGCCTTATGCTCTGGTAGCAATTTTGCTTCTATGAACCATCTCTACCTGGTACTTCCACCTTGAACTGTTTCATGTTTGTAAGTTGTTTTTCTGACAGAAAAGGAAGGAGTGGGTCTAAATAACCACTTGATTTTTCCCGAGCACAAAGTATAACTCCTATATGTGTGACCTGTATTTATTAACGGCATTTCATAGCTGCAATTTTACATATTAAAATACAGAGCCCCTTGTTAGTCATTTAAGTGATGTAATTAAGTTATTTATTTAAGTTGATTTTCAGAGAATGAAGAACTGTTGTGCTCAATCAGAGCCATTGTTAAAGGAGCTGAAAAAAATCATAATATGGTAACTTGTCTAACATATAAAAGTTTTTGTCCTCATCTTAACGGTCATTTTTTTGTGTAAAGCATCTTACAGAATGAATAAATAGGTTAGAAATATCCCCCTCTATGTATTCTGCAACTTTCAAACAGTCTTACAGATTTGAAAATGTAAGCAGGGATGCCTACCTCCTTATGCTGTAATTATTACAGATTATGTTATTGTATTATTCTGTTATTGCTGATTATTATCTCCCTATTCTTTAGAGACCCAATATTTAAGTGCTGTAAATGATTTAATTTTAGATGAAAAAAGGAATAATGTTCAGGCAGAAAATTAGAAGATGCATGGTATGACTGCAGGAGGTTTCAATATGAATAGGGAGAGATTAATAAAATGATGATAAAATTTCCCTTCACTGGAAGAACTTTATAGCTTTGACTTTTCACTAGAAAACACAAATATGAATGCATGATTTGTTATATACACAAAAATAGAAAATTAATGGTCAGTATCTCTTGTCTATTATACAAAGAGGCATGTGAAGTACTAGAGTAATTTTCATATGGCGAAAGTGGCAATACTCAAGGTTATTTTTGCTGACTAGTGCAATTTCAGTGACCAAAATACAAAAAAGGAATTGCTATGAGAAGAATTATGTATTTGGCATGCTCACTCGACACACACATCAACATGTTTTCAGGACCACCCCTACTCTGAGAGCACTTGTGCAAATTCTCTGATGATTAAAAAACTGAAATGAAAATAAATTCTAAGCCTTGTAATTCATTACTTTTGGCACTGAATTTTCTTACAACAAAGAAGGTGATGAGCTTGAGTGAAGAGATTTGTTGCCCTGTATGCTGAGCATTTCAACCAGTAATGCCATTAGTTTCACAGATCTTATATGCTGGTGCTGTTGTGCTTGCCAGTGAGGGACTAGATTGTCAGTCTCAGAGGAAAAAGAAATAAGTCACTGATACAGATAGAAGTAATATCTATTTTAAATATGTTTCACAAGGATACAACTACTAACTTACACTAGGAAACAAAGGGCATGAAGTACATTTTGTTTTTAATTGTACATGCACAGTCCACTGAGATCATAAAGAAATCAATGGGATACTATCCAGATAATCTTTTCTACAGCAAAGATTTATGTGCAATTTACAGTAGCTCACAATCTACAGTTTGATTCTCAGATTTAGAATCTAGAAAACTTGTTCAGTCAGTTCCCTTCCAGATTGTCCTCCTGCATTAGCAACAAGAAGCTCCCTCTGACTTCCTTATCTGCTGCCAGGAAATTCACCACTGAGGGCACAGGAGGGACATGCTGCACTTGCACAGTTCTGCTGGTTTATCTTGCTGTAGCCTAAGCGGGTTAGCAGCTGTTATTATAGTCTGCCCAACTTCAGCTCTGTCGTGGCCTGAAGGGAGTTCCTGCATGGATAAAATGGCTTGTTTACAGTTGAGCCTAGTCTAACTGTGAGACATTCCAGAATCTCAAGGGATTTTCAGAGATTTTTCACTGCAGCAGCTTTTTACCAAACTGCATATTCTTAGAGCCATAAAACCAGGGTAAATGTAGGTGTATCTATGTAGTAGATTAGCAGAAAGAATGTTTCAAAAAGATTTTTTTCTCTGCCGTGTTTCAAATCTTACTTTAAAGCATGGCTATCAGGTGTTTTTAATTACTGAAATAATATGTATGTTACTTTTCTTTGATTTCAGAGGCAACCAAAATAATTGAGGGGAAATTTTCCTCACCAAAATTAGCCAGGAGAATATATTCAGAATGGGGAGCTTCAGCTCAAACGGTTACAGTTCAGCAGATTTAAAAGAAATTGAAAACAGGTTATTAGAATAGGAATTGTTGGGCAACCTAAATTCCAGTCAGGTCTACAAGCCCAAACTATAGTTTACCACACGTAGAAAGTTAACTTCTAAGTATAAGGTGAGAGTTCATAAAAGTAGGTGAGAAAGAGTTTTTTCAGAGTTGGTACTTGTTAAAATGTTTAATATTTTTAATTGGGGCTTTGGATTTCAATAATGTGATTTTTTTTTTCCTCAACATTTACTTAATCAGACTTTTTGTTTCATTTAGATTTTGGCCAGTAATAAGACTTGAAAAATTCCTGAAATACTAACTGAAATAGTAATAGAGAAAATTAATTTTTTTTCAATGAGATGCTTACAGAAATATTCCTCTACAAAAAAAGACAAACAAAAAAAACCCCAAAAACACCCCACCCAGATTTTTTTTATAGAATACTCAGGTTTAGAGTTCAGTTTTACCTTAACATGAATAAGGTATATTTTCAGGTGGCTATTGGATGGAAATGTATCTTCAGCAGGGATTCACTGATAAGGCTTGCTAAAAGCCACTGGAGCTTTTTTAAGTGAGCTGTCTGGTCAGCTTGCATTAACAGAATAAATATTTTAATGTCTGCTAAAGTAACTTTATGGATAATTTTAAAAAGAGAAAATATCCCTGTGTAAGGGATAGAGTTATTTCAGCTATTCTATTATTGATAAGTATTATACTACCTCTATTTTCTCATTTAGACCTGATCTCACACTGTGGAAAGAGCTGTAAATCTAAAATCTGAAAGACAGTATCAAGACAGTTTTTTCAAAAAATTGTGTGTTTAAAGATTGGCATCGAAGCCAGAGTGTGAGTTACTGGTGAGAAGAACTATTGACAAGACTGCTGCTGCAAGTGAAATGGCTGCTCCTCTGTGCATAACACTTAGAGGTGTGGATAAAACGATATTAGGCTGACATGCAAATGTCGATGTCACAGGCTAAGAAAGGAGCAAAGGGCTGGAAAGCTATTTACCAAATGACAACAGCATGTATGTGCTGTGTATTTGTGGAGATGTGTTGAAACTAAGAGCAGGATGACACTTTTGTGGGTAGTAATTATAGGAGTAAACAAGGTGACTGTAATCCTCGGCCTCAGAGTTAATTCTGCCTTGATAGTGAAATCCGATATGATATTTCAACTTTTGGAAGTGGGAACATGAAAAGATATCACCACGAGTATGAAGTGGAGTAAATGGGAGATTGGTAAGGAAACTGTGCATTTATGAATAGGATCTAAGTAACAGACTGAGGTTAAAAATATTTAATTCTGTGGGATGATAGAGGAAAGGAACACAACTCTATTGAAACACTTGTTTTGTTTCCAGATACATAATAAGATCTTTAATCTTATTTATCCTAGTTTAATGTAGTACATCAGAAATCCTTCTCCAGTCGTTTCAGGGGCACTGAATTGTAACAGCTCTGTGTTGTCCAGTGTGATTAAAGAAAGGTAGAAATAGTTCTGTTCTTGCTGCCAAAAGTCTTGCTGAGATGTATTGATGGAATCTGCGGTGCCAAGAATGCCGTGCCAAGTGCTCTTCGGCAGGAAGGCAAGTAGCCTCACTGAGTTATGCCTTCCCAGGCTGGTCACAACAAATAAAAAAATAAATTAATTCTGAAATCTGTGTTTTCTTCTTGTTAGGGCTCCCTTAGTAAGTTTGCACCTCTTTGGAATACTTGTCTGGCAGACACATATTTTGAATTTCTTTTGCAGTTCTTCATAGGACAAATAGTTATAGTCCTAATTAGATGAAAATAAGGTTATCATAGGCTTCACTCAGTGCATGTAATCTTGAATTTTCAAGTACACTTGTATCATAGACCAAGTTCCATGATTTAGTTGTCTAGTTTTAAATTAAAAGGAGATATATGTAGTTTAATTATATCTTTTTAAAAATCACATTTAGGAGAGCTTGTCATTTGGGACTGTTTTAGTGCCACCAGTATAGTTGCTATATAGATTATCTATTTCAGACAGAGAGCCTAAAATTACTAATACTTATATTTCAGTATTGCCCTTGCATTAGTTATTTCAAAAGTATCACTGAAACTATGATTCTACCATGCTACAAAATAATGGAGATGTTAATAAGCAGCAATTACGAAAGATTGCTATTAGCTGCTTACTGTATAAATATTTCTTCATGATGCTGACATGTGAGTGCCTGTAAAAGATGAGTGCTCCACTCTGCTTTTCAGCATACGCACCAAAAGATTTCCCAGATATATCTGAAGAGCCAGCTCACTTTTTCAGTGTAAGCGATAGTAATAACCTACCAGTCTGTCACACTATTTGTGTGTATTTGTGCTGTGATTTGAGAAACTGCTTTTGCAGTTTTTCCTGTTGGTTTGGCTGAAGTGAACAATGCTTTCTTGAGAGTGAGGTGGGATAGCAGGTGCCATAGGCATGATCCTGATCCCATTTTAGCCAGTAGGAATTTTACTACAGAAACTGAGGCTGCATAAGGCCTTTTGTGTGGAAAAGTTCAGTCCTGGTAAGTAGCTTCTTCTCCTATAGTTAAGAAAGCAGCTCATAAAGATGCTGCATATCAGCAGATATTTAAAAATACAAGATTTAATAATATGCAAGACAGACATGCAAATCTGGATTTTTTTTTTGCAAATCTACATGAGAATATTTTAAGCTGTGAGCTCAGACTTCTTATGCCTCAGGCATCTCTATCATGAGCCAAACTTCACAAGAAGGTAGATAGTCCTGAACAGAATGCAATGCAAATTCACTTTCCAGTGTACTAAATGGCATAGTTAATGGCAATTTGGGCAATCCTGCAGTGCTGTGTCATGTAGAGAGTCCTTACACAGGCACAGATTCCATAGGGAAAAGAATAAAGGAGGTGGTCATGTAATTGAAGACTATATCATGAAGCACAGTCACCAGTGGGTGCAATTATGGTTGAATGTAATTATGCACCTCCTATCCTTATGTACCTTAATTATAACACCTCCTAACTCTTTGTGTCCTTGCCTTGGAACTCAATCTGGTGTAGCTGTGCTGGCCTACAAAATACACCATGGTTGTATGAGCTCTGACCCTCTTACAGCTAAAGATCTCACACCAAGCACCAGTGGGTTTTCTCTATGCATTTAACTTTTTAAAACTAGTTAGTGAAGAAATTTGGCAGTACACTGTGAGGAAAGTAAAGCTGTTACCAAAGGCTTAGGCTGTCTTGTTTTTCTGGGGAATGAGAGCTATTCTGGAGGGCTCTGTATAGCAGCTGGGGAGACCAGAAACCTTGGAAGCTTCTTGGAGTGTCTGGAGCAGACATCACTTTGGAAATAGTCCAAACTACATGTTGAAGCAAAACACTAGCAGCCAAAGTACCTCCTGACAGAGTCAGGTGGCATGACGGCTCCCTCCAGCACTCTCCACCTCTTCAGCACTTTTGCCTCTACCTACCTCTCCTTGCAGGAAGACCTCTGTCTTTTCTGAAAAAAGCCATGATAAAATGTGTGACTTTCCGTGCGCACAAATGTCTCAAGGGTGCTTTATTGCAAGGAAGCTGTCCAGCCAGTTAGGTCTATGTCGTCATGGGGAAAGCAGGGAAGTGTTCCACCCACAGCAATGTTTTGCCCTTAATTTAAGAACTTGGCCTAACTCTCACACTCATTTGAAAGCATTTAGCAGTGGTAGGCAGAGAGACAGACTATGACAAATGCATCTGGGTGATACAATCTTTTGTCTCAATTGTGTTTTGTTGAATAACAATAACTTTGAATCTCAGTGTCTTTAGAAAAAATTCCTGCACTAAATAAATAGAAGAAAATTACTTGACATCTTAAAGGGTCCTGAAAAACCAGAGGCATAAGAAACAGCTGTACAACAATACATAGGTTAAAGCAACACCCTCCGGCCCTCACCTCCCCCCCCCGGCCCCATATTTAGCTAACAAAGTAAAAGATCATTCTGCTACCTCAGATCACTGTTGATGGGGAGGTACAAAGAGGCTTTATTTGCTCTGCTGTGCAGTGACTAGACTGTGTGATAATGCTTAAGTAATAAGACACTACGGAGGGAACAGGTTGGGGGGTATGGACACACCAGCAAGTAGAACTTGCACAAAAGACGTCCCGAGGGACACAGCTTTATTTCAGAGGGCTTGGAGCTTGGAGCTTGGCTCTGCTTCCCAACCCTGCCCAAAGGCAGCCTGAAAGAATAGTATGAGACAAAGAGAATTAATATATATATTTTTTTTAATTACAGTATGTGTTTAGGGATTTTCAAGTTCCACTAGTAAGCCAGGAAATCTCCTAGGAACTTTCACTTACTACCTTGCCCTGACTTTCTTCAGAGCTTTCTTCAGTTTCTTCTGAAAGCACATCTTTTTCTGCTAAGTAACCACAGCCAAAAATGTTCAGGCTGTATCCAGCCAAATGTTGTTAGAAGCAGTGCTAATTATGCAAGCAGTCACTTCAGTGGTCACTGAAGGTGAGTTCTGTATTCAACCTTAATACAAGCAGGCTATTGTGGTTTTAGTGAAGAAGCATGAAATTGTACCAAATTTCAAAATTGCCTTCTGACCTCCGTAGCTAAAAAGGAGATGTGGAAAGGGGTGCAGATCACAGTGTACTGACTGATGCACTCAGTGCCTGGACAAAAGATTTTGTGCACAGGGGCTGGGTAGTGCCGCTCTGACGAGCATTTCTTTAACGCATTTCATTCAGACAGAGGCAGTGTAATAAGAAATACTGGAACTTTGGTTTTTCCAGGAGGTTTCTTCCTCCCTCTAAGCTCTAATTTTGTGGCTACAATGACCTCTTTCCCCTCCCCCTCTTCTGCAAACTTCATTGAGCCATCACTGGGAGCTTCTCTTCACGTTAGTGCCCTTTCTCTTCTATCTGAATTAATTAAGGATGGAACTGGAAGAGTGACTCACAGCAAAGGATCAGAGTTCCTTATTAGTAATAAGCAAAGAAGGCCACAGGAACCCACTGATTCCCAGCTCCAACAATGCCTTCCTTTCGCGTGTCATTCCCACATTGATTATGTTAACAGATGCCTCTTTAGACAATAATTGTTGTACTGATGAATCTGAATTGGATGCTTTGACTATCTGGGGGCTTCTGGGGAGCCAATCTCCAAAAAGGTGAAAGTGCTAATTATATTGGTAATTACTTGGAAGTTCTTATCCTACTTTTGCCAGTGCCCATTCCCATGGTAACAGGAGCAGGTACAGCAGCATTCAGCCGAGCAGCACTCAGCTCTTGGCTACTTCAGCAGCGGCTGAGGTTGGAAAGATACTATGCAAACTGCGCATACGGATTTTCCAACATTCCACAGATTTCTTTGCCACAGGTATTAGTTGAAATACCAAAAAAAGCTATCCTAAAAATTAGTTTCCTTCTTTATGAGCTGTATTGTTTTTTTTAAAGCTTTGATTTTACTCTTAGGTGAGCTGGCAGGTCTTCCAAAGGCTGATCTGCAGCCAGAGTCCTCAGGGGAAATTCTGTCTGACTCAGCAACTATCTTTTTTCCTGCAGCCTCCTGGGCTGAGCACAACAGCTTTGCCACTTCCTGGCTCTTGGGCCTAGTCTGCTAGGCAAACTTCGTAAAAGAAATTCCCATTAGTGCTTCAAGCGTGTCTGAAATTGTAAACAGACTGTATTCGGAATAGTTTATGTCCCTGACTTGCAGTCAGTATTAAACTTAAACTTCCTAGATACTTTAGCACGTAATTGTGGTATTTCCCTGCATGTTGTAAATGCAAATCGTTCATGTTTTCTTTTTGAAGTAGCACAGATTCCAGACTGTGGTCGTTGGTTATTCATTGTGCCCAGCAAAGCCACCATGACATATCTGTGCCCTGCAGTGAAAGTTCTGAAGTGATCTGAGTGGAGTCTGAGCAAGAGAAAATATTAAGATACCCTGTTTTCTGCCTCAGTGAGCTTCAGGGCTCAAAACTAGCTCCAGCAAGAGCAATTCAACAGTGGTCTTCAACAATTCACTTCAACAAAGAATGTTAGGCTTTACAAACAGGTTACACCATGGGATGTTTTAAATTGCACTATAATTCAATCAGGATCATAAGGATTCTGGAGTATAAACTCCTTTCCTGTGAATCTGAAAATATTAAGAGCTAGAAATAATTTTTTTCTATAATCAGCACTGATACATTTTAGAAGAAAATTCTTTGTTAGTTAATACATTTCTTTTAATGTAATCTAAATAAAGTTCATTCAGTTCTGCAGTGGATACTAAATTTCACTTTTGAGCAAGTCTGCTGTCTACAGTGAGCCAGCAGTGTTTACTTAAACAAAATAAGAACAATAGGTAAATCATAGATAAGTAATACATGATGCCTTAGAATGTGAGGAGGAACTGGATGGTTATCACCTTTAAGGATCAGAGCACTTTATGTACTTAGGTCAGAATATAGTACCTTAAATATTTGCATTTGTTCTATTTTCATCCTTTTATTCTTGACATAGCTTTTATGACACAGGATCAGAACTCTAATTTTACATATATAAAGTAAGTGGGAATTAGTATTTGAGCATGGTTTATCTTCCCCAATTTGAAGCAAAGAAAGACAGATTTAAGTTCATAGAGTTTTTTCATGCTAAGAGATGCTTCATAATCTATATTGTACTTGGCAAGACCCTTAATGTGCTAGCAAAGGATAAAATTCCAAGTGCTGGCTATAACAAGGAAGGGAAAGGGGAAAGGGAAGGAAAGTGAAAAAAGGAGAAGAAAGGAAAAGAGTTTTTGATGGCTAGCAAACTTGGGGACAGGGAAAGGATAAAGGATTGTTGATCACAACGCTCATACAGTGCTATTGTTATTTTACCAACAAGTGACATGGTTACTAACCACAACTAGTCCCTGAGGTGGGTTGGTGGACATGATGGTGCTGGGTTCAGTTGGACGATTATCTTAGAGGTCTTTTTAAACCTTAATGATTCTGTAATTTCCTTGGATCCTTCCACTTAAAAAACAAACCATGTTACTGAGTATCAGTGTTTACACGAAGACAACAGTGTGAGACTACGACATCTTGTCCTCAGTTGGCTTATTATTATTTTACTGATGTCCTTATACCTGGGGTTAAAGGCCCATCATGCTTCTCCTGTGTTTTCTGTGTGGTTGCACATTAGCTACAGATTGCTTTGTCATGTGGGACATATCTGTCTGACAAATATTCCAGCCCCATAGGAGTTGGAATGAAGCAGAGGAAGGAGCTCTCTTGTCTCTGTCATAATGCTTTAAAACATCTCCTCCGAAGGGAAACATGGGACAACCAATTCTTTATAAATTCTTCTGCATCCGAGCAGACCTGCTACAGAGCCTGATGTCCCATCTCCCAAAAAGCTCAGAGTTGTCCACAGTTGGAAAAGAAGCAGGCTAAATGAGAGCAAAAGATGTTGTTTTACATTCTGACAGCAAAATGGCTGTTATCCAAATATGTCTCATGCAGAAATTCAGCAGAACCTTTTGACCTAGCATCTAGGTTAAACCAGACTCATGACTGTCTACAAAAAGAAATAGCAGAGTTAAGAATGTTTAATCAGGTTCTGAAACTGGAAAACTAAAAGAAAAGCTGTTCAGAATACTCAATAGCATACACTGCTCATCTTCATCTTTGCTCTGCAGAAGAGGCAAACAACTGGCACCTGGAGGAGTGGAATCTAACACAACAAGCCTGTAGACTGCTGAGTTGAGTAAAAGAACTGTTGATCTGGTTTGTTGGGCACATGCAGAATACATCATAATTTGACTGGCTTCATTCTAAGTACCTGTATTTGAAAGCAGAACTCTCATGAAGCAGAACCAGAGGAGGCTGAAGGAAAGAAAGAGCAGAGAGAATTGTGTGAACAGCAAATGTGGATGTGCTTTAGTGAAGAGGCAAATGTTATGGATGGGGGTGGGAGAAGGTACAACCTATTACTGGCACGTGATGCAAATGACTTAGACTGGGTCTTGGGAGAAGCATTTCCATATACTGACGCTCATCTTTAAATTCATTTTGCAGAAACAAAATGATAAATTCTCTCTTGCTGTTAGAGAGAGAATCCTGCTCCAGTCACACTGCAGCTTGTATCCCACTGAAAAGCACTTCCCATGGTTGGATTTGCCTTCATTTGTAGCTTCAGTAATGAGGCCCTGGAGCTGTGCTGTGCTGACAACAAAACCATTCACCTGGGTTGTGCTTAGGTTTGTCCCCATGTACTTTCATTTATTTCCTTCATATGTCCTTGGCTGAGTGGTTTTTGCACTTTTTAGAGGAAGCTGTGCAACCACCTGTTCTTATTGGCAGGCTAAACTGGCAAAATGTTTCTCATGCGCCTGAGGCTGACTTACGGGGAAGAAAACAGCAAAACACAAGCATATTGTGCCCTTCACCACCCCTGAGCAACGAAGCGCAGCACCGCAGGCTTTTGTAAGGCAGGTGGCATGCCAAAGTCCACACAGGGGCTGTGCCAGCCCTGGGAGTTTTGAATGGCTAAAGAAAACACAAGTGATCACTTTTGCTGTTTTCCTGGTAAGCTATTACCCTAATGTTTAGATGTCATGAGTCTAAAAGTGTAGAAACTTATCCGGTTTATCAAGCTGAACTGCCTTTTAGATTGATTTATCTCGTCTTGTTGCCCTGCCAGGTGTAAGCAGTTTGTGGTTTGCCTGGGGCCTTCAGCAGGGAGGAGAGGGGCAGCGTGGCAGCTCTGCTGCTGACCAGCAGTTCTGGGGGACTTGCTCCTCACGTCCCAGAAGCTGTAGGTACAAATATTTCAGTCCCCCCTGCTGCTGGTCACACTCTCCTGGTCACGTCCCAGCGGGCACCAGGCTGCTCTGGTGACTGGAGCGGTGGCTGGACTTTGCATGTTGCTGCAGCCCAACCCCGTGCTGGGTAACCAAGCTCTGTCTGTCAGTCACATTTCCTGTGGCGGTTCAGCAGATATTGACACACAACCAAGAAGAGTTCAATGACTTTATTATGTTCCTCCCACACTGCAGCACCTATGGTTTGTATTACAATGGTGTACCGAGGGCTGCGAGTATTAACTGAGGTTCCCTCTCCCGGGTTGTGTACCCTCCAAAACTGGAGGGATTACAGTGCTCCTGTTACCCGTGGTCCAGAGCGGAACGGGATACAGAGTTCAGGGCTTCCCAATCCTACATCAGCGAATTAACAAAATTATCTTTTCACTCTGGAAATGAGTTTGAGAGAGATTTTGCTAACAACAAGCACTCAAAACCTAAGTAACATTGAATTGCCTGGAGCAGTAAAAAATTCAGTATTTAGCTGAAAAAAATCCCCACAACTCTGGTGGTAAAGTGCAAAAGCCCCATCTTGATCATACAGATACAGTCACAGTCAGTATATACTAGTAGTATATACTACTAGTAGCTATACTACTGACATGCCTTTTATTTTTAATAGCTCCCATGACACTATGAATGCTTTCATAATGAAAATAACTTGCTCCATGAAAGAGCAGATGTCCTAGTACTCAAATACACTTTATGGCATTAGAAGCAGCAGCTTGTCCTGATCAACAGCTCTGCTGACTCCTACATGCTACTGAGGTACAGAACAGGTGGGTCATCCATAAACAAAAGTTTTTGTGGGCCAGGTTTCTTACAAAGTACTGGGTGCATGCAGATCTGCAGAGCAGCTCCCAGTCTTGGGCTCTTATGCTTCTCTCCACATTTCTATTATAAACTGACTTATATGATAGGTCTATATGAAGGACTGCCTTACGCCCAAGCAATATAGCTGAAGCCAGGCCAAAATAATTAGTTGTCTCAGGGAAAGAAAACGTCACACACAAATCTTAAATTTAATATGCCTCTTTGGTTAAGAAGTTCATAATCCAAAGGTTCCTTCAGCTGATCTTTCACAAAAATCCAACCACACACTTTCCCTAGCTTCTCTTGCAGCAGAGGTGGACTCCTTCTATTCCTTCCCCTTCATCTTTTCCTTTCTTCCTTAGAATATTGCCATCTGCAGCCTAGATTGATCCTTTCCTCACCTCAGCACATGGTGGACAAGTCACTGTTAGCATCACACAGCAATGTGCCCTCCTGGGTGCCTGATGTGCATGTAAGGAACTCATATTTACCCACCACTTGTGTACCCTTTGTGGCAGCAAAAGCAACTGTTCCCTGTCACATGGCTGGATGTGTACTCAGCGTGTGGTGGAGGTTATGAAGGGTTTGATCATGATCGCTTTAAATTCAGTACATGCCATGGAAGGAACTTTGTCCATGTCTCCCTCCCATCTCCCCTTATAAGGTCTGTTGGCTTGGTCTCAGAGTGCTTCATCTCATCTCCAGACACCAATTTCTGAGTACAGCAGTGGGTGTGCCCAGGAGCTGCTAGGACTGCATAGCATGGCCTCCAACAGAGAGGGGAGAAAAGATCATCTAACTGTAGATATGTTTGCTCAAAGCTTGTGTGTTAAGAATATGAGCATTGGAAAAACTACCATTAATGTGTTTGCAGAACTGGATCTATGCTCCCGTCAGTATTTGTCACGTTAGAGAAAGAATATCCATGCTATTCAGCAAAATTAAATAATAATGAAAATCCGTCTTGGCCCAGTTCTGTGGACTACATTGCGTTATCATTTAGCTTAATAACGTGACTTGTATTTCTAGTGAAACTCGGGCAGACCGTGATAATGTGGGAAGGCAGAGCTGTACTGATGGCTATTGGCCGTCTCCTAAAATTACCATATTCCCAAAGCAAAGAACTCCCATTTTCCACTGAAATGCATGTTTAGATGTTTAAATACACATTTTTATTTGTTATTCCATTAATTTTTCCTGATGTTTAGAATCTGTCTGTATGCTGTCCACTGTAGATTTAAATTCGAAATATGCAATATCTAGGACTGCCTTAGGAATGTCTATGCTGCAGGAAGGGATTTTATAGAGTTTCATATCACCCTATTGCCCTCAGCACATTGTTGCAAACGTGGCAGGATCGGCTGATCTTCAGGGGAGCAGCTGCCAAATATCAGCCTTCCCCTTGGGCTGTTTCACGCCTCTGCCACTGCATGTTGGCTAACAACAAGAGTAAATGTCACTTGTGTGCTTTGCTGCAGCCCACGCCTTCAACAGGGTCAAAGTGCAAACCTCACAGCCTGGGTCAGGAGCAGGCAGAAAATGCCTGTTGTTTTCCTTACCCTTAGAGGCTGGAGGCTCTGACTGTGCAGCGGCATTGAGTCACTCCTGCTGGGGTCCCTCTGCCCACTCCATCCCAGGAACACAATTTACCCAGGGTACCAATGGCAGTGACAGCTGCCTTCCTCCAGGCCTGGGGTCAAAAGGCTCCCCTTGCCATTGCAATGCTCTGTGTGTGAAGTGAGCCAGCTGTGCTGGAAGACTGGGAATGTTTCCTTTTTTCCTCCACAGGGTGTTTCAGCTTTGAAAACTGATCCTTCAGAAAAAAAGTATGGAGATTGTGCTACTGTAGCCAAATCTGTGCCAAATTTTGTGATATAACATACATACCTTTAAAGTCTCACTTTATTTTGCTCATTATGGAATTATTTTAACTTTGATTTTGCACGACTGGATAAACTGGTGGCACGAAATTTCTTTTGTTCTTTTCCAAACTGTTATACCTGGTGTTATACTGAATTTAAATTACCCTACACAGTCATTTGAAGTTCTGTATTGTGTTTTGGCCCAAACATGCCTTAATGTTATTCTTTTTTTTTTTTTTTTTCTTTCAGTTCACTTGTTAAATTCTATTGCTTGTAAAATGGCACATGAACACTGGGGAGAAAGACCTTAGTGATTTTAAAGATAAAAGTTATTTAAAATGGAAGACTTTTAGAGCTGAACACATATGGCGGGACCAAAGTTCAGTGGGAATTTCATAAGATACTGTTTTTAACTGTTAAAATAAGATATATTTCTGAAATTACTAACACATGGAAATACAGTCAAGAATCTCAATAAAGGTTGTGTAGTAACTGAGGTTAATAAGCAACAGGGTGGAAGTATTACAAATAGGCAGAGCCCGAAAACGTGTATTTACTTTAAAAGAATCACATCCTCCTGAGTATTTTAGAAAAACAAAACATCAGTGGGCCAAAGAGTTCTGTGAACTCAACAGAATTCTTAAAGCCCATTCGGTTCGGTCCATTTGAATTGTATATTTAGAGTACTCTCCTAATTTGCTGTTTGCTATTGAATGCTCATACCAAGAAAAAAGACCACAAGGTCTTTTTCTACTCAAAAGCAGCAAAATACACTAGTGATATATGTAATATGGTTAGAACAGGGTTAATAATCCTGGGTGTTTATCATTCTCTTGCTGGATTTCTGTATCCTCTGTAAGTCTGCTCTTTTCTTCTTGGAGGCTGACTAAAGTATCATTGGTGGAGGTAACTGTGGAAACAATACAATCCCAATTAGCAGTTAATCAAGCAGAAAATGGTTTAGGAAAAAAAGCCCCAACAATTATCAGTGTTCAAAGACAGAGGAATAATAAAAGTAGTGGTGATATGTGTGTTTTAGTGCTGCAGTCCTTCTTGAGCTGAAGGCCAAGAGAAGTATTAAACCATTGGTACATATTTTTCCATCAAATAAATATTAAAATTTATTTGTGGGTAAGTTTCCAGTATTCTAACGAAACTGAGTGATAAAAAAATATTACAGTATCTTTTTTTAAATCTGCAATAATGCCACAGCATAAAAGTGCATAAAAGCTATTTCTTAAAGTGTTTTCCAGAAGCAATGCATGGAATAAATACTGGAGAGGCATCAGATTTGAAATAGAATTGTGGCTGTTAATTGTAATCACAAACCCTGCTTTCCTGTGTCCCAAACAATTTTTCTATAAATCAGCTAAGAAATCAGATTGCTTATAGTTACAAAAAAAACCCCCAAACAACCCTAACCAAAAAATCCCTTACTTGTTCTGCTTTCTTTTGTCTGCTGACCGAAACGTGTATTTCTGTTCTTACCATATTACCTAAATTGCATTAGCATAGATGCTGTAAAAATAGTTTAGCCAGTGTGAAAGGATTATATTTGAATTTCTTCAAATAAAATATTGCTTAAATGGTACATGCATCCAAACAAACATATTTTACTGGAGAAAATAGTACTGTATCTTGGGTAAAAAAATACCAACTAATTGAATGGAATTAATTAATTACCTCTGCTTCTTCTAGTATATTAATTGGTACCCCGAGTTCCAAATGATTAGCCTGTATTTTACAGCCAAAATGCCTGATATAAAAGAACTCTAAGCAAATGTAATTATACTTTCATTGTATTATGCTTAGTTTTATTATGCTAAAACCCCACATTCTTTCTCTATCCGACCCGAAAGCAAGTCAGTGCCTTACAATCTAAACATCCATTTCCAGTAAGAAATCTAAACAAGTGCATCTTTTTCCAGCTGGTAATAGGGTTTAGATCCTCTTATTCTATATCACATAGATGCCTATTACTGTAATTCTTAATTTAGTTTGAGGTCTAACTCAGCAGAAAATTGCCAGTACTAGGAGGTGCTGCTCAGAATCTCAGGAGCAGAGGATAAATGAGAAAACTCAATATACCTTTTTTGAAACAAAATCTTAATGCTGGAAAACATAAGACAAAATTATTTAAATGTCATCTTGCATGCATAGAAGTTAAGTTAATGACAAGTGAAGGCATACTGGTTTTGAGTTTTCTGGATGAAGACTAATGTAACGTTCATAACAGTGAGTTTATTGTGTAACTGAAAACATTTCTAACTGGAATTTTGGAAAATACGGGAATCTTCCAATTATTTTGTGTTGGTCAGAGAGCAGGCCCCTCAATCACTTTTCCTATATGAAGCTATCAACTTTGAAGGGCTAGTTGTTGTTTAATGAATCTGTCGTTTTTAGAACTTCTTTTGAAAATATTTTTAAGAGAAAGAAATGCAGACTTACCTTGAAAGTCCATCTCTGATCTTTGTTCTAGCCTATTTACCAGAACTGGTAACTTTCAGACTTTTGCCTCTGTATCTCCTTCCCTTGCTGCCAAGCTGCTGCAGCTTTCTAAGCTCACTTAACAGGTGTAAAACCATCTATCAGGTTTTGTACAGTAGCAGTCTGTACTGTAGATGAACAGAATACTGACCTCACATTAAAGTATCATTAGAAAAAACTCTATTTTTACTCAAACTAATTATATTCATTCTATAAACATGCAGATAGGAAGTCTGTCTTGTGCTTCTTTACCATGGGACATCCCATCTGGAAAATAATGGTGGTGTATTGTAGAAAACAAAAAAAGGGAGCAGCCTATATTTAAGTGTGATTAAATTAACCTCATTTTATCACTACTGTGTTTACTTTGTCCTTTTGTAACTGAAATCTGAGATCTATGCAAAAATAGCAGAATGTGGGAGAGAGAAAAACAAAAAGGAATATTTCCACAAGGATTTTGTGGTTTGTTTTTTTTCATTTAAAAACAGTTAATAAATAATGATTTTTATATATAAAATTGCTTGCTCTGGTTAAAATTTATGTAATTTAGACAGCAAAGATCAACTGAACTGAAACTCCATCTTTTACTATTCAGTATTAAGAGAAATAAAAAAGTGTACAAAACATAAAAAATTAGAATTATATATGTGTTTAGTACTTCAGCTATATAAAAAGCTGCAAGTTACATAAAAAAATGGTTGTGTGCATTATGATTCATTTGTATGTCTCAGCAAAAAAAATCCTAACACCTGGCAAATTAATTTCAAACATTGAAGAACAACTAAAATATAACCCGGGTTAGTTCTTTAAACTGGGCAATAGATCAACAATATATATGAGTATATATTATGAAGTACAACAAAATGTCATTAATTTAGATGGGGTGTGTTTGTTGCAAAGCTGATTTTTCCTGCATCTGTGATGATAGTTGCCAAGTGGGATAAATTAGCAGAGTCCTAGGAATTCCATTATAACTGTCCTTTCTGTGAGTAAGAAATTCAGCCAACATTAGAGGAAGTATTTAGGACTCTTACTTCCCCTAAAATAATTGGAATTAAAGACCAAAATATTTATTGGCACTAGGTTCTAGCCTTTTATTCAAAAGTCTCTAATTCATTTCAGTTTTTAATCCTCAAGTGGCTGTAAACAACCACAAGTCTCTGGTAGGGCAGTGTAAGGCTGAAAATGGGAAAGTACTGAAATTCTATTTAAATCTTTTGCTAGAAGTTCCAGAGACTTGATGTTATGTATGCACTGATTTCATTAAGTGGAGTATGATTTTTAAATAGATCTGTGGTTTCAGAGTGGTGTGCTGGGCTAAAAGTGGGTATTTTATTACCTCTCCATCTCTTCTGTCCTTTCCTTACCCTTCCCTCTTCTCTCTCTGTTTACTAATCTCTCTCTCCTTTGTAGTGATCTTCTCCTACAGACTTAATGACTTCTCTCTTCTCTCAATGCTTTGTCTGTATTTACCTCATTTTACATCAGACCATCACCTCTGCTCTTCAGTAAAGACCTAAGAGAAAAAAGCATATTACCCTGAATTGACAGATGAAGCAGTTGAAGAGGTGGTGTGACTATTGCTACTGCAGTAAGAAAACATGGACATGGCAGCTTTCTGCCCTAACTGCATTTCCCTGCTTATGCTGCTGAATGATTTTGCAGAGTGCATGTTTTTCCAGACATATGTGACAACTAATTTTTGAAAACTCGTTTGCCTCCTTTCATTTCCTTTTTCAACTGCTTCTCTGTTCTCCCAAGTCTTTGAAAAGACCACTGAATATCCTTCTACTCTATTTGATAAATTTATTTTCATTTATATTCTTCATTTCTTCTCAGCTGTTCATTAATTTCAGAGTACTTACTAACTGCTCGCATCCATTTCCTCTGTAGTCACTAAGAGGTATTACTTCCTAAGTATTACTCCTCATATTTCTCAATGTCATCAGCACCTCCCTACACTGTAGCCTTCTTAATCAAATCTTTAGTTGCATTTCTTTCCTAATAGATTGCTCCTACAGTTTTCAGAGTACTGATTCTTCCTTTACAAGAAAACTAGCATCTGCTTTTTCTTCTTCATTTCCGGAAGTCCATATATGCAGGCAGCATGACAGGAATTTGCCTAGACTTTGACCTAGTTCACACATGTGAAAACAAACAAATTGTTGGGCCACCTACGTGACATCTGGACATGGTAAAACTGGTCTCTTCTCCACTCACTCCACAGTGGTCTGCCTGAACTGACTTACCTCTTCCTAAGGAAGTATTCTTCACCTGGGACTAAAACACCTCTGTTTATCACTCTATTTTTCACCCTTCAAAGGCTGATCAGTCTCTGGATGTCAGCTGAAATATTTCATTCAGCTCCAGGAAGGTCTTCAATATTCAGTAGCAGCTAAACATTCTCCTTTTTATTGCAGTCCCATAAATAGGAGAAAGAATGCAGCACTGGCTCCAGGTAATTTTCCTCTTCAAGCAATCACAGGAAGAAAGATTTCATAGGACGTTTCCTGTATGTAGTGGAACAGAAGCAGTCTAATCTCCTCTAGAACCATAGTCACTACTTTTAGTACTGGAATAAAGAACAAGACAGCTATACAATAATAATTTGGGCATCTTCAATTCAGTTCTTATTCATGTAAGAAATTGTTTCCAGTGAAACTTGATTATTCAAAATTTCATTAGTGGCACCTCTTCCTGGTGAGAGGCGATGGCAAGAGAACTTTGACACATTTGCTACAATATTGAGACTCTCTGGACTTTTCCCTTCTAAGATCAAGTTGAAGGTGAGGGGAGGAAAAAGAAAATGCATATGATGGGGGAGGAGAGCAAGGAAAAGAAAGGAGTTTTTTTTCCACTGGACATCTGAGAGTGAATAAACTATTATATTTGCTGAGACATCATTTTTTTTAACTAGCTCTTGAAACTTCTGACATGGTCACTGCCTAAAATGTATAAATGAAGGCAACTGAACTGAGCAAGAGATACAGATCGTTATTAGGAACCAATAAATTTTAAATGCCCCAAACAACACTGTGATTCGTACTCCCTCACCTGAGAATTAGGAGACTGCTACCTCTTGTGTGGCTTTTCAAATTAATGGCATATTAACCAGTGAAAACAAGGAGATTACTGACTGATGTTCCGTTCTCAGGACTACCAGCATGAGTAGTCTGTAAGATGAGCAAACTGAACATCTGTCCTGTTACCTTTGGATGTATCCAGCCAAGACTCTGGGTCAGACACTCAGACAGAATAGGCTTTTATATGAGCCTTGTTGACAGCAGTGTCAGCCTCAGACACCTCACTAGCATAAACACTGCCTACAGCAAACTGACTTTGATATGTCTTTCCACAACAAAATCCAGTCAGGCTTTTCCTAACATATGGAGGTAAAAGGAGAATTGCTGGTAATCTACTTTTTGTTCTCCTAGAGTGGACTATGATACTTTATTTGGCATGGCAAGAGAGCAGGAGGACAAGTGTGGCGAGTTGCCTATGGCACCTAGAGAGAGACATCGTCCTCATTTCAACAAGGTCTAAGCTGCTTCCACATCACACTGTATGAGGGGAGTGTTTGTCATGAGAATCTGTAAGTGCTCTCTGAAGCCTGTATCTGAGTTCTGAAGAACAAGGAGACGCAAAGAGCTTGATGTGCTGTGTTGTAAGCCTGCAATGTTGTAACAAGGGAGCAGAGTTCAGGGGCAAATAGGGGCTTTCTTACCTCCTAATCACTCCAGCATACTCTCAGTTTGGAAAAGGCAGGAAGGCAGAAGTGCAGTAAAACATTATGCATGCCTCATTTAATAAGCTTCAAATGGGTATATAGGCTTTATGTTACCTCAGTGGTGGGTACGTACTACAACAGTATCTCAAGAAATTAAGGTATTTCAATTGTACATAGATTTAGTGTACTTTTCTGATTCAATGTAAACAAGCCTTTAGGTCACAGATCTAGAGACAGATGTAGCACTCTTCTTCTATTAACAGTATCAGTGAAGGCAGTAAGCTTACTCATATGAAAAATATCTCTGCATTTGAAAGAGCAGATCTTCATATTTTAAATCTTTGTGATATGCCTGTTAAATTACCTGACTTTCTGAGGCATCACTCATTTGTCACAGACTTTTATGTGATTCACATACTTTTTGCATCCATATATATTTTTATTGACATCTTTCTAAAAGTAAAGGATAATTTAATTTATGCCACAGGAATTTTACACTCTAAGGGTGAATGCTTATCACTTTGGTACTTGTGAGCATATACACACACATACACACACACACACGCACACACAGATATATATGAGAATGCCACATATTGACTTATATACATGTGTGTCACATATATTCCAGATTTATGCTTTAGTAAATTAGTATATGTGTTTATAAATATGTATACATACATATATATATAAAACTCTATTTATTTTATGATTATATTGACACACAAATACACAGCTGTACTGCAGGCAAAATAGCTTATACAGTAAAAATAGATATTGATGGAAAAGAACACAACCATACCTTGGCAATTTCCCATTTCTTCAGAGTTTGCATAAGAAAATGTCCACATTGATCTAAAATGCTAAACAGCCTAACAAGGACAGTGCCATTTACATGTGAATATCTTAAAAAGCAGTTTATGAATATTCACATCTTAGAGGATTTCTCTCCCAAAGGTCTCTTGATTGTACTGTGGCTTAATTCAAGATAGTTTCTGTCGAAGTTAAAGAAAGGACTTAAAAACAGAACAATTTTTTCTCTTGTTTAACAAAATGTTGATACACCTAAATTGGGGGTTTTCAGATGAAAGTGGTCACTACTTATAAAGAACAATGGAAAACAGTACAGCAGGACAATCAAAGCTTGAAAATATTTTGAAGTGTGTTCCTCATATCAGAGAGGTATGTTTTACAGAACTGTGCCACAAAACCTACTCTGTATTTATAAGATACTCATCTTTATCACCTGAACTTCTCCACAGATTTCCAATGTTAAATTAAATATTTACTGCCCTTTCAGTACTAGAAATGAATACCACCTTTCTAAATAACATGGCTGCCAAAAAGTAACAATACAAATTACCTTGTAGAGGAATTCACAAATCAACAAACTCTTCAGAAAATTAGCCACTATGCAAAACACACGGAGAAAAAAGTCTCAGAAATGCCCTACAAGGAGCAGGCATTGTGTTTGAATTAATCAACCAAATACCACCTATTAATCTAATAATGTAAAATGGAAACCCTCACTGTCAATATCGTCCTGTCTATTATGTACTACTCAACGCTGGTATATATACACACACACAATAAAATTGTTATATAATTTCAGCATCTACTAAAACACTTCCTTGAAGAGCTCTTCCTGAAGCCCTTTTACACATCTCTTTTCAAAAAAACAGTTCCAGTACTAAACTCACAATCCAAAGCAGACTTCCTCTAAACTAACAAATACTCATTAGAGCTAAACCTTACTGGCACAACAAAAGCAAAATTCGTGAATACTCATATATTTAACAAAATTGATGTCAGTGCTCAAAAGAACTATTAAATTTCTCCGGGTTTTCTTGATATGCTTTTAAAAACGTGATATATTACACTAAACACATCAGATATCCTCATGAGAATTATGTGCGTGAAACTAATCAACCGTTATTCATTACAATGAACTGATACAGATAACAGATCACAGAAGAAACACAGCAAAGGATAGGAGAACATTTTTTTCTTAAAGAAAGTAGTCCATCTCTTGCACTGTCCAGGGTTAACAGAGGACCTGCAAGTCATGTTTAAAAAATAATCCAGGGAATTAAATTCTTAACAGAGGATAAACAAATTGTGGGGACAGTAGCAACATTATTTTTAAAGCTTACAGTTTTCTTGCTGATTCATCCTTGTTCATTCATATTAGCAGGTTTTTTCTCACCAGTGGTTTAATTGATTACAATAATTTTATTATACCAAAACCAGTCACATTCCACTTGTATTTGGTTTGGATTTTGTTACTTGTCGGATCTCATTAATGGACGTCATCAAGTCTAAAACTCCAATTTCTCCAGTTCTACCAGTTGGTCTAATTAAAAGTATCACCTCTTTTACAAACCTTGTCTAATTTATATCACACAGTGTAACAGCAACAGCATCATAATTGCACTCCCAAAATGCACAAAGAAAGATAAACTTTTACTTGAAACAATTCATCCTACATCCATTTTTACAGCAAATGGAACAGGTATGTGAAGAAGAGGGGGCAAAACACAATAGATTTTAACTACAGCTAAAGAAAGACCACTATATCAATGTTGGAGAGCACTTGCACTTAGATTTAAGTAGATTTGTCTTACCAACATTAAAGAGCAAGGCTCTGGGTTTTTTTTTTTTTGTTTTTTTTTTTTTTGTTTGTTTGTTTTTTTTTGGTTTTTTTGAGAAATCTTTTCTGTCAATATTCAGTAGGGGTCTTTCTCACCTGAGTTACATGTCTTTTAAATCTGAAGGCATGCCATCTCATCACCACACTTAGAAATACATTCATGGAAATGTGTTGAGTTGGTGCTGTCATGATGCTCAGGTGTGAACTGTGCTACATTGCTAGTACCATGGCTAACCAGAATCTATGCATTTTCAACTTCATTTAATGTAGTAAAATATTTACCATATTTTATTTCTAGAAATCATGATAAAGAGTACTTACACCTCCAGATCAAAGTGCACTCCTCCTTAGCAAAGCCAAATTCTTCCTTGAGAGCCTTTGCTTATTTGCAGGCATGGAAATGAGTTAATACACAACTTTTTCACCTCTGTGGCTTGCAAAGTCACTATTTCTTACTGATGTAGCATAATACTCAACTGTCATGTAAAGGTTGTGTAACAATATCCTTTTGATGGAGAAAACCAGGAGAGGAAACTTGCAAATTAAAACGTCAAAAATATTACATTAATTTTATTGTTTGCATCTACCATGCCTTAAAACATCTATTTTAGACTTCAAAAAGCAGTCTTAAACCATTCTAATCAAAGGAAAAGTTTCCCCAGAAAGAAAATAATCTTTTTATGTGAACAGTATTTTGCAAAATGAGAACAATCAAAAGGATTGTTTTTTGAACTCTCATAAATATGTTCCAAAGTAGTTTTTCTACAAATCAAAAAATTCTTACTTAAGGTACAATCAGTCAGTTTAACAGGCCTAGAGACAGGATAGTTGATCTCAGTGCATTGTTTGTATCTCCTTGCTTCAAAAGGATTTAACTTGTAGTTTCAAACTTGGTAGTTCATAAGGAATTCAACTGAAATACTGAGCCACCACTGAAGCCAAGAATTCACATGTTGTTAGTATTTTTATAAGACTGACATTATTTGCAGCAAATGACGAGGAAAAAGTAGAGAACTTGTTAGTTGTGCACTTACACAACAGTGTAGCTAAACACTACTAAATGATTTGCATTGTCAGCATTAGCCCCTTCTAAGAAAAATAAATCATGAGAATAGAGATACGCCATAAAATGTAAAATAAATGTCATTCATCCTATAATTAGAAAAATCTGGTTTTATTTAACAGTTTTGTCCTGATGGGTATCATCATAAATGTGTGTACAGAGAAAAATTCTGGAGTGGCATTTGTGATAACATTTACAGTGTCTATTAGCATATCTCCTATGCACCAACAGATACTCATAGGCTTTCCTCTAATTAAAAAAACCCACCATAATTAAACAAACTTGCCACAGAAATTCCTGTTTCCTGCCAAGGTAGAGATAGAGGAGTGATAATTTTCTTTCAGGAGCAATGCTACTTACTGACCTTGGAAGGGCATACAGAGCTACTACAGAGCTAGAGTAACTGATTTCTACAGAAGAGGTATTCCAGATCTGATTAGAAACACGTACACTATTTTTTTAGAATTTCTATTTGGACGCAAACATCCTCAACAGCACAAATAGTTACCCTTTTAGCATCCAAGGACTTACCAAAGGCAGTCCAAAACCATCATTGCTGTATTGGCAAAATACTGAGCATGTGCCTTATTTCAGGCGACTTCGTAGCTGGCTCTTTCTGCCAATTTCATGTTCAACTCTTTGTCTTAACCTTGTGAGCAAAGGATTTGTGGTTATGATCCGCAGATGTCAGTGTCCTCACATGGCATGGCTGCGTTTTCATTCCTTTCTGTTTGTTTTCACCAGTGCAAGATTTATGTAGTGGTATCAGCTGTTCAAAACAGACTCTTAGGCTAAGAGGCTGCAGCGCAGCTTAAAGTCAGCATTGAGGAGATTGTCCAGGAGCAAAGCAGTCCAAATCAGGCAAGGGTAAAGGTACCTTAACATCACCTTTTTGTGTTTTCTCCTCCATGTGGGGACACTGTGCCAAGTGTTCCTCAGAATTCATCAGCTCTCCCATGGTAACCAAGGAAGAGAAATACAAACAAAAAGTCACAATAAAATGTTTAAAAATAACTCTAAAACATTCCTAACCATTTCTAGAATACAGCATATACAAAATAGGTTGTGGTGTTACAAAGGTTTTCTATTGGTGTTTGCATAATGCTCCAAAACTTAGGCATACAACAAATTGATGTTGGTCACTTTGTTAGATTTTACTATTTGGAAAACAGTGCAACCAAATACACAGAAAACTTACTTGTATGGCATATGTAACTAGTATACATCTGGGATTTTATTGAAGTTAAATTGAACAGAGATGGTTTACTTAGCTTCTCTTTAAATACAGCAGACATGCATTATGAATTTCGAAGTTACAGCAACACAGTTGTAAGACTTACTTGCCACTAAGTTACATAAGTTTTGTGTCATTTCATCAGCATAAATGTGGTATGATCTAGTTGTGAATCATATAAATTCAGAAAATGTTATAGTAAGAAGTTTTGAATGTACCATTTTTAAATTTAAATTATGGAGTATTTAAAATAAACATCAATATATACTTATTAAAGAAAAGATTACTTATTGCCTCTTTATGTTCCTCAGGTGGCTATTCCTTCCACTAATTGTTATTTAATGTTTATATTGCAACGATGCCCAGAAGTCCCAATTCAAATCAACTTGAAATCCACTGTTCAAGTCACTACCTGAGCATTTAATAAGCAGAAGTGCTTCCCCCAAAGGCTTTTCAATCTGTTTACTGGAAAATTGGAAACGTGTGATTGTAATGAACAACAGTGGTAGTAATAGGGAAAAGCAGCAACTAAACCCTCAGAAAAACTGTGTATGCACTGTTCAGACCACTGAACTCTCGAAAGGGACAAACAGAGAGGTGGCCGTTTCACCAAATGTTCTTTTGGTTTAGCTGCATTTTGCTGCATTATTTACTAGCGTTCCTGTTCAAACCTAAAAACGGAATTAAAATGAGAGGAGTTGATGTCCAGCATGAAATCGTCCCTAAAGGAGTTGTTTAAATGATCAGTGGGATCAGTTGCATAGTCTCACTTGAAAGACTCATTATGTAACTCTATATTTTGTACTTTGTGCACTTAATCTGTAATTATTTGGTAACTGGGATACCAACTCTGGGAATTAATGTTGCTGGGGACTCTGTTGAAGCTGTAATCTAAATACTGTCTTGATATTTATAGCACTTTTAGATCCCTGGGATAACTCCTGGTATTTTCTTAACTTGTGTACATAGATATATCTTGTCTGTGTAGTATGTCTTCAGGAGCTGTGGTCTAGCTAGCTATAGTTTCAGCAGACTTTGGCTTGGCTTTTATTTTTGATGGCTAAAACTGCAAATGAAACAGTATTTTACATTGAAACTAACATTAACAACTATGGGAGATTCAGCATCTGAGCAACAGCTTACAATAAATTTCCCACACCCATCTCTTACTCTGCTGCATTAATAAACGCATTGGGCAATTTGCAGCAAACATTGCCAAAGAACATTCTCATATTAAAAATGTTAAGATAATTCACATGTAAAAGAGTCTTGAAGAGTTCATGACGGAGGACATCAGTTACAGAGAACTGTTCACATGAATTATAAGGACACATTATTGCGTATTGGACAGCAATGATCAATCATTTGCAACGGATGAAAAAAAATAGTAATTTTATTATAGCACTAGTGTAGTGCATTGTAGTGATACTCTAAATCTGTTGTTAGTGGGTGTGAAATTCTCTTTCTTGGCCTTGCACCAAAGCTGATTCATTTGAAGAAAATGGTTTATCCCAACAAGAAGAAGTGATTTAATATTTTGGTAAATATATATATATGTATATACATACATTTGTACTTCTATTTTTTTACAAACTCTGATGGCTGTATTTCATCTAGTTTAATTATTTAAATGTAGGCATAGGTGTAGTCCTCAAGGCAGGGCTGTATGGTCTATAATGATGGAGAGAGGGTTCCTAGAAAAGTAAAGATACAGTGAATATTATGACCTTAGTAGAGGTGCATTTTAGTTTCTGTATCTGGATACAAACTGGATGCTTGAATACATAATTCCCATACACAGGTGAGAAGTTTCAAATAAGCAGTATTGTCAAACATAGTGGACTTTTATAAAAATATGATCAGCTGTATGTTTCATTGCTAAAGGTTGACCTTTCTTCATGCAAAGCTCTGCAAGAAACTAGATGAAACAATCAATAATCCCGAACAGGAAAATACCAATTGGATTTACTTTTAGGGACTGATGGGGGTGTAAAGGACTTTCCACATCTAGTATGCTAATATCGGGGGCAGGTAAATACTAACATGACAAACCATTTTCCTTTGCTGTCCAGTGGCTCACATGAAATAGCATTTTTTAGAATGTAAGTTTCCCAGTAAATAGATTATCATAGTAAAACACAATTCCAGATCAGTTGGTGGCAGTCCCAGTAGAGAAGCCAGGGATTAAACGAGCGTGAAAACAAAACCGCCCCCGTCCTAAGATGCGTTCTCCGCAGAGCACAATTAAGGAGCATAAGGTGAGCAGCATGCACACATCCACCCTGCTGTCGGCGGTGCGCGCTGTGCTGTGGCTGAGCAGGATTCCGGGTTCCAGGACTGTTAAGATGGCATATTGCACACACAATGGGCTACCAAATGCCCATTTCAAACCACCCGGGGAACCAGACAGAAACCCAGTCCCTCGAACGCGCTGCTGCGATGCCGTGCGGCCTGCGGGACACACCCCGGCCGCTGCCGAACACATCCGTGCCAGCCTTGTCCGGGCCGTCGTGGGGCAGGCTTCGAACGCCCGGAAGAAGCGCTTGGCAGCGTGCCGGGCTTTGCGTGAAGCTGTGTGACTACACGCGCGGCGCTATTTTAATGGTGGTTGTTTCCATCCCAGTTGAATGTAGCATTCCCGAACGCCAAAGCGTGGGCGGTGGGCGGCTGGGCTTTGCCCTCCCTCGGGTGTGTGCTCATTCCTCCGGACCCCGGTAACTCCGAGCAGGGGCGGGATAGCGCGAAGGCAGCGCCTGATGGCTGTGACCGCGTGCAACCATGGCATTACGGACGCGAGCCGCTTACGAGGAAACTTTGACCATACGGGGCTGGATTTGCCCGTGTGCCCCACGCGCAGCCCCTGAGGGGGAACCAGAAACGGGACCCGGACCGGGACCGGGATCGGGATCGGGACCGGGGCAGCCCCGCGCGCCGCCCCCGCG
>VXBA01001401.1:52184-171705 GCA_013399895.1 Serilophus lunatus
CGGAGCCGGGGCCGGGCGGGGCCGCCCGCGGGGCAGAGCCCGGCGGGGTCCGGGAGGGGCCCGGCTACGCGGTGCTCCCACCCGCGCACACCCTGCGCCGGCTCCCTCGTCCTCGCCGAAAGCCGTAACATTCCTTCCCCTGCTCCTCCTCCCCCCCTTCTCTGCCTCCCCCCTTCCTCCCGTATGCGAAGAAAACTCGATTGGATTTAATGTATTCCCTTGGGGTCGGAAGCAACTCCTGCCTGCTGGATCTGGATTAGACGCCCCGACAGACAAGGTAAATTAAATAGGGAAGCCTTAAGAAGCAGCAGCAACAAAAACAACAGAGAAATCCTTCCTCTGCGAAGGGGGTGGGGAAAAAGGAAGGAGTTCACGCTTCATTTTGATATCCTGTTTTTGGCCTTTATTTTTCTCTGTTTTCCGCCTTGCTTAGTTGCGCTGCCCTTTGTGTTTCTCCCCTTGTCGCCGAAACGCTGCCTGTGTGAACGTAGTCGCTGGTTTCGTGGAGGGTGAGAAAAGAGTTTGGGGAGACGGAAAGTTTTTAATCTCCTCGGACACAGAAGTTTCTTTGTTCGGTCCGAGAAGGTATTGAGCTGAAACTGCTCGGCTCCGTCGCTGCTGCTTCAGATCCCTCCCTTTTAAACCGTTTGGTAACCCTGCCAGTATAAATTAACTTACCGGGAAATGGGAAAGTCCTAAAGGAGGTAGTATCTTTTATTTAATCGAAAGGTGTCGAGGCTTCATGCTCTCCATGTCTTCCTTGTGTTCTGGAATATCGGTTAGTGTGTGGCCAGACTTGTTCAAGATTCCTGTTAAGTTTCTTCATAAAAATATGCCCTCCCGGTGCTCTGTAAATGTCGCAGTTTTTCCCCTCGGCTGCTGCCGCCACCCGTCTTCTTCCTCTTCGCCCCCTCTGTGTTCTCAAGGTGACGAACTGGGCTGCATTTTTTCCGAAGCTCGTCTAGCAGAGGCATTTTGATCCTTGCAAAGTTGATCTCAAGAACCTTCATTTAAACCAGAATATAAACCAAAGCAGCCATCTAGTTTTCTGACTTCGTAAAAGTACGTGCAATCGGACCTGGGTGTTAATGCAGCCGTGTTTGGTTTTGACCACGTTCCCCCTTTAATTCTTGGAAGAACACGTTTTTGAAGCTGTTGAGGAGGAAACTAACTACGAAGTTTTGGTGTAGGGGTTTGTACTGCTGGTGCTTGTTATGCCGACTGACTAGTTGCATGTAGCGAAGGCAGTATTGCTCGCCACAGGTTTATTTCACATGCCTGCCTCAAAGAGGCAGTTGCAGTTAGTTCTGCCATGAAGGCAGGGAATTTCTCGTACTGTGAACGTTCAAAATGAGCTAGAAGCCGTAGCTCAGCGTTAGCTTGCTTGTTTGTTCCTGTTTGTCAGACTCAAAAGCAGCCTGTGAGTCAGATTGGATGTGTGTGCTTCAGTCTCACAAATGCCTGACGTGTATTGGTATTTGCGAGGCTTGGACAGCGTAATTTTTGTGTAAAATTTTTAACACTCCTACATAGTTAGTCCTGAGACAGCACCGAGTAATTTAGTCTTTGAAGAAAATCGGTAATCCGACTCCATTTGTTTGATATACGGTGGGGAAAAATGTTAACATTTGACTGCCTGAAGTGATTTCAGTGGCTGATAACAGCTAAACGATTTGACTCCTAATTTATAGATTTACCTTTCTGGGCAGCAGTAAGGGTTATTCTTAGGCATCAGAAAGGTCTGCACAAAAAAAAATGGCAGTGAACTTTGGTTTCCTTATATGGCTGATGCTTGGCAGAAAAGCAATGAAGTCTAAATAGAGTAATCCTTTTACAAAGAACGATCCCTTTCCAGAGCAGTGTTTCGGTCCCCATAATGACTTGAGATTCTTGAGGGGAGGGTGAGGAATTGTAGCAGTGCATGACAAATTTAGTTGTAAACCACTATGTTCGTAATGAAGGCAATTTTGTTTCTTTTCAGACCTTTTGTGCTTCTCATGATGCACTTGATATTTTTCAATGCCACGGAGAAGAATAGTTCGTTGTAGTGGAGGCACAACTTTTTACGCTAGTGTTTTGTCACCATGGTAGCTGTGGATAAGACCCTTTTTAATGATGAAAGTGTAATTCAGTGCTGCTTACAGCTAATGGTTATATCATAGAATGCCATTCATGTCATTAACATAGTTTAGGAGTTATGAAGGGGTGTATTCTTTCTCAAGATTGGCGACCTCTGCTAAAAATCAGGCTTATATTGATTCTCATCTTATGAGCAAAATAAGTTTACAAATGGTGGCTCATGTGCTTGAAGCAGCACTTCCATGACTACATATTGATGGCTTGGGGAAACGTCCTTTTGATTTGGCTGATTCTTGCTCATGAATTAAATTAAGCTCAAGTAAACATTGCTAATTTTAAGAAGATATGCTTGCAATCAAAGAGCTGGAAGTTACAGCATATGGCATACCATGGAATGTGATTATCATTAGGATGATTATCATATTAGTAAAAATATGAATAGATCTGTCTTGTGGATAAACTGCACAGGAGATAATGCTCAATGCAAACATAGAGCTCTGTAGGGTATCAATTTGCCCATCGTGTTCACGGAGTTGATGTGGGTGCTCCATGGAGAAGATATTAATGATTGATAGTTGCTTAGTGTCTATTAAGCTGCTGGTCTAAGAAAACAGTGTTACCATTTGTTCTCAATGGAATTTGCTCAGACTCTGTATTCCCAGGCATAAAGAGCTGTGCTTGGAAGATCAAAGCTAAGGAAAGGCTTGATCATATGTAACATACATTAGACGAAGCATGTTAGCAGTAGGCTCTAGAAATAGAAGGGGATGGAAGCAAAATTCCTCAACTTGGCTTTCCTGTAGGGGTGTAATGAATCACTGGCTGTCTGCTTTGTGTTCTTGTTTTGTTTCTGTCCTTCCTGCTCCCGAGCAAAAAGGAAAATCCTTTAGGGAAAATATTATGTAAAGATCAAATGGTTGATATGTCATATCTTCAGCCAGATCTCCCTATGGAATAACCAGATCTGCTGAAGGAGTGCCTGACATTTAATTCATACAGAGGAATCAGAAATGTGGCCTTTTCCAAATGAGTAACCGGTTGAGTTGAAGGAAGAGCTGCTCTTACATATATGAAAATAATGGGCTATATTGCAATCTGATCATGCAGCTGTTGTTGGTGACAGTTGATATTGATAATTAAATGAAAATTACCTGGAAAATGAAGATTTATAAACATTGCTATTTTACTTTGTCAGCTTTTGAGTAAGTAAGACTTTTTTTAAAGGATTTTTTTGTTGTTGCAAAACAGTTACTGAAATACAGCTTTCATGTTGAACTAAGAATACAGTGGTAGGGTATTGTGAATAAAGTCTTAATGTTAAGATTAGAAAGTCAGGATGCTGATTTAGGAGATATTTGTGTCTTCTGGCTAAGAAAAATGGAAAAATTATTAAGATGGAATTGATAGTATTTTTCTAACATAGTAATCTTGAGATAATTAAGCTTTTTCTGCTGTTTGCCCTCATTAGTTGTCAGTTCTTTTTAAGGTACTTATTTCTATGGTGCTTAAATTTCAGTACAGGTGTTTGAATTGCTACTCTCAGCACTTTCCCTAGAGGGGATACAGAAGCATGACATTTCAACACTGGGCTGTGTCTTCCACCCTTAAAAATACATTGAGACTTTGCATAATTGAAAAATAAACCCCAACAAATTTCTTCATTTGGTCTAAATGAAACCAAACTGAGGCATAGTTAATGTTGAAAACAACAGCATTGTGACTGTCTTCCCCAAGGTAGTTGTAGTTGAGAAGTAAGTTAGTTCTTTCAATATCTAGAACTAATTTTTAGTTACTTGATACTGAACAGTCATTATGTGTAGGAATAAACAGGGATGATAAAGCCGAGTCTGAGGACAATGTGAACAATCACGTTTGCTGTGGCTGTCCTGGTATTCATAATAATGTCAGAAGGTAACCAAGCCTTTGAAGGCTTAATCTTGTTAGATAAAATAGTTTGTACTCTCCTCCCATCCTTATCCACTTCGGTAGATAGTGACTGGGATGGTCGCATTCTTATATCTTCGTTTTGGCATGGCCAAGAAAACATTAAGTAATCTGTTACACAGTGTTGATTAAGGAATGAATACTTCATGCCTTCCTCTGTTCTGTATCTCTTCAATGATTAGGCACAGACTAAACCCTAAGGATTGCTTAAGACATTAGGGACAACTGCTGTCCTGGTAAAAGCAAAGCTACTGAAAACGTGGTGGTTCCAAAGCGCACCACTGTTTTTTCTGTAATTTCTCAAACTTAAATGCCCAACACTAAATACTCTTGCATCTCTTGTAAATACGTTTTTGTATGATTTAATTCTACAAGCATAAGGCTATATTATATATACAGTGTAGAACAACTGCTAACAGTGAATGTTTTTTAACATTCTCTTACTTAGATGCACATTGTAAGAATAACAACTGGAAGAAATTGTAGATCAGTATCTTTATAGTGGTCAGTTTGGAATTCACCGGGTGCATGAGCTTCTTTTCAAACAAAAAAGTCCTGTAAGCACACTGAATTCTCCAAGTTTGTGTAGTTCAGTATGTGCAGTGCTGTGCTTCTTGTGTAGGCCCTGTCATGAAGTTGTTTGGGGTAGGATGAACAGACACATACAGCCTTGGTTCAGGTAGTGAATACGCTGTCTGTTCTAGACCATCACATGCTCCCTGTGGGAGAGATTGCAGCTGTTTTAAGTAGAATTTCCTTTCTAGGGATGAACAGGTGAGAAAGAAGTAGTTGTTTTAGGAGTGTTGAGTTCTTTTGAATGTAAAATTACACTTCAGAAATAGATGGTTGGGTTATAGTTGTCTTCCTCAGAGCTCCTAGTGTTCAGTGGCTACTTACTGTGTCAGCCCTGTGGTTGACTTTAGGAATAGCTGGCTGGCTTTAGGAATAGCTCTGAGGTGGTTTGAAGTGTTAGCAGAAGTTACTGATAATTGAAAAGAAATGCTTGGAATTTTAGCCTTAGTTTGGAATGGGTGGTATCTTCCTGTGGAGCGGCCAAGGCCCTATTCTCTTTGCTGGGGAAAACTCCACTGAATATTTAGGATAAATTGAAAATATTTAAAGTTCTGTTAGCATGTTAAAGATAGCTGCAGAAGGATGGTCTTGGTTTATGAAGTACTGTGCTTTTGAGTTTCACTGCTGCCTTTGGAGCCTTCTCACCAGTTTTCAACTCTAGTTGACATGAGGAGTTCCTGTAGCAGCTACTCCAGCTTCCCAGACAGTTCAGAGAGAGAAGTTTGATGTTCTTCCTTAGTTCTCTTTCTCGTGACATGAGGTCCGTGACTAGTACATTTGCAGAAGTTAATTCTTCAGTTTTCCTTGCTGTCCTTATTCTTGGAGTTTTTCAGCTTGTACCTTCCAAATCTTCCAAGTTTTAAGAAGCAGAGGAGAGGACATAAATGCTTTGAGCTACTTCAGTGCATCTACACAAACATCTGAAATGCAATGCCAGATGCCTGTGAATGTCAGTTACAGGTTTGGTCATCCAAAATGACTGTGGATGTCATTTAAAGTGTTTGAATAGTAGAAAGTGTTTCCAGGCTTGTCTGGAAGACTTCTGATAGACTGCTAAGTTTTGAGAGCTGCTGCTTTTCCCTCAACATAGGACTGTACTCTCCCTGGCATTACTGTCCTTGGCATTACTTCTTTCCAGGGAGAGAAATGGTAGTTCAGTAGATCAACCAAGCTGACAGCAATTTGATAAAATTACCGTAGGTCTTCTGTCTTTACTTACAGGTACCCTGAAGATGGATTTTTGTATTTGAAACTGGGTATCAGAGAGCATTTTCTAGTGCAAATTGGAGGTTTTTTTCCCACTCTGGAAACATTATGTTTAATAAGCATGCTTAAGCCCATATAGATTGTTGTTGAAACAACAGTAGTGTTTACAAGGTTGAGGCCTGTATTTTCAATAAAATTAAAGTGGAAAGTATGTCAGCATAGCAGTCTAAACCTCTTGTGACAAATGCTTTGTGAGTGCTTACTTTCCCTGCTCATGCTACTGAGTATAATATGTAGGTGTTGAATTCACTCAGTTTCCTCTTCAGCCTTTGAGATGGGTGTACCTGAAGGAGGAGGTGAACATGCAGACAGCAGATCATGTTTGCTGATGCCCTGCTGCTGGTATGTTTGCCTGCTGTGGCATGTTGGTCTGTGGTGACCTGGAATGTGAGCTCAGTAGTTAGCTCCTTTTAGGAGAACATACTCATCTTGGGTTTCTTCTGGTCACATAATCATATGTGGTGCTAACCCTGGAGCTGTGGGTCATTTAGTTTCTGAGATGCTCTATATTTTGGAGTAATTGGTGATAAAATTCATCACTGAGGGAGAAAATCCCAAAGTTCACATCTTTCTGATTCGTAGCTCTTCAGTCTTCATAATATTTATTTGAGTCTGGTACAAGATAGTTAACTACATGAAAATATAGACAACATAAGTACTAAAAAAGCAAGATGTACTTAACATAGAATTTAGTAGACTTAGATGGGAATAGTTAGCTCTTTTGGCTTTGTTTATCTGGATGAGCTCTTAAGTTTTTCAGGGAGCATCTATTTTGTCTTGCTTTACTGAAGCAAAGTGGAAGAAATGCTGAGGATGATGGCGTGTGTGCCCTTGTAATGCTGCTCTTGCTAGGGAAAAACAGTGGAGCCGGCAAACATATCTGGAGTTTTCCTGTGGGGGATCTGTGGGAGGAGAGGTGTTGCCAAGATTTCAAGTGTCTTGTAGTCGTTCATGACACCAGTGTTACTGAGTGGGTTTTGCAGCAGCAGGGGACACGCCGGGGGGAAGGTGGCCTTGTCGATGGAGTAGGTTAGAAAAAGGTAGTATGGGATTGTCATGGTCTTGTATTAACTTGATTTTAGTCTTTGGGAAGTCTGAAGGAAAGTATGCGGTGGACAATTGAAATTATTTGAAATCACAGTAATGAAATCCTCTGAAATTCCTACATTGTCACTTTTTCCTATTCTGAGAAAAAGAGGGTGACGTTAATGACAAATCAGCATGGTGCTGTCCCACTTTTTACTTCAATAGTGTCAAAGCAGTACTGTACCTCTGTTTTTTTCTCTTGCTGGAAACACAGGATGTCAGAAGTTAAGCCATGCTTAAGTTATTATTAAATCAACTTTGAATTCAGTTTTGAGGCTATAATTGTGATGAGAAGGAAGACTCTTAGTTCTGCTTAAACCTCCTGTCAGGTGGAAAAGCTTGTTTTTGACTTAAGATATTGAGTTGTTATCTTTGTTTAAACATCACTGTAAGAGAAAATGTATTTAAATATAATTGTCTAAATTCCAAGTGAGTCTTAAAATTTTTATTGTAAGCAGTAAGCTACTGTTCTTCCCTATCGGAAGAGGCAAAAATACTTTGGAAACCATTCAGGAATAGCCTTCTGTTAATTTTGTTTTATCAGTTGCTTATCTGATCTCCAAAATGACTGATGTAGTGAAATAAAAATAGCAGCTCTTTTTTTTTCTTTAATCACCATCCATTGACATAGAGGAACACAGCACTAAGTAAAATAAAAATAATTTAGTACAAAAATGCTAGTTTAAATGTTTCATCACTGTGTTGGGAGTGAAAAGAGATTATAAGTTGGCAAAAATCAAATGTGCATTGTGAGAGAAAAGCTGAGTAAATAGAGACAAGAATAATGGTGCTTAGTCACGTGGAAGATCTGAAGAGTTGTAGTTGGAACCACAGCCAATGCAGAGAGGGGTGATTCTGGTGCATCACTGTTAAGAACTAATTGCAATGTATCAGGATCTGTTCTGTATATCTGTTGTAAAATGAATAGAGAAAAAGAGTAAGCAGAGGTACAGTTCAGGGGGTTCCTATATATGTCCAGGACAGGAACTCTTGAAACTGCTGAGAATAATGTTTAAATGCTTAGGATATGGAAAATACTGAGCCTCTTTAATTTTTTTTTACTTTCTTCTGTATTAACATAGTGACCGCTCTTTATAGCGGCAAAGGAAATAAAGTAAAACTGTTTTTAAAGCTACATTGTGAATAAAGGCTCACTGGTTTTTACTACTGCATTTTATACTAAACAAATGTAAAAGCAAAAAATCAACTGGCCTGTTGAGGTGGGTAACACTTAGAAGGCAGAGACAGAAGTGTTCTTTAAAAAAAAAGAATTATAAAGTAAAATAGAAGTCCACTTCTATATGGTATTTCTCTTAAATATTAACTTTCTTTAGAGCACTGCATTATCTTTTAAGTGGTGTGGTACATATTTATTTGGGTTTTTTGGTGGGATATATGGTTTTGCTATCTACCAAATCCAAAATGGGGAATGAACATACCTATCTGAATATCCTCCCCTTCTTTGGAACTCTGATCTTTGAATTTGTTTCCACTCGAGTTGCTGTTACTGTTGACTTTGTGTGACCGCTCTGGATTTGGTGCGGGAGTGTTTCTGGGAACTTGGTAGCTGGAAGGTTTTGAGTGTAGTTCCTCCACCCCCTCCCAGCTTCCTAACATCTGCTTACTTTGTTTCTCAAAGTATTACATTGTTCAGGGCCTGCTGTGTTCTGCTGACCTCTGATGTTTGGTCCATCCTCGCTTTAGGTAGGAATTCTGACAATTACTTTTTTGAGGGGGAGTGCATGTTAGGCAGGAGGGAGGGCATTAGGGGCTGTTTTGGTTTTGTAAGACCACACAATTTAGCAAGCAAAATAAGTAATTAAATAACCAGAGATCTTCTGAAAAGGAGTAATCTTCCTTTTTTTTACTTATTATTATTTTTTCTCCTTTCTGTTCTCATTTGTGCTGAACTGTTATGTGTTGCAGATTGCCTGAATTTATCTGTGGGCAATTATGTGGAGAGTCTAGTTAATAGATGAGAACTTTTCTTATACATTGAAATACCGTGTATTTACAGCAGTGCAGCTTGCTTGTCAAAACCCTTTGGTATCTGCTGCAGATGGCTGCACAGTCTTAAGGAGTGGCTTCCTGGCTGCATTGTACATGAAGTGCCAAACACTATGTGAGCAGTTTTGTTCTGGAATGCCAAAATACGTTAAATCCATTCAGGAAGCAACATATGTCAAACGAATAAAAATACCATACTCGTGAAACAGAATGTGGTATTTATGCTTTTCAAACCTATTTTGTTTCCTGAATTAAGAGGTTCTTCTATTGAGGATAGTATTAAATACGAATTGCTGACTTCCAGCGTTTTCACTACTGTTTGTTTCCCCTTCCCCTGTTTTTACTTTTGGTTAACATATGCCATAGATGGCAAGGAAAACAAATCTATCAATAGGGGTGCTGTATAGGGAAAAAAAGGGAGTTATGTTTTCCTCTTTGGATATCCAGGCCTGTGCACAGTGTACAGTTTTTAGTGGATGGTTTGGGGTTTTTGGTTGGTTGGAGAGAGTTTTTGTCTTTTTGTTTCTATATTTTTTGTTTTTCTTAAGGCTGGTAGCATATATGTTTCTTTACATTTCTGTTAAGAGTTGTATGTAACTGCTTCATACTGAAGGTAGAAAACCAGCATTGTTGAAAATAAAAAATGAACAGCGAAGGATTTTGCTTCTGTCCAATATGCAATTCCGACAAGTTCTCGAGACAGGGAATAAGAACATTTGCAACTAATAACTTTAAATATTGTAGGATTTTATTATTATAATGAAACATGCCCAAGGCCAAACATTTTGTTGCATATTGTTCCTTGTTTGCAAAGGAGATGGTAGACACATTGATAGAAAAATAAATGTGTCTCTAGAGGTTGTAGTTTCATCTGATCAATTTCTAACTAATATTTTTAATACATTTTTCTTGTCTGAGATAATTGAAAGCCTTAATTTTGTAGCTGTTTTAAGCCCAGAGGAATGAGGTTTATATCTTTTTAAAGCAGTTTTGCTTGTCCTTTCTGAATGTTGTTTTTCTCTTGTTTATTCTTTCTCTTCAATCATTAAGATTAGACATAGAGTTAAAAATTAACTTTAGTGCATTAATTTACATACTGTCCTTATTGTTGTTCTGTCTTTTGTAAGAAGTGAGGCGTCCCTGAAAGAGGAGAGAGAGAGGAGAGCAAGTGTTTTATTTCCATGGCTGTGGAAGGCCATGGAATTATTTAAATCAAGAATTTAGTAGTAAGGCAGCTTCATGTGAAGCAGAGGCCATAATTACTGTAATTTCTGGTTTTTGGGGGGTGATCTTAAGAGCTCAGTTGTGAAGCCTTATTGGAAGCCTCGTGTGTTCCCATCTCCTGAGTGAAAGAGGAGATTGCTGGTGGGAGGGTTTTCTGTTTTAAGTTTTGAATCCTACTCCCTGAGATTTTTAGCTGTCCCATGGTAATGGTACCACCATTTAAAGATGTGCTTATTTGCTGAGAGATGAGGCAGCTTCTGGAGTTCCCTCTTTGTGTTGAAGTCCAAGTCAACTGAGTCACCACCTGCTTTTGCATTTGTTCTGGCAGTCCAGCAGTCTTCCTTGATTGTGATGTGCGCTGGTTTGATTGATCTCTGCTGCCTTTGGGATAGTTGTGAAAAAATCCACAGGAGCATGTTCAGCTATACAAGAGGTTTCCTCCTCCTCAGCCTTCATTCCTCTCTAAAGTGTGATGTTTATATTCATTCTAGTCACCGAATTTTGTGTTTCGTGAAGGAAGGATCCTGCTGGCCAAAGAAAGGCCTGACCTGCTCAAGCACAATTAGTTCTAGTGTTTCTGCTGTCTCCCAGGTGTCAGTGGCTAGGGGAGTGTTTTCTGGCTGTTGGATTGTAGGAAGTACCAGATACAGTAGTGGAAAGAAATGTTCTGTCAGGTCTGTATTTTCCTTCTGTCCTTTTGTCCTGAAATGTGCTTCTCATATACTGTGTCAGGTATTTATGGGTGTCCTCCTCCTCCCCCCACCTCAGAGCTGTCTTTGTTTTGGTTGAGTCTGGCCTGGCTTGCAGACATTATCAGTATGAAATATCAAATCAAAAACTTACTTGCACTTTGCCCCTTGTCATCACAGTAACAGGAATTAATTTTCAAATGGTCATATTGGTGTTCAAGTTGGACTTGCTGCTGTCATAGTGTTAGTGCAGTTCTACAAAGCCTAATCTTGACACAAAGTGTGGCTTTTCACGTTCAGAACCTATAAATGTTGCAAATTGCTCTATATTTGGAAGGGTTATAATACGTTGTCTTTTTTCGCTCTTTGACGAACCTAAACTCTCATCAAAGCACTTACCACTTCTGATTTCAATAGACAAGTAAGTCTGTGGCATCTTGAGGGCTTTTTTCTCTTCTTTGTATTTATTCCAATTTTTTTACTAAGATCTTTCTGTGCTATTGATGGCATTATGAATATCTCCTTTATACCTCTCCATTAAACAGTTGTATTCTTCTATTTTTCTTTTTTTTAAGATATTTTTAAAACTAATTTTACTCTGTGTGATTTACATAATCTTGCTTTACATCCAGACACCTAAAGGTTAATTCAAACTGTCTTATTTCATGGGATACATGCACAACAAATCATCTTTGTGGTTCAGATTGGAAGTAGTTTACATTCTACTTTAAGTAATAGGCATCTTCTGCTATGAAGTGGCAGCTTCTGGTGCTCTGGGGTTCTTGAGGTGCATTTTGTGCATCTTCAGTTATCCTGTAAGACCAATGGGGCAGATGAAAGATGCATCTACATCGTTGGCACTGTTGTGTATACAAACATAATTTTTCTTTTTACAATTCTATTCAGAGCATCCATGATTTGAATTACAAGTTGACAGTCACTGAATATTTTTCTAAATAGTTTTTCTAACCTTAATATTGCAATTAGGCCAAAGTGACCAGCTGACAATTTTGATCATTAGTACTTCTTAACAAGGCAGCTTCTGGTATTGGTCACTTTGGAATTTAAAAAAGGTTTATCTTTGGTTAAAAAAAAGTAAGTGTACATAAATTTTTAACGTGCCGTGTTGGGGTTAATGGTTTGTAGACTTTGTGGACTTTAATTTTATTCTGTCAAGTCTTTTATAAATTTAAAGCATTGCTCTGTAGGAAAATAGTTGATTTTTTTGTTGCAAAGACATGCACAGCACTTGCTGAGCAAGGGTGTCTTGCAGTTAAGACCACATCCTGTAAGTATTTCTTTCTGTTCTGTAGAACAGAACCTGCTGATGCAGTCACTGTCTGGACTGTAACTATTTACTGAGCTGTCTGAGCACCTTTGCTGCTTCTTGGTTGCCTGTAGATATTTAGCATGGTTAATCTTCTTTGTTTTAATTATTCCCTTCTGCAACCTCCACCAAAACTATGAATCCAAGGCAGACTGCTATAAAATGTGACCCACATGAATGAATTTTTCTACCAGCATATGCTGTTGTGAGCATTAAAATATTCTTGAATATGGTTTTTAATCCATCTTTTTTGTACTAAGAGAAAAATACCGGTAATAATGAAGTTATCACCTTTAGTTTAAAGGACTGCTAATTTAGAAAGCATGTGGCTAAATCTCTAGTCTTACATTATGCTGCATCTCCTCTGACAGTGGGCAGTGTGCTTGCTTCATCTGATGTCTTGTGGCGCCAGGCTTTTTGGATCAGTTAGTGATTTGACCTATGCTGAGGGTATGCAAGCCCTAGATCTGGTAAAAGGCGGGAATTGCTTTTTCTTCTGCAGACTCTTGTTTGAATTTAGCATCATGGAGATTCACTTGCCTTTTGAGTTCCAGTTGCTGGTATGGAATAGTCTTTCACCTGATCACAATAAATTTAAGTGTTCATCAATGATTTGATCCTTGATAATATGTCCATAGAAGTAAAAAATGCAGTTAAAACCTGGGATACTTACCCAGTTATATCTCTTTGTGGGCAGATTTAAAGGGTGCCACCTCCCTTCCTTCCTACTTTTTCTTGCCAAAGGCAGGTTGACTTCTAGACTTCACATGGTAGGCTGGGAATTTCATGTTTCTGTAAAAAATTGTTACAGGAGCGGGAAATAACTAACGGTGGTAAGAACTCAATTTGGAAGAGGAGAACAATGAAGTCCTTTTTTCCTAAAAGCTACCTTGCAGACTTGGAGACTTACGTACCTACATGGCTTTATGTTTCTAATTGTCTAGAGGAATCTTTTGATTGAAATGTGTGCACGCATAGTATTCAAATGTGGCATGCTCTGCTTTCAGATCAGATCTCAAGGCAAGTGTGAGTGGAGAGCTGACAGGTGGTGGGCAGTTGGTGTGGTTAGCAAACAAATTCATTCATGAGTAGAGTGATGGACTCAGGAGTGTCTATTGTGTGTGGGATGGGCAGTTTAGAATCACCTTCACTCATGGAGGGATTACAAGTGTATCATAATTTAGGGGCAGGGGATGGAAGAAGAGAAGACATTTATCTTCATCATTCTAAAATCTTAAGTGGCCGATGCCACTTGGTTGTGGAGGCACTGTGTGGCTCCATGTGAGGCCATGTGTAGCAGCCTCACTTGGCTGGTCTGTGCTCACAAAGTGCAAATCACAAGGATTCTGATCTTTCCCTCCTGTTTCCAGAGCCTGTACAGTCAGGAGGAGGTGACACTGATGGCCATGAGGTAAACAGAAAGAGCTTCTCCCTGTGGCGTTACCTGCTTTTTTAAGACTCTCTGATACTCTGCTTATCTCTGCTTCTCTGAAGAGACTAGAGTGCAGTGATCTATAAAAGCACTAGTGAGTTTAAAATTTATTTCTCATTATCTGAGTTTAAATTGCTCCTTGCAATGCATTTCTTAGAGCCATTATGTGAGAATCCTTTAAATTGAGGTGCGTAGAATTCTTTCTTCAAACACACCAGTGTTTCAGCAATAATTACTTCTGTAAGAGAGCTTACCTGGTATTGCCTGCTACTGGAATAGTAAGGTATCAAATGTATAGTTCTGAACACATCCTTAAGCATTTAAACTCTTTCTCATGACAGTAGTTGTCTATTTGTATGTCCTGCTCTGTAATCTGCAAAATAACTGTGTATCTTCTGGTTGATTTATAAGTATTTGATGTAGCACATCAGGAAAAACAGTGATTGCTGGAAGGTAATTTCTTCTCCTAGGGTTCAAAGACAGAAAAAATCTCAGCAAAATATATTAAGTCCCAAATCGTCTAGAACATTATATTTGAGAAGATAACTTATGCATTAGGCTTTTTCTTTCAAATTATGTAGTATAAGGATTAAGCTCTGCAGGATTTGGAGATATTGAATTCTTTCCTTAAGGTAGTTTCCAAATTATGATCTTGTGCATGCTTGAGAGGAGCTACTGTAATGATAGTAAGTTTTTGTGAGACTGAAATTTTGAAAATGTGCTGCAAAGGTTTTTTTTCCTTCCTCCACACCCAAACTGAAAATATGCTATAATTTTTTCTTAAATGCATTCACAGTCTAGTTAAGAATTAAAAAAATTGGAGTGTCTCCTAACCTTGCAAATGGATATGAAAAAACTGCACATTTTTTCATGCTTCCTTCATATGTATACTTCATTTGTGAGAGTCTATAAAAAGAATCTAGAATGTGGTAGATGGAAATGGACTCTGAACCTGAGGCAAGTACATCTTTTGATACAATTTCATGTTTATATTCATCTCTCCCCATCCAAGTGAATATGTGACTGAAATACTACCAATTGTAGTATTTCACTTTTTCTGTTTTAAGTTACGTTTCTTCTGGATATTTTCCACTTAAAACACCAAGTAGTTTGTTGTTGTGGTTTTGTTTGTTGTTGGGTTTTTTTGTTGGTTTGTTTTTTTCCTTTGGGTGGTGTGTTTGTAGTTGTTAAATTTTTTGTTTGTTTGGGTTTTTTTGGGGTGGATTAATGCTGTAGTTTTGTTTTTTGGAGGGAGGAGTCAGAGACTGTAAGGGATTGGAGTCTAGTTTCACTGCATCTATCACACCTTAAAATCCTGGGCAGAAAAGATCTGCCAAATGTAACTGTGTATATTTACATTTGTTTTGCTGTGTGATTAGAATACAAGTTGGACACTACTCTTTGCATGCATATGCATATATTTGTGTTGTGTCTTGACCCCTAACTGCATTAATGTAGCTGCTAAATTACCAATTTTGTATGTGTACCCTTAGTAATTATGCTCAGGAATTCATGTGTTCCCATTTTTCTCTTATTTGGGACTTTGGATTCAGCTAAACTATGCTTAAATGAAGTCCAAATAATCTTTTTCACTTTGTCGTGGTAAATGAAGAAAATGGAAAAGGAAGAATCCTGGAATACTAAATGATTTTTTTCCTATTCAATGTGAAAGCAAAATATTAGATTTTATGTGTAGATCTACTGCAGTAGATCTGTAGAACTGACTGACAAATATCACAGAATCGACTGTGTAGGAAAAGACGTCTGAGATCATCAAGTCCAACCTTTGATCTGACACTAGCCTGTGGCACTCAGTGCCACATCCAGTCTCTCCTTAAACACCTCCAGGGATGGTGACCTTACCACCTCCTCTTGACAGCCTATTCCAATGGTCAGTCACTCTCTCTGTTAAAAAGCTTCTTCGTGGTGTCCAACCTAATCCTCCCCTGGCACATCTTAAGACTGTGCCCTCTTGTTCTACTGAGAGCTGCCTTGGAGAAGAGACAGACCCCCACCTGGCTAAAATGTCCTTTCAGGTAGTTATAGACAGCAATAAGGTCCCCCCTGAGCCTCCTCTTCTCCAGGCTGAACAACTCCAGCTGCCTCAGTGGCTCCTCACAGGGCTTGTGCTCCAGCCCCTTCACCATCTTTGTTTCCCTTCTTTGGATGCACTTCTGCACCTCAGCATCCTTCCTCAAGATCTCAAATAGTCTTCTGTTTCACTGCTCTAAGTGGTCTTTTCCGTTGCTCACTGCTGTCAGAAGTTGCTCTTAGATTGCTAAGGAAGTGGTGTGATGGTGCTTCTTGGATCCGAGTGGAAATGAAAGCAGCATCCATTGCGATGCTCATCAGGTATCTTTCTCCAGTAAGCCTAGTCAAAGTGATAAATAGCCCATGTTTATAATGTAATATTACCAGTCATTTAAGCATGAGCTCTGGGACATGTTTTTTGAAGTCTGAAGTGCTTGGTGGCAGTTCTAACCACACCTAATTTTTCACAATACTTAAATTTTGTTATAGCTGAGCAGACCCTGATCTTTCACATTGTAGAGCTATTGAAAAATTGAATAATGGTAACAGAGGACTAAAAACAGTACAGTAGAAAAAGAATTATTCTGTTTTTTAATTCACAGCTTTTATTGAAATGCAGCATGGTTTTCACAAGTGTAGTGATGGGAGTGAGGTCAAGGCTGGTTGTTCTGTCTTTGCAGCCATGAAAGCTGTAAGATATTGTCTGAAGGGATGGTTTTGTGCATTCAGTGACACAAATCTGTCTAGTTCTGAAAAGTCCTGGTTGTTCGGAACTCTTCTGAAATGAGTTGGTAACTCAAATGTGATATGAGTGATTTACATGTAGTGACCTACCCATCAGGGGTTTGAGTTGGAGAGGGTTGTTGATATTAATTAGGTAGTGTGTTTCAGTTAATAGTTAATGAAAAAACTAGAACTAGACTATAACCTTAGTTGTCCTTATTTTTTAAGTTGTCATGTTGTGGGAAGAAGTGTCAGAGTATGAGGTCTTTATTCTGTAGATATGCAAAACTCTTATTTTTCTGCTCCACCTCAGCCCTTAATTTTGGGTCTTGATCAGCCTGTTCAACTGTCCAGTCAATCTGTAAGGATGCCACTTAATATCTTGAATTGAACTGACCTACCGTGGAAGGTTGCAAGATGAGAGGGTTAGACAATTCTTATTTAGGAGCTAAGAAAGCTGTTCCAGGCTTTGTATCTTAGACCAGCAGTACTTAAACAGGGTGTGTATGGAGGGAGTTGCTTGCTACATATAAACTTGATTTAATATGGTACTTATGTTGGTATTTTCAGTCATGCAAAAATTTGGGCTGTAGGGGGGAAAGCACTAGTAAAATTTTACAAGGAAAATTCCAGAGCTACCACTATGAGGGTTAGCAAACCAAGTTTTTTATTCCTAAGCAAGCCAGAAAAGTAGCAGTACACTCATCAATTCTGGCATCCTTCAGTGTTTTCAGCTGTACTGGCCATGGCACCATGGGGAGCTGATACCAGCAGTGTTTTGGAAAAGATAGCTAAGATCTGTTAAACAGTTGTATTAGTGCAGAGCATTTAGGGTTTGTTAAATCTCAAGAGTGTTCTGGAAGTGGCAGAAACAGTTTTTTAATTGGTGATTCTGTTGCTGCTCTTTGTCTTGTAAACTTTAGAAATTGCAGAATTCCAGGCATCATGAAACCCATTTTTGCGATTCTGTATTGAATGCGAATCAGGATCTCATCTCCTGAAAAATAGTTTCTTTCAGGACAGATTCCATTTATCAACTTAGAAACCGAGATATATTAGACCTTTTTCTTTTGGGTGGGATATGTTAGCTGCTTTAAAAACAGATGACAAAACCATTCTTCTGTAGCTTATCGTCCTCTCCTCTGTATTTTGGCGCTTTGTTTGAACTGGCTTCAGCAGATGTCATCACCATGAGGCAATGGGTGTGTTCCACAAGCATTTTAGGCTTACTGCATTATTCCAGCCTACTAGCCAGGACCACACTTAAAACTTTGCACCCTCAACATACAGAGTAATTGGCAGTGCTCCACAGAAGCTGACCAGGCAGAATAAGCTTCTCAGAAATAGATCCAACTACTTGTGATTGTCTCCATTCTTGCCAATGGCAGAGACTCCAGACTTTCAAGAAAACATCATATTAAGCTGAATGAATGGCAGCTGTCAGGTTCAATTAAAGTAATTGTAGCTTTTTTTAAAGACTCGTCTGTTACAAGGAGTTGTATTTCCCCGTGAGGGCTGTGGGAGTATTTGTGTCAGTGTGGGTGATATGGATTTCTCTTTCAGAGAATGTGCTTGAGATTCACCAGAACAGTAGTGTTTTAAGAGGAAGTCATTCAGTTGAGGTCCTGCACATAACTACTTCTTTTGGTCATGTTTTGTTATTCTGATCATTTCATTAGAACTCCATTCATACAAGTGAGCTGTCTTGAGTGCTAGCTTGCTAGCCCTGCATGTGTTTTAGTTTTTGCTGCCACGTAAAGAGGAGATGATAATCAGTTTTACCTTTTCTTTGTTTTGGCACACTGCTTTCTCTGTTTGCATTACCTTCACATTTGACAAAGGGCAAAAGTGAATGTTGGTTGAACGATGCTTGTGGTGGTAAGGTACATATTGCCATTTCTGTGTTACCTGTATTTGATTCTGGTGTAAAACAAAATAACTGTGTGGATTTGAAACTGTCTTTGTGCAAGGCCCCTTACACCCGTCATCTTGAAAACCCTTCTTAATTCTCTTTCACAGATCCATGTGGATGGTTTAATAAACTGTTCGGCGTCCTGGTGAATCTGTGCTCCCAGTTGAGAAACTGATTCAGGCTCCTATGGTGTAAATTGGCAGTGTTGGAGTGATTTGGGTAGGTGACTGTCCAGATGTGTTGAAGGAGATAAGGGGCAAGAAATGTTTTGGGCAGATGTACTGTTTCAGTTACGCTAGAAGGGTGCTAATAAAATCTTCTGTTGCCCTCACATGTAAGACTGACAAAATTGCTGAATTTGTATTACAGGAGCTTGTAGGGATTATGAGTAAGAAGTGGGAATTGTGGTTGGTTTCTCTCAAGAGGTGCTGGGGGTTTTCACTGCAGTGGCACAGTCTGTTGCACTTGGGACACAGAACATGGTCTGTGTCTGCATTTTCAAGTTGATGTGCTCTATGTGAGCACTTGTGTAGAGGCAACCTGACTTCTGTTGCTTCTGCTATATTTCTCTGAATTATTGGTTTACTTTGAATGATACATAATATATTCAAGTTAATAACTCATTTTATGGTAATGTGCTCAGGCAGCTATGTGCAAAAAACAAAAGCAGTTTCAAACCAATACTTCTGCCCTAGGTAAGATAGTTTAGATGCTATTATCCTACCTAGAGAAAGGTTAATATGATTTAGATTGGTTGTGTTTTGGGGGCAGGGTCAGCTTTTTTTAGTTGAACACCTGTACTGTTTTGATTCTGTATATTTGTTACTTTGTTAGGGGTATTTTTGGGTGGGCTAAGACAGAAAGGATTTTTTAAAAAAAACATTACTTTTCATTCCATGGTTCAATAGCACATGCATGTGTCTTCTCAGAAAGGAGACACAGGGGTACAGGGACAAAATAGCTGGAATGATGTAGCCCTGTTTTTTTAATTTGTATGCTTAATTGAAGTGCTGCAAAAATCTTTAGTAGATCAGAGTATATTTTAATTTTAATAAACTGGAGTAGGTTACCATAAGTACTATTAGCATAAAGACCATTGATCAAACACACTTTTTTATTCTGCTCTCACCATCTCTTGCTCTGATTCAGAAATATAGAGTACACCCACAAATATTTGTAACCAGCCACAGAATAAATTTGATTTTCACAAGAGGAAATATTTTAATTGCAAAAATACTGTTTTTAATACTGCTTAGTAAAATTGTAGAAATAATGTGTTTGGAAATGCAGGAGTCTTATGATATTTAAATTAGGAAAAATTATGAAAGGATAGTACAAGTGTCAGAACTTTTACTTGAAAATGGATTTGTGGGCAAAGAGTGTGTTTCAATAAAAAAGGTTAGAAAAGAAAGGCCAGAATTTTTATTATGAAGAGCATATTCTTTTTTGAGAGGAAAATACTAATTATGTATATTAAAAGTACTTGATATTCTGTGTGAAGGCATGAGAATTACCATTTCTATACATCCTTGTTTACAGAGAATTGGATAAAATGGCATTTTTTTTCTGTTAAACTTCTGAAGTTTCTTTTACCGTTCTGACTAATAAAAGATACTGTGAAAATTTGTCACAAAAGAGAAACAATTTTAACATTTGGATAGGTTGAGAATTCTAATAAGTTATTACTATCCTGTTTGATGCCAAGCTAACAATAACAGAGTGGAAAGTTCCAGCAGTAGTGCACAGCTTGGATTTAAAAGAGATTCTTTCCTTTGTTATTCTGCTAATATTGTTCAGTAACATTGAATATGTATAAGATAATATGTAAACACACATATTTGACTGTTGCTAATAATTTTATGTTAAAATAGAGCATTTTTTATAATCCTAGTTTCATTGTGCATCTATTTGTTTTCACTTTGGAACTCTGAAGTCTTACTGAGATAATTCAAATGATATGGTTAATCCAGAGTTTGTTTCTTTTTGCTTTGCAGTAGTTTGCTCTTAAGTCTAGTCCTTTTTTCACTCTTAACTCTTGTTTCATTAGCAGACTGGATTAATGGGCCTTTACTGGGGGAAGAAAATATCTGCTAGCTGAAAAGAACAGGATTGGGAAGCAAATGCTGGCTTTGCAATGTGCATGCAGCAACAAGCCTGTCTTTAATAGTTGAATTGTAAAGCATGTTGTTATGAAATATTTACTGTAGGCATTTACAAGGGACCCAGTAAGTGTTCCAGATGTTTTGTGATCCTCTTGGACAGAGGCTTCTCAGTACCAATTGAATTTGTGTTTCCCAGCTTCTCAAAGTTTTGTAATGAGTAGGTTTCTGGGAAAGTTGCTGTAATTTGGCAAGCTGCTAAATTCACAGTGAGTGCAAAGCTAAATGCTTAGGTCCAATATGAGTGTGATGTATCAACGTGTACGTACAGTACAGGCCATACTTGTGTGTCACCAAAATACACAGCAGGAACTTAAGATCAAACACAGGTGAATTGACCAGACCCTGAAGTCGTCGTGTGTACAGAGTCTTGCAATGGAGGGTATTTAGTCTTCTGACAATGCTTTATTGAAGGTCTCAGTTTTGAAGCTGTGTGAAATGACATTCAGTTAAGAAAAACCCTATTTCATTGTCTTGCCATGGAGATTTCTGCCTGAACAAAGAAAACAATGTTGACTAAAGAGGACCCCTTGTATCCCATCTCTTCAATATTCTTGTGCTTTCTTTATTTCATTAGGTTTTGGCTATGTTCCAAGATTCTTACATAAGCTCTAGTTTGCATATTTAATCTATGAGCCCTCTTGACTTGCTGATTCATTTCTCCTTGTAGCAATAAATGCTGCCCCAAACTTCCCCCTTTCTAGTTCTGTTTGACATGTTCTGGCATGAAGTGCCTGATCAAACATATCTCAGGTGGTTCAGGTATGAAGGTTAATCCAGTCAGTGTGAGTTGTATTTTATCTTGGCAGTGCACTTGGGGAACTCATTGTTCTGTCAGCCTGGTGTTCCCTGTAGTGCAGGAGAGGTATGAATAAGCTGTCTCAGTAGGTGAAATAATTCTCAGGCCTGTGGGCATTTCAACATTAACATGTTTTAGACTGCTTTGTTAAATGATATTTTGGTTTAAGGATTCATGGAGAAGGGTAGTTAGTTTGTCCCTTAAGATATGTGTAATGCTGACGAAGTCTAAATGAAATCAGGTTATCACAGGGTAAGCTGACTGCCACATGGCCAGAGTTGGGTATTCTAAGGAAAACATCCTGTCTCCTTCTAGGCAAGTCTGTTAATTCTGTGCAAAGGCTACACATTGGGAAGCTCATGGTTGCATTACATAAGCAGTTCTTGAATCTTTTTTTGTTGATTTAGCAACTAGCAAATAAGAACTTCTTATACAGTGTCATTAGTGTGTGTGGTGATGTCAGAGGAAAAGTATGCAGAGGCTTCTAACATATTTAAATAGCATGGTGTATTCTGGCTTCCTCTTTCTTCTCTCCTTTTCCATCTACATTGTTCTGTGGAGATGGAATCAAGTGCTAGCTAATGTATGCAACTAAACTTCCTTTTGACAGTCGCCTTTGGATGCCAGCACCTATTTCTTCAGTTAAGACATGGCTATATGGCTTCTGTGTCATTCACAGACCTCAATGACAATTTCTTCCTTTATTTTGTTTATTGCTTCCCTCCCTCCTGAGTCCTCTCCCTGATTTTTTTTCTTATTGATGCAGTTGTATCCATTACAATATGAAAGTATGTTTTCCTGCTGGTGGGAAGAAATGATGGTGAGGCAGAAGTACTTACTAAAATGCTTTACTTTCAATAATGTTGTAAGCAACAGTGGGTAGCTGTAGTGGTTGTGCTGTAGTTTGTTTTTCTGACAAAATACTTCCTTTTGTATGAAGTACAAATTTTTCAAGTTTACAAATTTAGTCACACAAGTCTATATGAAGTACTTTTTCCTCATGTGCCATTGGTATGTCTGGTGGATCATACAACAACAGTGATGTAGAGAGCTGTACAGATTGATAAGCAACAGAACTCCACATCAGTATGAGAACTACTGACTCTCACTAGATAAGAACAGAAATGGACAAGGCAAGCCAGTCTGCATCAGGTTAATTCCAAAGAAGCCTATACAGAAAGCAAAAAGAATGGGTGTCTTGTAATTCCTAGAGAAGGAGTAGCTTGGGAGGTGCTGTGTGTTTTGGAATGCCCTGTTGCCATGAAGTTGTTATACTGCAGCTTTCATGTCCTTAAGGATTTTTAGCCATCCAAGAGAGACAGACTGTCATTTTTGTGTAAATGGACAAAAGGCAGATGCATGGTGTTTCTGGGGGTCCAGGTGGTCTTCTGACACTTTTCCTGCTGATGAGCCAATAAGGACAAAGGCAGATGATAGAAGGGAGATAGCTCATAGTAAGTGGTACAAAAGGAGTGGGTTTTCCTGTTCCAAAGCAGTAGCTTGGTTTTAAGAAAGAAGAGATGATTGTTTTTCTTCAGAAAAGAATGTCTTGAAGTGACCATTAGTTATAGAGAAGAGGCAAATAGAGTATCTATTAAAGTGTGCAGAAAGAAAAAACTCCACTTTATTCTGACGTGGAACCAAGAGATTGAAAATTTTATTCACCAAAGACTGATGAATAATTTTAAGAATCTTTATGAAGAAAGAAGTGTTGGGTACTCAGTATGGAGAGAAAAAAAAGAAAGCTCTCTATTGATCTACAGGTAGTATCACTGGCACTGGGAGGGAAGGAAGAGTGATGTGTTCAATGCTTAAAACAGCTGCCTACAATTTAGGAATGACAAAGTGAAGGAAGAGGACTGTGCTAGTTTGATTGTTAGACTTACCTGTGTTTGACTTTTGAGAACTGGAAAAAAAAAAAAAGCTCTTATTAATACTTTTCCTTTCTGGTAAACCACAGCAGAAATAGCTTGCTATGGACCATCAAATGGCAGTCACGTACAGTATGACTAACTCCTTAATACAAGAAACTTAGTTTTTATGTGCAGGTGGTCTTGTACTACTAATACTAAGATGTTCATTAAAAAAGATGACGGATGCAATATTCTTAGAAGTCATTATAGAAGGATTTGGAGTCACACCTATCATTGAAAGCAGACAAGTAACCAATTGCATATTTAAATTTGCTTGTTTTCTGTAAAGTATAAATTGCTATGAATTGATTTTGATTGTACATAATAACTATAAAGTTTAATCAGCAGCATTTATTTTTTCCTTTTTATAAAGAGCACTTTGAAGCCATTCAGCCAAATCATCTGTATAGAAACTCCTTTTCTACTCAGTTTTAAAGGGAACTCAGTTAAAGGATGTTTTACTAGATGCTTAGAAAACATCAAATCTAAAATGGGCGAATGTCATGGTTGTGAAAATTGTCCATCTGTTAATTAAATGAAGGGATAAAAGCTAAAACAATGAATTTTGTGTTCGAGGCTGAAGACTTCAGAAAGTGAAGGATGAAGGAAGTCCACCTGAAATACATAGGGTGATAATGTTAGGATCACTGAAGTGAGAATGAGGTAAAATATACGAACCCTTTGTTTTTTATAAACTTAACAGATATGCTTCATTTGCTGGCAAAAGAGGAAACTTTTGTAATTGAGAAAACTAAGAATTTGATGATCAGACTGATTCTTTTTTAGGCTTGTTCAACATAGGGCTCCTTTTTTAAATTTTTTGATCAATCAAAAAATTACTGGGTTATAATCCTGTAATTAATTAGGCTCAACCTGGGTTTAGCTTCGAGGATTCATGTTTTGCCTAGTATACCATATGAAATAATGTTTTACTCTTGTGCTGCCTTTTTCTCCTCCTTGAATTAGTTGCATAAATGAGAAGGGAGCACTGCCTATCTTTTGCATGTAACTGCTGCCGTTTGAGGATACAAAATTGCTTGATTTGCCTGTCACTCTTGGCTAGATATAGAAGCCTTTGTGGTCTTTCTGCTGATACCAAGCCATGTAGAACTCAGACAAGGGAATGCTCTTGCTCAGTTTAGATGTTTATATGGCTGCTGCTGATCCTCCAATCCTTCCTTACCCTTTGTTTTAAAATGCAGACTTCAACTAAGTATTCCAGACTTGCTCTGAATCTCTTTTCACAGTTACAAATGTAATTTATTTTGAAGCTGAAATACCTTTCCTCTGATCCAGAGGAAAAACTTTCTGAAAGTTTGTACCTGTTGTAGTAGGTCCAGAGGAGAGCCATGAAAATGATCAGAGAGGGCTGGAGCTCCTCTTCTGTGAAGAAAGGCTGAGAGAGTTGGGGTTGTTCAGCCTGAAGAAGAGAAGGCTCTGGAGAGACCTTATTGCAGCCTTCCAGTGCCTGAAGGGGGCCTACTAGAGAGCAAGAAAGGGACTTTGACAAGGGGGAACAGCTTTAAACTGAAAGAGGGTAGGTTTAGATTGCATACGATTAAGAAATACTTTGGAATAGTAAAGAAACAGACCAGCTAGATATGTCTGCTTCACGTCGTCTTAGAAGGCCTAAATGCTTGTACCAGCATATCTGCACTCTTTGGTGTGTATTTTATAGGTGTAACAAGTAGTGCATTTTCATATGGAGTGGGTAAAATCCATTCTTCAGCTAAGCATTACAGTCACCCCTGTATAAGCTAAAGGAGTTTTAATAAACAAACTGGAATTACCTGATGTAATTCAGCACAAGTGTAGGAGAGACCACAGGTTGTATGTTCTTCAGGAGAGATTAGGGTGACTTGGCTGGACAGAGGGACACATGATGTGGAGCAGGGAGTGGTGATAGGAAACACAGGTTAGTGTGATGGGCAGCAGTATTTGAACAACAGCAGCCTGGTAACTGTCAAGATTTTATTTTTAAGTGTGGAGATGCTGTGTGTTTGTTTTTCTCTGAACAGTCAGTCAAGGTGGTAGAAGTTAACTCTACACTGAGAAGGAGTCTTCCTTTTGATTTTGAATGAGGAAATAGTTTGAAAAGATAAGTGAAAATAAGCTGCTTATCTCTTTAATTAAGTGAAAAGGGAGAAAAGAGGGGTGCTTAAAGGAGTGACACAGTCAGGATGTGTCCTAGAGATGATTTTTGTAATAAATGGTTTAAGTGTGTGGGGTTAAGGTTTTGTTTGAAGTGTTTGTGGCAGGGCAGGTGTGTGACTAACAGGAACTCAAAGGATAAACAAGGAGCGTTGTGGACCAGAGTAATGGGCAGGGTAATCAAAGCATGTGATAAGAACATTTTTGCTGGTGGTTGAGATTATGTTCTGGTTTTTATTCATTAAATTTAAGAAGGCAATCTCCAGATACACTTGTCATCTGGAGCATTCCTCTGAGATGGAAGCATGTCAGGGACATTGTAGTGTTACAAAGGCAGGGGAAGCAACTTGGAGTGGGGAAAAAATGTGTTGAAAAAGAGGAAACTTCAGAATAGTGGAGAGGAAGAAGAAATCACAATGGAATAGGGGAGGAAGCAAGAGAGATGACTCTTGAGGGGCTCTTACATTATTGAGGACTTTGTTGGAAGGATTATCTGTAGAGAAGTACTAGGTCTCTGAGAAACTTTAGGAAATATTAGCAACTCAAGCAAAAGTTTTTTCCCCCTTTTCTTTATTTTCCTTTTTATTCCCATATCATTAAAAGAGTAATTTTTTTTCTGAGAGTCAAGACTGCTCTTTTGTGTTTCCCTGATTTTGAAGTGCATCAACTGCAGTTTTCTTTACCTGTGCATTTAAAGGAAACAGTAGCTGATGGGGATAAAGATGTGATTTCTGTAGGGAGCGATTACCCAGGCATTCTTACATCTAGCAAGAGCTAAGTTTAAGACTCATTAGTCTTAAACTAGTTGGGTGGGTGTTAGATAAATTGGTTAAGCTCTGTCTCAGTGTCTGCTATTTCAGGTTTAGATACTGGTCTAAATGCTACTGATACTAGGCCTGCTGGTCTAATCAAAGCTGTTGAGAACATTTCTTTCTTTTTAAATGAGGTGCTAATAGCACTACTGCTATCTTAACTGCTAGTGCTCCTGGTCTCTATTTTTACATGTCATGCTGTTAGCATTTATTCTCAGCTCAGTCTCTTACTGGTGTGAACACCAGACAACTGTTAACTTCGAAGATATTATTTTTTAGATTTCTATAGTTTTATGGGAAAACTGGACTATGTGTGTTTCACAGAGTGCATGCATTAAAAATGCGTTGAATTTTATCCATCATTTTAAATCTGTTTTAGTTCTGATCCCTTAATGGTATTAAAATGAAAGCTGGTATCTAGAATGGATTTAGTCCATTAATCTCACTACTTATCTTTACTACTGAAATTTTTTCCATACTACAAAAAATTTTCTAGTGCTTTTTCAACTGTTAGCAGAGGTGAGTGGCATGTTAATGATTGAATTGTTGAAAAAGGTTTGGTTTATTTTCTTTTTTAGTTAATGTCTTACTGCTAGACAGAGTATTGTGTAGAGATGTTATCTAACATGTATTTTCTCTTTTTCTAGAAGTTAGAATCCAGTAATCTGCAGTTAAAAAAGTGACTTGCTTTATTGCTATAAAGCTTTAGAGACTTAATTGTTTTGTCCAGATCTTTTATTAGCTTGTTGGAGGAGATACAAAAGACCCAGAAAAATTGATTTTAGATTGGATCAAACAAGATGTCATATTGTTTTTAGAGCTCACATCTAAGTGTTTTCATCTTTACTCAGGAGTGAGAATGGAACTATATCCACAAACTCCTAAAAAACTCCATTGTTTGACTATGAGATGTACTGATGCAAGTTAGTTATTACTGGAAGACACTTTAAACTAATGGGCAGCTACAATAAAAAGGATTTTTGGAAAATGTGTGTGTATAAGCTTCAAAATGCATGCTAGGGCATGGAGTTTGGTAGTGTCAGTAGGTGAAGCATGTTGCTGCAGGCAGAATGTTTTTCCAACATGACCCTTAAAAGAATGAGAAGTGGGGAATGAGGAGGAGCCCGACGATCTGCAGACTATGCACGAACAGTCATTCTGTGCATTACACTCTGTTGGTTTAGATTAAGTTTAATAAAAAGCCATTAAGAATTGAGGCAAACCAAGCCTCACTGTAACCTTATTATCAGAGAGAACATAACAAACTTATATCCGTCCTTTTCCAGACACTGCCATCTACAAAGAGTTTTAAGTAACAATTTTGGTTTTGGGTTTTTTTCAGATTCAGAAGTTCTCTCTGCATTGGTTACTGCAAGTTCAGTCAGCAGAGGGTGGGTTTTTTTGGAGAGGAGAAGCTAGGACTGTTTTCCATTAGTTGAATTAGTTTATTAATCTCTCTAAATTTTCTTGTGAGTGGAGGATTAATTACCTTGCAGCTTTGCAATTTCAAATGATCAAAATTCTTTGCTACCTTAATGAGCTGTTTGTATTTTAGTTTGGGTGGCTTGTCCTGGATTGTTTTGTATGTTAGAGGAGAATTGTTATGCTATTACTTAGTAAAAATGCAGGGGGAATTTATTGCTCTTTTTCATCCATGAAACAACTTGAATATCGTTTGAAGAATATGAATTAGCTTGCAGCATGGGGTTTGGGTAGCTTTGAATTATGTGGTAAACAGTGACAATTGTGCTCTATCACTGATTCTTGGGCAGGTAGTGGGGAGACCTGACAGCAAGCCAAGGCTTAGTGTTTAGAAATTGGCTCAAACCATGAGATTAAGCAGCAGCATTAGTCTTTTCAAGGGTAATGTGATAATGTCACAGAGTAACAGATCATACCTCGGTGACAGATGGCGCATGCCTGTGTGAAGCGTAGCAGGGTAAAAATACTTTTTGGTTAGATGTTTTTATGTTTAGTCACAACCAGTAGCTGTTGTGGTTAGTTACGAATTCAGTATCAATTCAAACAGGAAACAGCAACTTCCAGTCAGACACCTGTTCAATTGTCCCCAGCTAACAAAGAAAGTTTTAATAATTAATGTTTACCTTGAGAGTATATTCCTTCTTCAGATCAGTGTATTTTTAAAAATCCATCTCTGAGGTTCTGCATTGGTCCTGCTCCACTGTCTGATCCCTGTTTTGTACATAGAAGTGTGTTATTCCTCCTGATGTCTTCCTTTGTTGCTGTTTATAGAGAGCACTGACATTCAAGAATTGATTGTCATCATGCGTATGTGGGATGAGTTAATGATACACTGTTATGACAGCGAGTTGGTGTGGGCAGTAAAGGACAGTTGAAGCTGTAACAAGTATCTGATAGTTCTTTATTTAAACGTGCTCAGATAAGCAAAACCACTCAAATATTTTTGTATCACTGTGTATGTTAAGAGCACAGCTGAGGTTAATTTCCTTTGTGGCTATGAATATTTAGCAATTTTGCAGGCAGGTTCTCTGATTTCTAATTTTATTTGTAATCAAACTGGCCAGTGATGCCTTCTAATTCCATTTGGTGAAGCAGTAAGGAACAAAATAAATGCAGAAGGAAGTAAAAGGTTTGTAATAGCAATTGTTAATTGGAAAGTTACTCCTCTACACATGTATGGGGGAAAATGACATCTAAAAATAGATTTAAGTGTTGCTTGACTAGCAATGCTCACCTCTGCCCTGGAAGGAAAGAGAACTCAGGAATTTACATACTCTAACAATGACTTGGCTGGTAGTATGAGGTCTGATTAAGTATACAATTATAGCAACTGTTTGCTATTAGTTTGTTCTCATTTTGAAACAATTTAAATTTGAAATATCTGTTACGCTGTAAAAATTGTATTTCTGAAATACAGGAAATGTGGAAGATTCATCCAGTTCCTAATACCTATTTTATAATATATTTCAGACAGCTACAATGTGGTTATTGGTTCTAACAATTTGGTATTTTTTGCATAATTTGATAAATTCAAATATAAAACCTCAGCAGATTAGCAGCTCCAACTGTGTTGCAGAATCTCCTGGACTAGCCAGTAGCAATAAAAAGCCACAGGCACAAGATGAATTCATGCATTTGAGGCCACTAACATTCACAGAACAGGTAAAATTTGTAGGTTGAATTCTGTCACGGCCTTCTGTATTTTGTTAATCCCTGACAACTCTAGGGTCCAGTTTTATGCTCTGGCAAAGTATCTGCCTGATACAGCTGGTGTATTGAGAGCATATCTGTCTGGGTTTTAAGTGGAGAGAAGTATAGCACCTTTATTAGTTTTATTATTGGCATGTAAGCAATAGGTGGTTCATGTGGGATGTTCAAGACCTATACTTAAATTTTGTCTAAGAGGACTTGAACCTTAGGTCATTTGTGTTTTAGGACAGGAATATCTGCGGCAGTCTTGGGGTCATTCAGATGGATGACTCATCCTGGGATTTGTTTGATTAAGTTTCACATGTTGCTATTGGAGAATTCAGTATATGGTTAAGTACTGTGCCTAAAATCATTGCCAAGGGTTCTTATTCCCTGTGCTTTCTGTCATGCTTGGTACTTGTACTTGGTTTAGTATCTATATAATTTCTGTTGTCCTCATATTTAGTAGTTAACAAATTACCTGAGTCATCATCTACGTAATGCAATGTTTAGACAAGCACTCTTTGCACATGAAGTGAGCGTGTTGGCTGCCACCAGCATTTTACATATGCCCATGGTCCCTTTAAGTCATGGTGCCTTATTTCTTAAGTACTGCCCAAATGAAATTAGGTATGTTCCTTCCTCAAATATTTCAACATTTTATCTGATGAATGACAGGAGGCAAAAAGATATAAGGGTCATGATAATAGAGTAACACAGGTTAACCACAGGTACTGCCATTAGTTCAGATCTAGAAACAGCAGTGTAGATTTTGGTGTTGTGTGTATATGACTTAGTTTCATGTTTTTAAAGTCTTACTGCTGATTCTTTTGGTATATTTTGTCTCTTAAGTATTCTTAACTGTTTCTGTCATTTGTTTTCCAAATTTTCTGCATTCCTTCATTTTCCCATCATCAGTCTCTCTTGGTCTGCTGTGAAAGAAGGCTGAGGTCTGAGCACATTTGTTGTAGCTAACAATAATAGGACTGAAAGAGTTCTGACCTATTGGAATAGTCGCTGTCTAGGATCCATGTGCTGGTGGGAAGTTAGGGAATGGAGCAGGGAAGAAATGAAAAGAAAGGGGGTCGGTCACATGGGGAGCAAAGTGTTGAGTGCCCCAGATCTAAATAGTTTTCTCTCGGGTATGTAGTCTCTCTTATTATCCCGAGGGCTCATGTCACATTGTTTGTGGTGCTCACTGGCCTCCTGGTGGGACATAGGTATGTTCAGTCCTCCCAAGGGTTTTCAGTTCTGTAGCAGCAGTGGAAATCTTTGAAATGGCTTAAGCTTAGGTGTCGTATCCTATGAAGGGTGGGCTGGTTTATTTACTGTTTAATTGGTGTGTTGAATCAAGTTGGATTCTTTGTGTTGCTACTAACAACAAAGTTTCCTCATTGTTAATTAGATTTGGCGCAGCCACACACTGGAGGTCAGTGAGTTAGCACAAGTGTTACTTAGAGAAAAATAATTTGGTAAAGAGTAGTGACAGTGCGTGGGGTACAGGCTGTTCTGCAATGTGTTCGTTTGGTGGTCCCTAAGAATTGTCTGTGAGGCCAAGATAAGTGGTCTAGGAAGCCCTGCCTTCTTGATCAGAGACCTCAGATAGTTTTCTGTTGTGATTCTTTTGTTTCTTGTCTTTTATTAAGTTCAGGTACTGCTGTATTATGTACTTCAAAGGCAAAAACCAAGTTGTTAAAAGAGACCGCTAAGCCTGTTTATTATGTGTTCTATAAGGTGTACATTAAATGAACACAACGTTTAAGGTTGACAGGAATATTAATGTTTTAAAGCCTTAATATATAGTTTTAGATTGGGAGTAGAAAATCATTGTTGTGGTTTATTTTCTATGTTTTCATTTCTGGCTTATTTCTTGTTATTTGAGCTAATGCATTACAGTAGGAGAGACACCAACTGTCAGGAAAGCCATAAGCAGAACGATACAGCATATAGCAACAATGTAATCCCCCTCACATTTACCGTTCTGGAAAGCAACCTTGGTTTATACAATTTAGTAAGTTGCAAGTCTGTGAACACAGAATCTGCTTCCTCTTACAGAAACTGGACCTTAACTGGAAAGTAGAGTTTGACATTGTTGCATTTAATGTTGAAGTTTGCCCTAATGTGCTGCTGTTACTGTTGGGTTGGACCACAAGACGTGGAGAGACCCCTAACAACCTTCATCTTTCTGCAGTTCTAAATACCTGGGGAAACTGAGTCAAATAGTGCTGCATTTTACTGCTTTTATGGAGAGTGTGGGGTTTTTAAAGGTCAGAGTAGGATTCTTAATTGCAATAGCTTGGCCTTTGAATGGTACAATTGTTTATGCTTAATAGCAGCGTGGTATTTTGCTCTTACTATAGAATAACTGTCAAAGCATATGTGTTTGGGAAACAGGCACCTTGATTCATAAATGATTCCTTGCAGTTGGATCAGTTCTGAAACTCTTCTAATCTGGTGCATGTGCATTATAGAAGTTTTTCACTGGTAAGATCAAATGCAGAGATACTGGTCATATCTGCACTACTTGGACTATAATAAAATGGAGTTTTGAACTCCAGATAGTTTTTCTAAGTCAAGGTATGTCTATTTTGTTACAAAACCACAGTTGCTCTCAGAATGCTTAGACAGAGTTCTTGAAGCTGTATCCACACAGGTGAGATAAATAATTTGGAAATTACTTATTTAAAAAAATTGAGGTCACACGTGCCATCTGCATTTATGCTTTAGAGACCCCTCTGTGACCAGCTTCCCCAAGGGAAAGTAATCAACACAAAATCCAGCAGATATCCTTTTTCTGTATATGTGTGGGTATGGATGTGTTCCCTTAACTGTCTTGTGCTATGGTATTATAAATAATAGTTTTGTTTCATCGTACTCTAGGTGGTCCATTCTGTTTTAAGGTAATTAAAAGCATCTCTAATAGAACTGTAGGTAATTTGGCAGAACAATGAAACTCCTAATATTAAAATGTAATTCATATAGGAAGTTAGCCAGTCCAAGCACCTATCACAGTGCCTTTTCCCTTCCATATGTTTATAAGCATACCCGTATTCCTTGGCAGAACACTTCCCAAGTGCTTGTCCTCTGCAGAATACCAGCAGGTTATTTTGGGGCATGCTGGGAGCAAATGTGAATCTTAGTGTGCTTGCTTAGAATGTGCCATCAGCTGTCCTCTTCCCTGCATTAAAAGGATTCTGGTTGTCAGCAGTTCCAACAGCATTGGTACTAGGAGGTAAAAATCCTCAAATAGGTCAGTCTCATATCACTTAATAATGTTTCATTATTAACATCTTAGACTTGCCCACTCAAGATCACTAGAAAGATAGTACTGCACCTGAAACAACTTTTTTTTTTGCTCATATTTCTTTGTTTCACTCTGTCTAGCTTTGGTTCAGACACCAAAGTGACAAACAGTGAGACATGATGACAGCATCTGCTTCTGGGAAAAGCGAAATTCATTCTTGAGAATGGTCTCTGAATCCTTGCAGAGCAATCTCTTCCTGGTTCTCCCCTCTTGCCCCTCCCTGTTCCACAGTCTGGGAATCCAAGATAACTCTGTAGTGTGCGGGTCTTTATACTTTCTACAAAGTATCTGTTTTAATTTCAACAAATCTAGAGATAAATATTTTCCCAGCTGTGTTTATCTTTTGTTTCCTTAATCAAAATCATATGTTGTTTTGTTTGTTCAAATCTAACTCACTGTAAGGCATGCATTTCTCACCAATGTGGCAGGTTGTGACTGAATCAGAATCTTGCCAGTAACCACTGACAGTAAAACTTACTTCTTACCATTGCATTACTAGGCACATCTGCGTACAAAATTCTAGTTATGGATATCTTTGTACAAGCAAACCCTGCTTCATTGACAGTAGTGATACTGATTGTGCATGCAGTTGCACTTCCTCTGTCTGCTTCAGAACCCTTCCTTGTCCCAATCCCAATTCCAAAAGGAAAAAATATAACTGATCTCCTTGCCCCAAAGTTTTTCTCAGTTTACAAGATGGATTTTAGAGGTGCAGTATGGGATGTTTTTCTGCTTAATATGAGTCTCTGTTATGGATAATCTTGATTGATTTGAAGTCTTTTTAGCTAAACATGCTTCCTTACTGAAAATGAGTAGATGTTTAAGGACAAGCACAGATAATCTGAGTTCTGCAATATGCTTCTGGAATTATTTAAAGAGATAATTTTCTAGTTTTACTGTTTTTAGTATTTAAAATGGAGGATAGTTGTTATGGGTCAAAGACTGGTGAAATATCTCTGAAGCAAGCATTTTTTAAGATGTTTATTTCCAACCCTTCCTGAAATGAAGAGCCTGTTGTAGTTTACTTGCCCTCCTTTTTATTTTTTTTTTCTCTGACACATTTTAGAGAAAGCAAAAAACTGCTTGGGCATTATTCATGGCCATTCAGTGTACTGAAGTATAACTCCATTTCCTGATCTGTTGTGTGAAAGTTTGCTACTATTTCCAGATGGATCAATTCAAAGTCCTCCAGTGGCCTTTGAAAGAATGATAAGGGTTTGAGGTGAAATATAACTCCAGATTTGTCAGGCATGATTGGCCTAGTTGGCTGTCACAAACCATCTTGTTTTCTGCATGTCCTAGCATAGTTTCTATAAGGATCTGCTCCATGATCTTGCTGGGTACTGAGGTGAGACTGACTGACCTGCAGCTCCCTGGATCTTTATTTCCTTTTTTAGAAGTGGTGATTGTGTCGCTTTTCCAGTCACTGGGAAATTTCCTGACTTCTCAAGTACGATGGATAGTGGCTTAGCTACTTCTGCCTGTTTGCTCGTGGACTGATGTACCTTCAAATTCCTCATCTTTGCCTACAGCAGGTAGTTCTTTGTTCTCCCAGGCTCTGCCTTTGCTTTCAGCAGCTCGGATAGTGTGACTGGAGAACTGGAGAAGACCGAGTCAAAAAAGTAATTGAGTGTCTCAACCTTTTCAATGTCCCAGGTAACCAGGTCTTCCATTTCCCCTGGAGAGGGCCCATATTTTCCCTAGTCTTCCTTTTATCATCCATGTACTTACAGAAGACATAGAAGTCATAGAAAGACTTGGGCTGGAAGGGACCTGAAAGATCATCAAGTTCCAACCCCCACCTTCCATGGATGGTGGTGTCAGCCACTAGTTCAGATTGCTCAGGGCCCCTGAGCAACCTGGCCTTGAACACTTCTAGGGATGGGACATCCACGGCTTCTCTGGGTACCCTGTTCCAGTGCCTCATGACCCTCATATAATGTCTTCTTGTGCTGGATACAGTACTACTGGTGGGGTGTCACAAGGGCAGAGGAGTGGGGCAGAATCACCTACTGGCAATGTTTCTTCAGATACAGCTCAAGATGTCGTTGGCTTTATGGGCTCTAAGTGCACACTGTTGCCTCATGTCCGGCTTTTTATCCACCAGAACCCCAAGTCCTCCGCAGGGCTGCTCTCAGTGAGTTCTTCTCCAGTCTATACTCATGTTTGGGATTGCACTAAGTGCAGCACCTCACATTTGGCCTTGCTGAACTTCATGAGGTTCACATGGACTCACTTCTCAAGTTTGTCCAGCTTTCTCTGGATGGCAGAGAACCCATTTTATAGAAGCTCTTCTTGTTCCCCTTGATGCTGCTGGGCAGATTTAATTTTACCATATTATTTTAGCTCTCTAAACCTGATCCCTGTTTTCTTGCATAATCTCTCTCTGTTTCTCCCAGGCTACCTGTCCTTGCTTCCACCCTCCATAGCTGGAGCCAGTGGTAAGTTGGAAATGAAGTAAGTAGTTGGATAAAGAAATACTTGCTCACTTAGATGTGAAGAACCCTCGGGGGTACAGTGATCAGAACAGCTGTGCTGGGACAGACCAACAGTCCATCTGGCAAGCATTTGCTAGCGGCAGTAGGGTTATACTTCGAAAAAGAGCAAGAACAGGATGAACTCGTGATAGTTCCCCCAAGGACTCTCCCCATTCTTTAAGCTGAGTGCTAGGGCTTTTCTCTTGCCCCTTTTTGATTGAAGGAACCTGAGAGATATTGAGACTCATTCTGATGTGGTTGATACCATGTGCTGAAGTGCAGTTAAGTAAGACTTCAGTAGGTATTTTTACCTTGATGGTGACTTATCACTAGTCATCTAAAGTACCTGTTACCACTTCTGCAAAACAAGTAGGAAAGTGATGATCTAAACTAATTGAGGGCCCTCCCACCTCCTTAAGGAGAAGGGACTACCCAAGATTTGTAGATGTTTATGGTTGAAAGGAGTGAGAAAAGTCAGATGATCCACAAAGTTTGCCAAGCTTTATTAGTAAATTACAGAGTTGGTGTGGAAATTGCTAAGTTTGTCCCTGACCTCTTATGTAATCACTCAGTAGTGGGTTTTGAATAAACGGGTAAGGTGAAAGGGAAGAGAAAGAGAAAAGAAGGAAGGAAGGAAAAAAAAAGAAAAGATCACGAGTCCTGACTCCTCTGTCAGCTGATGGGATGTCCAGGACCTTGGTGGCACCCACACATCTGGCCTTGGTGGCGCCCACACATCTGGCCTTGGTGATGATACCTTTCTGTAGGTAACTTTTCCATTCCCTGGAGATGAGTTTCAGACTTTTCATGCAAATTTGTTATCATGCACAGTGCATAATTCTAGACGTTTCTGGAAGTGGGTTGGGCTTCAGGGGCCCTTGGTGGTCTTGATTCCACACCTACAGTCCACTTCTCATTTCTGTGCCTGTGCTTTACCGTGTTGTGCTTATCTCCAGGAACTATAACAAGGATGTTTTCCCCATAAAAGTGCTGTCCTACCTCCTTATGGCCCCCTTTTCCAGCCACATATTATCTACTTCTAGACTTCTGCAGTTCTGGTGCAAGGTTGCTTTGGGCTCCTGAGTAGCCCGGTGTTTTTTCTTACAGAATTTGTTGTGCTTTTCTGCAAACCACCTGGTGATGTGAATGTGTGTAAGCCTTTAAGGTTCATGCTATTGGAGACTGATGAGTGCTTGCAGTTGTAGTTACAGCACATTCTTTGTTGTCTTCTGATGGAGGCTTGAGGTTGTGTCACTCAGTGTCACAGTCTCACATCACATTAAGGTAACATCACTTGCACTGAGTTCATTGCCCTTGTCTGATTTATAACTGATGTCTTTTATTCAGTGCTTAATCTCCAAAGCAGAATTACCTAAAATTACCTCCCAGGAGGAGGTTTCTATTCTTCCCCTCACAAATATGGTTCCTGTATTGTCGCCTGTGGATGTTTGAAATTGGATGAGTTCCTTCTGCTTGGTTTGGAAGTCTACAAACAGTTCAAATGGTAATGACTCCCCACTGCATTTTGTTCTTCTGGGCATTTCAACAGAGGCACAGCCTCACAGGTGTCAGGAAATGATGCAAGAGTAATTTCTTTTTGTTTATTGTTTTTCTGATGATTATAGGGCTAGCTGTTTCTTCTTCTTTGAACACATTGCCTTGACCTTAGGTCTTTTTCTTTCGGAAGCACAATCACCTGACTATCTCCTCTGTCAGATCCAGCCCTGCAGTATCATATTCTTCGGGTTAATTCTGCTTATTCTAGCAGAGCTATTGCAGACCCACATTTCTTCTTCTTCAGAGTTTGTGTACAGTGCCTCTGAAACAGCTTTTGTAAAGATTAAATAGTGTTGTAGTGGGAGCAAAGTGCTGTGGGAAAGGAAAGAAGCATGTAGCCATGGCAGTTTGACAGACTCTCTCCTAAGACCCCACGTTTCAGAATCTGGTTTGATCATTGCTGTCTTTCTTGATCTTTTTAATTGTCTTGAGTGATGCTGTTCTGTATTTTTGAGGCTGGCTAAACTAATAGAACATTTTTTTTTCATTAGGGGCTTTAATATGACTTTTACCTGTATTACTTTCTCCCCTTGCTATGTGCGTGTCCTGGATGCCCTTCTGCTGAAAATAAATGAATAGGTTCATGCAGTGTAGTACACTGGAGTCCATTTCGTATGAATGCAGAAGCTCCACACACCAGTGACTCAAATGAGAAGTAGGGCATGTAATATGCAAAAGTTGGTTACAGAGGAATCCTGCTGTGGCAGTCCTGACTTCTGTGGGAGTTCATTGTCCTGTGGTCACACTGTTGCTTCTTTCTTACCCTAAAACAAGGAACTTTCATTTCTTCTGGAACAATTTGATTTTAATTCTTGTAGAACTTTTTTGAAGGCACATTTGTGATGATTTTATGGTGAGCTGATTCTGCTTTTATTGGAAAGGAAGAAAATATGGTTCCATTTATAGGTAGATCCTTTGAATGAAGCTACTACCTGTGATCTGCACAATTTAAATTATTTTCTAGGTGCTACGAATTTGATAGGTTATACTCTGCCTGACTTTGCTTCTGAGCTGATCTGTATGACTTTATGCTCAGTTTTAGATGACCTGTTAGAACACAGTGACTTTTAACCCCTCTGAAAATACATTCTTCTGCTGTCTTTTTTGGACACAAAATTTATCTTCTTCAAGTGTCTGGCCACAAATTTTGGGTGTGTTCAGTCAAACACGCTGGATATTTTTGTTTTTTTATATCTGTTCTAATTCGGTGGAGGTAGTGTCAGAGATCAGTTATGCTTTACAAAATGTGTTGCAACTTCCTAAAAAATTCCTGAAGTTAACAATACAAAAATGTGTTCTTTTCATGTTTGGTTAATTTTTGAAGTATTTTTCCTTAGTTTTCTTAAGAGTTGTGTGCAAGAAAAATCTGTGTGATGTTAATATTTTAACACAGTAATTATAAGTAACAACTTTGAAGACAGAGTGCTTTAAAATAAAAATAAGACAATGGATGAAAAGCAATGTTTTGTACATAAGACAATTATCTCCTTGAAAAGTATATGTGCAATTTTACAGTCTTGAAAGCACTTCAAATACTCTGAAATATTCAAGCTGTCATTCAAACACATGTACAGCTTTTCTTTTTAACAAAAACAAAAATCTGAAAGCAAAATACATATCCAATACAATGCAAGTTTGTTCTTGCCTAGTAGTGGTAGGGTTAACTAAAATTTTTGTACCTTTGTCTTAAACAGAATGTTGACTTTGAAAGCTCAGGGAAGAAGCAGCAGGGAGAGAAAAGTAACACAGTGGTAAGTACATTATTTTTCTTTCTTCTGGACCAACCACACTGTATATTAAAATAAAAATCCTGCAATTTATTCATGTTTTGTTGTAATTGCCTTCAAAACACTTGAGTTTTACTCTGCATCTCTCATGTCATTTTGAAGGCAAATTTTTAAATTATACATATCTGTTGAAGACCCCAGTGAATTTCCTCTCTTTCCATGTATTTGTATGCATATATAGAAAGGGGACTATATGGAAAAGGAAAATAATTCTGTTTTAAAGCTCAGTGTCCATTATTACACGTTTTGGCTTGAGAACTTTGGCATACTGGTTTTTTGGGTTTTTTTATGTTCTTGGAAAAGATAACCATATTTTTTAAAAACTTGAATAAAAGATGCTTGAGAAAATGCTTGTTGGGTCTTCTACTTTCCTTTCTGGTTTGCTGATCTAAAGCCTAGGCATACATCACATCATACCTTTTCTCTCTTACAAGTAGGTTAACATTTTTTTAGCTAGAGAGCATACGTAAGAACGTGGAAAATATTAATAAGACAAAGGTCAGTTTACTGTTCAAAGCTCTATGGAAAAGCAACACATGTTCAGAATCAGCTTTTTTCTTTTTTAAATGGTGCCAGTGCAGATGGCACTAAGTTTCTTTTTCCTCATATTATAAGGATTTGTAGAGACAAGTATTTCTCATGAATAAAAAGAATGCCCAATAGAATATTTTATCTTTAGAACCTCTCTATGAATTCCTGTGGAGGAATCATTATTGCTTAGTCCCCCTCCTGCCCCAGGAAAAAAAAACACAACAACATGTGACAGCAGCTTCCATCTGCTCTGATTTTATTAATAGTGCTGCTCAGATTGTGGAAATGCTAATAAACATTGAGTCTTCAATGACTGTAATTTTGAGACTATAAAATACTAGTTTAAAGGATACAGAATCTTCTGCATATTTTATTTGGCATTGCTACAAACAGCATACGCTTAAGTAGATAGAAGTATGTGCACATGCTTGTGTTTCCCAGCCTTTTGTGCAGCCTGCAAGGCTGTGGGCTTTGTGTGCTTTGGCATTCTCCACTGAGCTAATAATCCACGCTGTTGCCATGCTGCCTCAGCTGTGCTGACTGCTCTGAGTTTCCTGTGGGCAAATGAAGAGCTGTGCCTCTTGCCTTCACTCCCCTGTGCTGGTTCATCTCTCTTGACTGTGTTGATATAACTGGAGGAGTTCAGACAGTGTCTTTTCCTTTCTGCTTCAATAGGTGTGGACAGTATGTAGTGCACAGCATTTACTTGTACAGCAATTCCAGATGTAATCCCTCAAATGACTAAACCCGAAGCATAACCAGTTTAATGTGGTTTTATACCTCTTTCAGAAGCTTGCCATCTCATAGTCTGGTTGCTTTGTGTATTTAATTTTCATTGTTTGCTTTGTATAAAAAGTCAGGATCTTGTCCTGTTTGTTTCCATGGATCTTTTTTTGCAGTAACAATGAAAGAAAGCAAAATTATTTTGTGTAGAAATCATTGCATTCTGAAAGTAAAGCAGTCATGAAGTGGCTTGGTTACAGCTAGCTGTATACCAAATAGCTGTGCTTACTAGCTATACAGAAGCTGTGATTATTTCTAGTGTGTATTTTAAAAAAAAGGGAATTTGGTGGCTAGTGGGGGATGGAGTACACTTCAATATGCCGTTGGGATAGGTCTTTCATATTCCTGGCTATGTATTAACTTAAAAATGAGAAATATCAAATCCCATTCTTGTCAATTTCATAATGTAAATGAATTCTTTAGCCATTTGAAAACACCATTGTTGAAATACTGAAATATCAATGACACAGCTTTTAAAAAAGCTTGAGTTTTTTAATACTCTATGAAGGTTTGACGACTCCTGCAATTTCCTTCTAATTTCAGTTTGCTGAATTAAAAATCCTTGCATACCTTTTTTTTAAATCTGTGGAGAAGTGGATGAGACTCAAGCACAGTGGTTCTAAAAATCAATTTATTCCGTTTAAGGTTTTCTTAGTAACACGCAAATATGCACCCAAAGAATATGCAATCAAGTCAAACATCAAAAATGAAGCTCAGATCTAATCTCAGCAGTATTGTTAATGGTATCCAATTAGAAACCATTCTTCAGAGGAAATGTTATAGTGGCACTTACTTGGAGAGATTGGCTGTCCAGATGGAAGTTAGTTTTTAGGGCTGTGTCAGAAAAAGAGCAAAAGAAAATGTGTGAGAACATACTTGAGTTATCTGGGCTGCGATTGTGTTGTGGCAGTGTGTGTGTGTGTGTGTTACTGTTTAGTACTGTGTAGTGTTAATATGAAAAGGCAATATAAATACTAAAAAAGAGTCAAAATTATAATTGCTTTGGTATCTCAACATTTTTTTTTTCCTAAGGATTTTTCTGTAATGGGTCTTTCCTTAAATTCACAGAAATCACAGAATACATAGGTTTGGAAAGGACCTCTGGAGACCATCTAATCCAATCCCCCTGCCAAAGCAGGTCACCTAGAGCAGGTTACACAGGAATGCGTCCAGGTGGGTTTTGAATGTCAGTGTAAAGAAGTTCTTTCTTATCTTGATGAGAAACTTCTTGTGTTGTAGTTTATGGCCATTGCTCCTTGACCTATCACTGCGTGCCAATTGAAAGAGTCCGGCACCATCCTGTTGGCGCCAACCTGTGAGATATTTGCATGCATTAGTGAGATCCCCCTCCCAGTCTTCTCGTCTCTTGACTAAATGGGTCCAGCTCCTTGTGAGATGCTCCAGACTCCTCATGGTCTTTGTAGCCCTTTGCTGGATCCTCTCCCGTAGCATCTTGTCCTTCTTGTACTAAGGGTCTGAGAAATGAACACAGCACTCCAGGTGTGACCTCACTAGGGCTGAATAGAGGGGGGAAAGATCACCACCCTGCACCTACTGGCCACACTCTTCCTGGTGCATTGGCCCTCCTGGCCACAAAGGCACACTGCTGTCTCACGGTCAACTTGTCATCCACTAAGTCTCCCAGGTCCTTCTCAGCGGAGCTGCTCTTTAGTAGGTCAGTCCCTAAACTGTACTGATATTTGGGGTTATTCCTTTCGCATGTGGAGGGCCCTGCACTTGCCCCTATTGAATTACATTAGGTTTCCCTCTGTCCAGCTCTCCAGCCTACCAAGGTCCCACTGAATGGCAGCACAGCCTTCAGGTACATTAGCCACTCCCCTCAGTTTTGTATCGCCAGCAAACTTGGTGAGGGTACATTTGATCCCTTTGTCCAGGTGATTGATAAACAAGTTGAATAAGGCTGGACCCAGTCTTGATCTCTAGGGAACACCACTGACTACAGGCCTCCAACTGGATTCTATTCCTCTGATCACCACCCTCTGAACTCTGACATTCAGACAGTTCCTGATCGACCTCCCTGTCCATTCATCTAAACCACATTTCCTTAGTTTACATATGAAGATGTTATAGGAGACCATGTAAAACGTCTTGCTGAAGTCCAGGTAAATACCATTGCATTGCTCTCCCTTCATTGACTCATCCTGCCTTGCCATCATAGAGAGCTATCAGATTGGTCAAGCATGATTTCCCCTTGGCGAATCCATGCTGACCACTAATGACTTTCTTTTCTTCCACATGCTTGTTGACNCCCTGAGCACCCATGGGTGCATCCCATCAGGACCCATGGATTTAGGGGTGTTAAGTCTGCCTAGCTAGTCTCTAACCCAACTCTCTACAACTATGGGGAAAGCTTCCTTTCTCCAGCACCCTTCTCTTAGCTCCAGGATCTGGGATTCCTGAGGGCTGGCCTCAACAGTTAACATGGAGGCAGAGAATGCAATCAGTAATTCTGCCTTCTCTGTCTTCAGTCACAGGATACCCATCTGATTCAGCAGTGGCCTCACATTTCCCCTAGTCTTCTTTTTGCTGGTGATGTACTTGTTCTTGATGCTCTTCTTGTACTTGATACCCCTTGTGGGTATCAAGTGGGCCTTGGCCTTCTTTATGGCATCCCTTCTTTCCATGAAGATGTTCCTGTAGTCCTCCCCTGTGGCCTGTCCATTTTTTCACATCCCATAAATTTCTTCTTTCCATTTTAAATTTTCTTCAAGCTCCGTGTTCATCCTTGTAGATCTCCTGGCCTCTTTGATTTCTTGTTCATCAGGATACACTGGTCTTGAGCTTGGAGGAAGTGATTCTGAATACTGAACAATGGTCTTGGACTCTCTTCTCTTCTAGAGCCCTATCCTGTGGGATCCTTTTAAATAGGTGTTTGAAGAGGCAGAAGTCAACTCTGCAGAAGTTTAGGATTCTAGTCCTGCTTACTGCTTGGCTTCCCCTCATGCAGAGTTCTGAGTTCCACCATCTCATGGTCACTGCAGCCAAGGCTGCCCCTAGTCTTCATGTCTTCAACCAGTCCCTCCTGGGTCTGTTAGTACAAGGCCCAGCAACCCACCTTTCCATGTTGGCTCTTCCACCACTTGTGCCAAAAAGTTATTATCAATGACCTGCATGAACTTCCTGGACCGTGTGTGCTAAGATGTGCTGTGTTCTCTGTAAGAAATATCAGGGTGATTGAATTACAGATCTGTACTTCCATATACCTGTGCCTTTTTGATGTCTTGGATTACGGTTCTAAGGATATTGAATATTGTTTCAGTTAAAGACTGCACTTGAAATAGAATGTTTTGTTACATAGATTTTATTATGTAGGCCAGAAAATTTTTTCCTTCTCTTCTTAGTTTAAAAGTAATGCTTCTGTTCTGTTTTCAAAAAGTCGTTCTGGTTTTGTCATTGTTAAGCTTTTGCCATGATAAGGCCACATATCGACTTCTTTGTACTGCTGCTTTGTTACAATTGCAGAAAATAAATAGAAATAATTACTCGAAAGTGTTCTTCTGCCATACTTAAGATCGAAATTATACTTGTCAAATTTAACTCTTTATGTTTGTTTGGCAGTTTAGATAAATTTTTCAGCTGAAGAATAACTGTTATAACAAGTTCCTGATTAGAGATCCTCTAGTTTCAATAAAGAAAATGTTACCATTTCAACTAGGTAAAGAGGTTTTCTAAAATAGCTTGATGAAAAATTTCCTATTCTAATGGTGTGAAGGATTTCTGAATATTTTGAAGAAAACAAAATAGAAATAGTAAATTGAAATCTGGTTAGAATTGTTTTAATGATAGAGGCATTGAAAGCATGCAAACTAGTTAATCCTCAGAAAAGCTTTGAGCTTGGTATTTCAGCAAGCTAAGGGTAGAGTATATCTGGGTTTGGTTATATTCTAGTAAGCTACCTCTATAAAACCTCTGATTTCTGCCCTCTCTGTTCTCTTAGTTTTCTAAAAAAAATGTAATAAACATCCTTAATGTTTTTGCATTTAACACACTGTATTTGCTAACACATTCTTCCTCCTGTTGTTACCACTCACTATTGTTGCTTCAAAAGTAATACCTTTTATTTCTTTTTCTCTGAATGTTGTCTGTGAGCAAGTACTGTGTGTTTTTTGGTGTTCCTTGCCTGCATGACATGCAGTTGAGCATCGTTTTGATACGAGCAGTGAGGAGGCTCAGACTATAGCTTCCTATTAAGATAGTGAAATGGTTCCAAAATCCATTTTATTTCCAACTGCTTGCGCTCTCCTGAGAGTGCAACACTGTGTTTTATTCATTTATACTGACCTGAATGTTTGCCAGTCTCAGTCAAATGAATGGCATAACCAGTCCAGTTTGAGGATTTTTTTTTTTCCCAGAAGAGACGCAAAGGGAGGAAGAGATGAAAATATCTCAAATTGGCATTGTTGCCAAATGAGGCTTTACCACCTCAACCAGAAAATGCCAGTGCTACTTACGGAGAGAGAGTTTCTTCACAGTACAGGCTCTTTTCATGTTTCTGGTCCTTGTCAGTGGCCATCAGAGGACAAGAAAAAGGATTGCAGAGAAACATGCTTTCAAACTGGGGTTTGCAAAATAATAGCTGCAGGCTGTTAACTTAGGACTTCACCATTCCTGTCCAAGAGGACTGGATTAGGAAGCCTTTTACCAGCGCTTGGAGCCGCCTACTCCCTCCCCCTTTTTTTTTTAGCTGATTTGCTTATGAGCATGAGATGGCAAGTCTTCTCTGAGTTCAAAGAATGAATAATTGTGTCCTTCTTTTTTGGTAAAAAGCAAGAGTGTTTTGTGCTTCTTCTAGAAGTACTGAGTTGTTTACAGTTTTCTCAAATTCGGGAGGATTAGTGCTGTTGTTTACTGAAAGGGTCATGTAAATTGTGCTGTGACATTTCACAATATAGCATCTCACATCAACAAGCCAAAGAACTGTGTCTTGGTGTCTTCTGTGATGCTTGTTGCTGCTTTAGGCAGAGAAAAACCCCTAACACTTCTAAAGACAGAATAGTTCATATTTTTATGTCTAGTGTGATTTTTTTTTTAATGTAGAAGAAGAAGGTTTTAGTTAATTTTTGAGTGGAGTAAGTGAGCTTCTGAATAAATAGTGTGGTTTTTTTGCAATTGTTTCAACAGGAACATGTTGACTTTGGTCAGTTGGCCAGTTAAGCCCTCTTGTATTTGTATGGCCCACCACCATCTTTCCCTTACCTGTGTTTACACGTGCTCAGCTCCATAATTCCAAACTAGCTTGTATATAGTGGAGTGGGCTAAGAAGAAGCTGTGTATTTTTGTGCTTAATTCTGTATAAATATCTGATAGCTGGTTTCATTTTCAGCTCTGCTGCTGATGTAACACCCTTTTAAAGGGCTGGGAGGGGGGAGCAGTGCTTTTACCAGCCTAGAGCATGAGTGATCACATCCTGTTAGCATCAGACAGGAAATTTAAGGGCCTAATGGTACAGTGAAATTATTGCTTTTAGAAAAAATTAACAGAGCTTGGAAACAAAATTACTGTGAGCTTCAGTTTCACTTGTAACAAGCTTGAGTTCAGAATTTTCAAAGAAGTGTGATAACTGGGGGCTATGTGCAGGGTTTTTATTGAGTTTTTGGTTATTCTGTTTTGTTTGGATTTTTTGTTAGTTTGTGGGGTTTTTATTGGTGTTTCTGTGTTTTGAATTTTTATTTATTTTTGGTTGTGTTTTATTTGTGTGGTTTGGTTTTTTTGGTTTTTTTTAAATGCACATCACAACATAGGTAGACATGTGCTTGGACCAGAAGTGTCACATGGGATTCTCGCAGGTCTGCAAGTACCTTAAGGGGAAAGGAGCACCAAGTTTCATAGATGGTTGTGATCAGAAGGAATGACTTAAGTAAGAGGGTCCACAAAGGCTTATGAAGTTGTATTAGTAAATTGCACACAGTGTGGAAAATGGTATGTTAGTCCCTGACCTTGTAGTGTAAGTACATAGCAGTGGGCTTTGGGTAAAGGGGTAAAATGAAAAAGGGAGAGAGAGAGATCACCTGACCTGGCTCCAGAACTGATCCAGCTGATGGGATGTCCAGGGTTGTTGATGGCACTCTCGCATCTGGGCTTGGTGATGGACCTTTTTATAGATAAACTTTCCCTGCCCTGGAGATAAGTTTCACACTTTCTATCCAAATTTGTTGTCATGCACAGTCTGTTCTTCCAGACCTTTCTGAAAACGGGTCAGAGGGCTTTGGGGGTCTTTGATCTTGATTCCCCACCTACAGTCCATGCTCACTTTTGAGCTTCATTTCTTTGCCTGTTCTGTACAGTGCTGTGCTTACCTCCAGGAGCTAAAACAAGAACGTTTGTTCCAGAAAAGTGCTGCCCATACTCCATATGGCCCCCTTCTCCAGCCACATCTTGTTCTTTCTCACAGTATGTTATTGCCAACAATCTTTGGCAGTTATTAGTGACAATCCTTGATTGGCTCCACAACTATCCCACTTTTGGTATTTGAGACAAACACATTAACCCCTTATCTTCTATACTTCTACACAGCGGCTGCAGGTGTGACTGCACCACATGCAAAATTTTCCTACAGCTGCCCCTATGCTCTATGGAACTATCTCCAGCTGGCTCCAAGGTGGACCCATTACTGGCCAAAGCTGTGGCAGTCAGCTTTGATAACATATTTAAGGAAGTGTAAAAATCATCTGCACAGCAACCAGGAGAGAAAAGTGAAAGTATGAGAGACAACTCTGCAGACATTAGGATCAGTGAAGAATGTTGGGGAGAAAGTGGCTCAGGCACCAGGGCAGAGATTCCCTGCAGGTCCAAGGTGTAGCAGAGATCCACATGTGCCCTGTGGAGAGCCCCTGTGAGAAGCCCATATTGGAGCAGGCCCCTGGTAGGACCTGTGGTCCCATGGAGAGAGGAGCCCCCAGTGGAACAGGTTTGCTGTCAGGACTTGTGCCCCTTGGACAACCCATGCTGGAGCAGTCTGTTCCTGAAGAACTGCACCTGATGGAAGGGACCTATGCTAGGACAGTCTGTCAGGACCTGCAGCCCATGGGAAGGACTCACTTTGGAGAAGCTCAAACAAGACAGTCTTCTGTGGGAGATATCCCACATTGGAGCAGGGAAAGAATGAGAGAAGGAAGGAGCAGCAGAGACAATATGTGGTGAACTGACTGGAACCTTCATACCCTGCCCCTCTGCACCACTCTGGAGAGAGGGCGGAGAAGTCAGGAGTTAGAGAGGCTGGGTGGACACCTGGCAGCCAGTCAAGGTCAACCCACCACATAGGTTGAGTCCACTGTTGTTACAGTAGGTCTGATAGAATCATAGTATTTGACTTGCCAATGTAATTTTTATTAATTACCCAGTATTCTGTAATTCTTGTTATGTCACTGGTTTTTACCAAGTGTCAACCACTGCTTGTTGCAGTGGAGGGTTGGTACCTCTAGTAAAATCAGAGGCTGGTAATGGGTTCTGTGCCGTTTGATCAGTTGGGAAGGGAAAATTGTATCTGGAAGTAGAGAATCATCAATTTTAAAAGAGAAGAGTTTATTTGAATTTTTTTCTCAGTTGTATATTGTGAAAAAATGCCCTAATACCTCTTGATCAATTTGGCCTTTCTGATCAGTTCTGAAAGTCTTAAAGGGCTTCCAAGTTGTTCATGGACTCAAATGGGAAAGGCTTTATGAACAAACATCTACCTATCTATTTATATAGATAAAAGACAGAAAAAATAAGATGTATTTCTGACATAGGTTATATTAAATAAACATCTTTTGAGATTTAAATTTTTACCTCTCTTTTTGATCGTGCTACTTAAGCACCACTGCTAATACCATATGCTGCTGTACTTTTATCAGAAAACACTTAATTTTTCTCATGAGTTTGAGACTTAACAATGTAAATAACTACCATTAGAGAAAATTAGAAAAATTAGAGAAGAATTAACTACCTAGAGAAAAGTCTGTTTGCATAATCATTGCTATCTTCAAAATACAGGCAGGTCGATAATATTTTCCTTTGCTCCATTTGGTCTTGTTATTACGGAATTTATTTTCTGTTACTGTTAGTTAATGTATATGAATGAAAACTATACTTCACTGAAATGCACATGTCTCTGTAGTTCAAACTACCCATTTTTTATTTTTGTGCAGATACTACGGCATCTTTGCTCCTTAGATGTGATCCTCAAATAAGCTCCAAAGAGGAGGTGCAAAATAAATGCTAAAAATAATTTGGGGAGAAAAAAACCCCAAACAAACCAGAAAAAAAGAAATCTGATAGTTTTCCTGTTTTCTGTAGTTCTAACAGATTCTCTTCTGTATTTTGTGATTCCTTTCATCCATTATGGTTTTCTGCTTGGACAGCAGACCACAAGATAGGTCGACAGAGACAGATAGGGCATATATGATAGGATCTGACAGGACAGGGTGTATTATCTGACTGTTGGTTTATAAAATGCGTATCGCAGAAGAGTGGTGGTGTGGAATACTTTCTGCAACTGTCCAGATGCACCCATTTCCTAGTGTTGGCGGGTATCTCTGTTGTAGAGCATAAGTGCTGAACATTTCTTCATGTATGTGTAGAAATAAAATATGAAGAAACATAGAACATATTTGAACTAGGTTACATTATGTAGTTTCCTGCATTTACTTAAATGCAGTTTTATGGTTCATTCTGGGTTTTAAAAAGTTATAATTAGATAGGCACTCAAGTTGGTCAGATCAGTGCTTTAGGGGGAGGCACTGTTGTTTATTTGATACTAAAACATGAATTTTGACTATTCTGGCTTAAGATGTGAGCTGTGAGTTTAGATACTTTAATTGACATGGTAACTGATTGGAGATGTGACCTCACACTGTGATAATGTACAAAGTATTGTTTATAATACCAAGTTTACACATTGCTGTGAATGCTTGTGATCTTTTAGAAAACCCTTCCTACCCAGCCCTTCAAAAAACTCAAGATTTGTCGTACAAAATGAAAGAATAAGTTAGGAAAAGTAGGTATGCATGTTTTGCATTGTTAGGCCTTATGAGTTTTGTTGCTTCAGAAACTTTTGAGACATGGGCAAGTAGAACTACATGTGGAGAGAACTGCTACTGAAGAAGGGGGACAAGCACTGTAATATATGCTCATTTTGAGGGATTTGAATGAAAAATAGTATTTTGTTATTTATATGAAGCATGTAGTAAACTTCTTAGTATTCTATTTCCAAAACATAATTCTCAGAAGTTGAAATGACTGGACAAAGTGAATTTATTGGCAAATGCAGTTGGTATGATACAGGTGTGCCTTTTCCTGCCAGGTTATGTTAATCAGTATCTGTACCATATCTGCTTCCAGTATTTGTTTCCAAGAAGTATGTTTGTACTCCTGTTTCAAGAGGCTGCTGTTGATGCTTCTTTCAAAAATGTTCTGTTTTCCATAGCCTTGGAGATTTCTGAACTAATAGCAAAATGAGACAACATCTCTTTTTTGTTAAAGGTTTTTAATTTTGTAAATGTTGGCTGGGGAATTCAACTTGGTTTTTTTCATGTATGGCATGAGAGGCTTGGAGGATGCATGGGTAGCTTTGATACATTGAGCACGAAAGCTTCCATAGCATCACTGGCATCTGTCTACAGATGGCTAGAGGATGTCATACTTGAGCGTGTTCCGGTGGAAGAAGCAAGAGGAGGTTATTCTGTCTCTTGCTGACTCCCATTCTGAGGAAATCTCCACTGTGATATTTGCAGACTCTCAGCAGACTCTTTGAATAGCAATATGGTTATATATTTTTTGTTTTACATCAATTTTTATTTAAATAACATGGCTGGAATTTTATGGGAAGTGTTCTGATAATCAATTCTTTAGCAAAATCCTAGCAACATTGAAGCACTGTTAAAAACCAAAGTTTTGATATTCCACTATTCCTATGAAGAGTTTTCTTCCATCTTTTTGGTGGATGGGTGTAGAATCTGACTGTTCACAGTCTGAGTGATAAGTTTGACTTCTGGTTAATGAACACACTAAAGTAGAGCAGTCTCTTATCTGTTGTCGTATAAATTACACATACTCTGAAGTACTTGGCAAGCTAAGCTGCACATGGGGGAAAATCCAAGTGCATTACTTTTTTTTGTGCCTTAGTAAGAAAAGGGGGCTTGCAGCCTGTGATTTTATGTAACACACAGGTCATGGTATTTTATTTAGTTACAGTATTACTAACATACTGTCTGAAAGTTGAAGTGCAGTCTGCTAAATGTGTCTGAAAGACTTTTTTGGCACTTGGAGAAGAAAGTTTCCTGTCCCCAGTCCAGAAGTTAACATGTAATTTCTACAATTCCAAAAAAGTGGAGATAAAAAAGCGTATTTTTTTCTCTTGGAGTGTTGGCAGTTGGCTGAGAAAATAAATACTCAGTGCTGTTTTTGAGAAGTATGTATTTTTAGGCCAATTTCCTGAGGAAATGAAGCTTACAGGATTGTGTTTTTGGTCTGCATATGTTGGTCCTTCCTGAAAAATAGTCTGTCATCTGATTTCAGACAAACTTGAAACTTGAGGTGACATTGTGAAGTTTTTGTGAAAATCCATTGCTAATTAGGCAAAGTGACCTAAACTTGTGCTCTTACCAAGGAGAAAAGAGGCAGGAACACAACTGGTGTATGGTGTCAGTCATCGCCTAGTCAGCAGCACCATTTAGGTTTGCTGTCTCAGGAGAGTAGAAGGGATTGTAACAATGATTTAATTTGAAGGAAGAAAGATAGATTTCCATAGCAAGGTGAAGATTCAGTTCAGTTCCAGTGCAAGATGTGTTGAAATTTACCAAAGTGAGTGAAGTTGCAAAAAGAGGTTGTTTTGTTATCTGTGCACTTGGAAACCTTTCCTTTTAAACTGTAGATAGAACAGTTGGTAGAGGTAATTCTGGTTTGTTTTATTGTATTTTGTTGTTCAATGGGTCATTTGAAATTAAAGTGCATGAAGTTTACATGTATTAAAAACCCAGTAGATTTCCAATACTACATTTTAATTCTCTGTAGAGGGTGGATTTTGTTAAACAAAAATACCACATTGACCTGTATAAAGATGGAAATAAGTTATGTTATAAAGAGAAAATTGAGAGTTCAGAAATGGTGCTTCAGAGTTCTCATACTCTCTGCAGTGTAGGACTGTGTTGGCAGCTGACAAGTCACAGGCTAAATTTTGACTTCATCTTCTGATATCTATAGGTGTGTTAACCCTATTTAATGTCATTACAGAGCTTTTGTTTTGAAAAGAAAATAATACACTTTCCCCCTTGTCTCTTGTGTATAAAAGCATGTATGCGTGTATGTACATACACACACATCTGTCGTTTTTTTCAGTATTTAGCAGGCAGTAGAAGTTTGAGAATCTGTGCCTATGAGTATTTCTGAGGTTGTCTTGGTATTTAAATCAACCAATTTCTGTTTTGCAGTGCCTGAAAATGACAACAAAGCGGAACTTGTTTTTGCGGCTGGTGCCATGCCGCTGTCTGCGTGGAGAGGAGGAAACTGTGACTACCCTTGATTATTCTCACTGCAGCCTGGAACAGGTGCCTAAGGAGATTTTTACTTTTGAAAAGACCTTGGAAGAACTGTATTTAGATGCTAATCAGATTGAAGAGCTTCCAAAGGTATGTTGGGTGGTTTTCCTTTTAGCTACACACTGTCTCTTTACTTCAACACCATTGTAGAACAGATAGTGAGTGTCTTGTTTCTCACTTCAACTTTAGCTGTAGTTTGCTGTGAAGCAGCCCTGGTACACTCTCCAGCTTGATTACTTACTGGTATGCTCTCCAGCTTGATTACTTACTGTGTATGAGTTGAAATGAAACTGCTTAAGCAACTGATCCAGCCTAAGAGAGGCACAGAAGAGGCTGGCTAATAATTTATTTCTGTGGCACTGAGAAGTGGGCAGTGTACTGCTTCTCTTGGTCCAGTCTAAGGTTTAACTATCCACGTGATTAGGAAGACTGCTTGAACATTTGTGTTTTTTTCCTAATCTTAACTACAGGGACATGTAATGGCCTAGACTTGCTTCAAATTAATGTGGTTGTACATTAGAATAAGTCATACTTACTGGCTTATTTCTGAGATTCTAAACATTTTTTCAGCTTCCATGTAACTTCAGTTGTTATTTTTTTCTACCCTTTCAATTTTCAGAAGAAAAGACCCTCACGTATAAATTCAATTACTGTAAAGAATACAAGATGAGAGATTAGGGGGTAGTAAAGACACAGTAGAAATGTCTTATTTATTCATTTGACAGAAATTCTGATATTAAAACTGTCCATAGAAGATCTGTAAAGAAAGACCTGTAGTATTTTACAGTCCTAGCCCACTATTTAGTCTTTCAAGTCTGAAAAAGGCTTTTAATTAAGCCATTTCAAATATGAAGGGTGCAGTACTTATCTGGCCCTCTCTAGCTTTCTGAAGTCTGGTTAAGACACTCCCACTCTTACCCCCTTTATCTTTGCCCCTGGTGGTATATTGTCACATGCTGGCCTTTGTAAGCCGCCATACAGCTGGTCCGGGGCTGCTTGTCAGCCTGGTCCTTGAAATGACCTGTCAGTGTGTGTGTGGCTTTTGAATTTTTTCAATTGCCCTGATTCTTTTCAGAATTACAGCTTACTTCAAAACTCTGTTCTTACAGTATAGCTCCTTAATTAGCTGACTGGCCCAGGGGACAGCATGAGGAAACTGCAGTGGAGAGAAAGATTGTGGTAGGGAAGGAGTTGACTTCACATGAAGTGCTGGTGTATAGTCTCACTTTCAGAATTGACTGGGCATTTGAACTCTTCCCATTGTATGCTAAGTCACATCTGGTAAGGTACCCTGTTTATCCCAAGTGCCACAGCGTGCATTTGAGCTAAAAAGCTCGAATTGTAACAGTTTTACTTTTCTCTCTCACTTTGCTGTTTGGAAGAAATTGGAATGCTGCAGTAAAGTAGTCTTTAATTATATGACTTCCATAGTACTTATGAACATGTAAACATGTAAACAAAAGGAACAACTACCAAGTCAACACCATTCAAAACTCACCTGCCACTCATTTTCCTGTAGCAATCTTGCAATTCCTTGTTCTGTATTTGGTTGGACCTGGTTAATTAGGGAAATTTCTGATGATTCCAAGAGTCTAGGTTATAGTCTTCAGGGAAGGGCTTTAATTTATTCTAGAAATAAAGGAGTGGCTCCGAAATGCCATGAGCTTTTCAAAGTTGTTCTTCCCGTATATTTAAGTAGTTTGTAGCTCTTCAAAGCCTTAATAATATCAACTAGTTCTAGCAGACACACATTTCTGAAGAACTGGAAACAGCAATAGGCAAGTTAAAGCTCATTACTTTAACTATCCATCTTGCTAATTTATGTCTGCTTTTGTTCTGGGGTGATATACACAAATGTTACGTGATTGGGGCTTGTTCAGCTGTCTCAGGTTGGAATAATGGTCTCATAAATTGAGAGAGAGACAAAAAATTTTGATCAAACTAAGCCTATAGCTAAGGTGGTGATTGGGATACATTTTTTTTAGTGACCTGTTTTTTATGATTTTTCTCAGAATTCCAAAAGAGAAAAACACTAAGTCAAGGTATCTCATCCAAAAGAGGAAGGGAATATTCATCATAAATTGTTTAGATGAACCTTTTCAAATGCTTATTTATTTTGTACTACCTGTAAGTTTCCTATATATCATTTGAGGATTTTTCTTTTATTACACTAATCTCACTTGTGCTGTTTTGTCAATTTGTAAAGCTTTTGGATAAGAATCTCTAGATATATTGCATATAGGAAGAGATCTGGCTCTGAGCTTATATTAGGTAAAGATGGTAATGTATATATACAGAAGAGATTAAACAGTTTTCTGTATCTATAGTTCAAACTTTCACTAGTTTTCATGATAATTTTGTTGGATTTTTTTGTAATTGAACTGGGAAGCGTCAAAGGAAAATAATATTGTACGATAAAACAAAATGAAATTGAAACTTTTAAGAGGCAATCAGTACCTGCTGAAATGCTGTGTTCCAGAATTATTTGACTTGAAAAGATGTGTCTATAATTTTTTCTTTTTTGAATAAACTGTAATTACCTCCGGGTTGTTACATGTCATGTCCATTATGAAAAATATTTTACAGTGTTGCATGTCTTTGTATAACTACAATATTTGAGGTACTGGTAGAAATCTATTGGAAGTGTTAGGCATATCTGCTGGCTTGTGAACATTTGGCAGTTTTTTGGTTTCCTAAGCATTGTAAACTTAGTCAATTTTCAATAAAACTAGTTGAATAAATTTTTTATATTCAAAAAACTCTAAATAATGTGTACTTTGGGCTGTGAGGTCGGAAGTTCAACAGGATTAAAAACAAAAGCTATATAGAGGAAACTGGGAGAAAATCACATGCACTTTTTTCTTTGTTTCAACAGCAACTTTTTAACTGTCAGTCTCTACACAAGCTGAGTTTGCCAGACAATGATCTAACCACATTGCCAGCATCCATTGCAAATCTCATTAATCTCAGGGAACTGGATGTCAGCAAGAATGGTAAGTCACTTTGCTTATTATATTGGGGTAACTAAAAGGCAAATCACCATTGAATGTACTAAGGCAGCAGTGAAAGTATAATTTCCAGAAGCTACAGAGCTAGTAATTTTTAAATTACCACTCTAAATCCCTGCTTAAAATAAAAGGTCTCTTTTATCATCTAATTATGATATTTAATTAGGTATCTCAAACTGGTTGATTTCATTACTGAAAAACTATATTGTCTAGTTTGTATTCTTGCAAAATGCATAAAGTCAAGTGTATTATTTTTAGTAAATTTTGTCATCTTTACTGAAGAGAGTTTGTGTGAGAATTTGTAAAATTTGGCTGGATCCTATTATATTTTGTCGTGTATGAATTTTTTTTTTTTTAAAAAGCTGTTAGAAAATTGTAGTGGGACTTGGCTGCTTTGCTGTTCTGCTCTGGGGATAGTAAGCTCTGTCACAGGGGGAAAAGTATTTCTGTGTCCATAGACATGAGTTGGTTCACTTGTCTGTCTTGTTAAAAATCTACCATTCTGTGTGAGTCAGCCTTTTATAAATTATGAAATGTTGTCAGCCAAGTATTGTATGTGTGGTGTTTTACTGATTGTGCTGCTTTGGCAAGCTGGCAGATGTGTGCAACTGTGAGGAAATAGAAATAACTGAAATTGTCATCAGACTTAGTTGTATGGCTTATTTGAAAGAAAAGTTAAATCATGCTAGTTGAAGCAGATAACAAAGTTTCATTGTACTAATTCAAAGTGAAGTAAGAGGGCTTCTCATTGAAGTCATACTTAAAATAAGAATTACATTAATATTCTTAAGAATTTGTCATATTCAATTCATTGTTTTATTTGGCCTGCTTGCTAATAATGACTCCACAAAGTGAAATAAGTTCTGCTTTACTAAGAAAGTATTCCAGCTGTTGACGTGTTGGCATTCTCCTTGATTTTCTGTTGTAGCCCAATCTGTACTTAAACTGTTACTCCCTTTTTTTCTCCTAATGAACACAGAACTTAGTGTGATAAATTGACCTGGTTGTCATTGCTCTGTTCCTGGTACAAGTGGATTGATAGTCTTTCTTTAAGAACACTGGCCTTAAGCTGTCATAGTGACACACAGCAGAGAAAGAATCATCTTTTTGTCCTGGACTGAACTGCTGGAAGTATTAACTGTTTGCAACACAAGTTCTCAGTGCAGGAGACCTAAAAGCAGCAAAAGGGGATTTGAGTGCTGGTGCTGGCAAATTCCTTAGCTCATGTACTTAAATAGGCAGCTGGAGCTAGAGAGCTACTTGTCTGTCCAAAATGGGATGGCCTTTAGCTAAGCCTTCGGAGAGCTGCTGAAAGAGCACTTGTTCTCTGAGGCATACGATACACTATCCCAGTAAACTGTGGAGCTCTGTCTTCTAGAGGCTGGGGTTTTTTTTTGACACCATTCAGAGAAATGACAGGGTACAAGCTTATTTAAACTATTATCATGTGCCTGTTCTTAGTCTTATCACAATTTGGATAGCTTCTCAAACTAGTGTTGCACATAAAAAGTAGTCCTGAGGTCACAAGCTTGTTTACTGGGGACATCTTGTCTCCCTGTAGTCCTGAAACCTCTATAAAACTCAGAAAAGCCGCATCAGGGTACCTGTTTGTCCCTGTTGGGCGAACTAAGAAATGCTACTCTTTGTTGTGTAATAAATATGGTGTTATTTGAGATTTGAGTTTCTTGGCTCAAATACATTTCCCTTTTTTCCTTTTCACTGTTGCAACGACAGAAGACTTTTTTTCTTGACAAAGGCAGGCTTAGTTTCCTCCCTTGTGACTGCTTTTCTCTTTGTAAGAATTTACTGATCAGTTTCCCACTGTTCCATGATTGTTCTATATCTATGTGTCTACAATAGAGCCTAATAGTAGGGGTTTTACTGGTTTTCTGAGAGTAGGAAAATTTATCAAAATCTCCAATTCTTCCTTTTTCTTTGCATATTAAAAGAATAGAGCATGGAAGCATTGGCCTTCGTGGGAAGCACAGGGATTGCCTTCCTTTAATTTATTAAAAAAAAGTATTTAATGGAGATTAGTCCCCAGTAGTGTAGGATGATGAGAGGTGCCAAATACTAAAATAATTGTGTGGTTTTTCAGACTTCTGTGGTTGTAGCAAGTGAAAGGTGATAGTTCTTCTATTTGTTTTATAGTACTGGATGGAGCTAGATCTTGAGGTGCAGATGCCTTTAGATCAAATATGCATTTAATTTTAAAGGTTATAATTTTTGAAGGGTAGTTAGACTTTCATTTTCAAATACCAACATACATCAAATATGACAGGAATTTCATGTAAGATATTTGAATGTTTGTGGCATAGGCATAATCGAATGTATTGACCAGAGTATTTAATTTTCTCAAGACCTGATAGAAAAATGAAATACTATGCTTCAGTTTTAACATGTTTTCAATTTACCTCATGGATTGCAGTCTGGCTCACAGAGTGAGACTTGTAACACAGTAGAGTATCCAGTTACTCAAGTAGAACTATGTGCATATATATACGTATGTGTGCGTAACTTTTGATGTTTAGATGGAAGATTAAAATTACATAAACTTTTCAAGGTACCACATTTGTTACATAAAAGGTATTAGTCCATGAAAGCAATCTTTATGGTGCTTTAATAGCTCATGGAAAATCTTGCCCTTTTAATTTATGATTTAAATGTGTCTGGCTTTGTGTACACAACATATATTGTGTATATGGTAACAGAGGCACAGCACATGTGCATACTTAAGAATATTTAAAAATGTTTAATCAGAACATGGATTCATCTAGTCTAGTGACTGAAAGCAGAAGCCTAGGGAAAGTTTAGTAAAATACAGGAAGCCAGGAAACATGTCATGTTTCCCTCTATGCTCTCAGTGTCCAGACCTTCTCTTATTTGGCTTCCTTGAGTTCAGATAGGGTGGAGTTTTTATTTAGTAGTCTTCATTTGACTATTCCTGTGTCAGTGTATCTGCTCTTTGAAGTGATGTATGTTTCAAGACGTGCTGAGTTATGGAGTACAAGCCTCTAATGGTTCTATGTTGTGGAGCATAGAAAAGCCTTTGTACAAGTGTGTGCTTTGGAATGTATTATTCATGGCTGCTGAAGCAGTCATGGCACAAGTGTAGCCTAAAAATACCAGATTGCTGCTATATGTGCAGCAAGCATTGACTAGAATTAGTTTTAACTCTGCCTTTTATGTTGATATGAGTCAATAAATTCCGTTGATTTTGGTAGTGAGTATATCCACATGTTCTTTCATGACATTTTAACCTGATTCCCAAGGCTGTTGTATCCCATTGCTTCTTTCTGGGTACACTATAGCCTTGAAATTTTTAGCAGAAGCTGAATGCTATCCTAATCACAAGGATGAAATGATACTTGAACAAATGGTACAATAAAAAAACCTGCATTCCTATACCAGAAGTTACATCCAGCATTGTAGAAAGCATTGAGAGGTGCCCTTTTCTCCCAGTCCTGATGGGTTACATCCTGAAGCGAAGTTGAAGCATATCAAATTTAAGACCAATGTAGAAAAACAAGTGTTTTATTTATGAAGCTAAAGGAAAATCAAAACATTTTTAATTCTGTACAGCTAATTTATTTATGTATTGACAACTGTACAGGAAAATCCACAGTACTACTCACCAAAAAACCCCACACCACCACTCTTCAATCCTAAATAAGTCTCTTCCAGTGTCTGTTAAGGAATTGATTGTCACCTTAAGGTTGTGACTCTGTCATGCCAGCCTTAGCATGTGTCTAGGGCAATATGAGGAAATATTGAGGAAATATGTTGAGGAAATATTTTTTCCTATCTCCGAAGAAGGGAAAAGCACAGTACAGTGTATGATGGCCTATATAAATGTACAGAAGGTACATTTGCAGGTAACTAGAAACAAGTGATTTGAAAGGCTGAAACATAGGATGAGCTGACTGCCAGGAAAATCAGGCTTTCCTGGAAGTTTAGGAAGTGCACTTGGAATTGCTTGAGTCTGTGGAGTTAGTCTAGTGGGAAAACGGTGAGATGGTCTACTTTTTCCTGCATGCTGGTGGTGAAATAAGATTGAATTTTTAAGTTCCACGATGTTCAGACCTTTAGAGTATTAAATAGCACAATCAGAAGAGAACTAGCAAGACCAAAAGTAACATGGGGCTTTGGAAATAATGGTATTTTCAACAGTCTTTTATCTATTAAGGTGTATTTTCACAGTAATGTTACAGCAGATTTAAACATGTCAGCTTGTTAGTCTGTGTTGCAAGGAATCTTCCTGGAAAAATACAGAAACTAAACCCAAGAAAAAATTCTCCTCCTGTCAGCCCACTGTCTTCAGGCATATCTGCCTACTAAACTGTTGTTTAGTAATTTTAAAGAATTCTGTTACCAGATGCAAGTTTAGATCTGTTTTTTTTTTTTTAGTACTCTAAAATCATCTGTTGATTTGGCAAACTATCTTTAGCACACTGTGTACTAGAAGTTGGGGAATTGGAGAATGAGAATTCTGGAAACTCTCTATTCTTACGTTGTCCATCTGATACACTTGGGTATATTTTTCAAGGAATTGAGAATTATTCATAGTTAATAGAGGGAGACAGACCCAAGCTTAACTTTATGCCAGAGGGGAAGATCCTGAATATAGAAATAACTTGCTGTAAATTTCATATTTCTCTGCTTATACTGATGGAAGGTGGGAGGGACAGACAGAAGCTGGAGGTTTATAACATTCATGGTAGGGAAATAATAGATAATTGATTTGCTGCAGACTTTTCAGTCTGTAGCTCTACTGTGATGTATCATTGTATAGAGATTATAAATTTATCCTAAAAGTAGGCAGCTATTCTATTTAAGGTTTTTTATTCAAGTGTTGGTAATATTTTTTCTTAAATATATTGTCTCACTGAAGGTACTGAAGAGGATCTGTCTGTTCAGAATAAAATGATCTTTGTGTAAGAGAGGATGTGAATAGAATGGAATTTCAGTGCAGTTAAGGTTTTTAATGTGAAGTTCGGTTGTATGTGTCTGAAATGGTCTCTCAGCTGTTACTCAGTGTTCCCGTACTCCAGGAACTCCCTGGGCAGTTCAAGCAGGTGCTTAGCCTGCCCAAAACTTAGCACAGCCACTGATAGTGTCACCACTTGTCTTGCCAACTGACCAAAGGAGAAACTTGTATCTTTACTTTTGTAACAGGATGTGCTTTGGGTGACAGTCATCATGTGACAACTAAAAGTGACTGGACAGACCACAATGAATTGGCAGCCCAGCACAGGGGCCAGAGGGCTGAAAAGCAAAGCAGCTTTAAGTGTTTGTTGTATTTCATTTTTGTGTTACTCTGGGTGCTCAACAGCACTCCATCCGTGAATTAGACATTGTTGAAAACCACACGAACCTTGGAAATTGCCCAAAACAGCATTATGAACACAACTGCTACTCACAAACCTTCTGATGTTCCACATTTTGCAACATTACCCTGCCCTGGCCTGTTTAGTGTTATGTAAATTGGTGTGTTGGGCATGTTTTCAAGAAGCAGAATTATTTGCTATCCCTTTTTTTTCCAGAGAAAAGGCATTCAGGAACCTGTCTTGCTACTCACAGTCCTCCTTTACATTGTGTAAGGGACATGACTACAACAGACATAGAAATACCATACTCTAAAAACTGAATTTCTTCCAAAAGTTTTGAGGAGAATGCTTGGAAGACTCGTATGGTTTGTGACACTATGTTGGCTGTGACAGTACATGTGTATAAAAGCAATCAAAAAACCCCAAACCCACAGAACTTTAAGCAAAAAGGTGTTACTTGCTGTTGTGCAGATAAGCCTTGCAACTCGTGGACCCAAGATGCTGGTTGATTTGAAACCTGCTGCTACAAGGAATTTTTTTGAGACTTCATGAAGAGGAATGAATGTTGTATATATGTGTATATGTTGTATATATGTATATTGAATTGTTTGGGTTCTAATACATTACTTCCTTTGAATAATGAAAAATGCCTGTTGCAGTTTAGAAGGCACGCAGAAATCCCAAATGAAACTAAATTACGTAAATATATAGGAATAGAGACTGTGGTGGATACTTTGTTTACAGCTTAAAACTTTGACTCTAGCAAACAGATTTTTCATAATCTTCAGTAGAGTTGTGCCATATTCTTGAAAATATTTTGATTGCTATAGTTGATCCATATTTTTTTTGAATCATGGTTGTAGCAGAGGCCTGAGGGAAAGAAAAAAACAAAAGCTTCTCGTTTTATGGTGAACCTGCTTGCCTAGAAGTTGGAATCAGATTGAGTAGACTAGCTGAAGGAAGAAAATAGCTAATTAAGTTTACATTTGTGTTCATGCAAACTGGGCCTATATGCTTTCCTCTGTGTCCTCTAGACTTGTGAGGGTGTAGAATGGAATGGGTGCACAGCAGGCTGTAGTTTCATTTGTGTTGCTCCATGAGAGCTTTTCAGTGTGCCTGTTGTTTGAAGAGAACTTTTTTCTTCACGTTGTCCACAAACTGAGAGATCCAGCTGCAAATTCTTTCCTTTGGGGACATCACCATACAGATCTCATATATGCTAGTGATTTTTCCTTCTCTGTGCTTTTTAGGAATTGAACTAATATTTTTTTCTTTTTCAAACCTATTTCAAATGTTTCTGGATGAGAAGAGATGTAACTTGATTTGTAGGCACTGCCACTTAAGGATAGCAGTAGTGGCATAAGTGATGTATGGACATACTAGTTTCAGCATGTGTTTCTGAAGAAGGATATGACTATATAACTACAGTATGAGCAGCAGAACAAACTTCCATCTGCAGTAGGGCTGAAACAGTAGCATATGGGACTGTCAGCTCTGGGTTCCATTGCAGTAAAGGATTCTGCCAATAGTTAATATGACTTGCACAATTTTTTGTAAATAGAGAATCGAGTGAAAAAGTCTCATCTGCCAGAGAGAAAGAATTGTCCCTGTTTTCTCTCCTCTGCAAGTTACACTCACCCTCATGATAGGAAAGGATTGTGCTATGGAGTGTAACTCCAGGTGATGAGGCTGACCCCAATTATATTTGCTTTAATCCAGGCAGAAGGACATTTGTGCACCTTTGCTCTGACAGGCTGTTCCAAAACAATCATTGCTCTCCAGGAGGTCAAAAATCAAATGAAATTCCTTATTTCAGCCATCTTGTGATCCAGAACTGAGGCTGATTACCTCCAGATTTGTGGCCATTGACCCGAAATCCTTGTGTGACCTTTTTGGTATGTCCTTTGGACATGTGCCACAGCTGATCTTGGATCACAATTGAATACCACTTTCTAGATTAGGCTGGCTAGCTAGTGAGTTTTTGCCAAGTAGAGTTCTGAATGATGAGTACTTTCTGCTTTTGGCTTTGTCCAGACAAGAATTTAAAATTCCTCCTCTCTACTGCCAAATGTTCTTTAACAATCTCCCGTTCTTGCCCTGCTCCCCTGCCCTTCCCCCCCCCCCCCCTTTTTTTTTTTTTAAGTGTTGTTTTTGGTAGAAACTGGCCAATGAGTTAAAAAGTGTTTGGTTTCTCTTATCAGTTGAATTTCTGTTGTTAATTTGTTGTTAAAACCGTTGCTGCTTCTTGCCCAAGGCATAGTCAAACAGGAGTCTACTGCAGATTCCTCCAACTATGTACAAAAGCATGCTGATTTAACATGTCTGTATTTGGATAGCTAATATTTTATTTGGCAGTTCTTTTGAGAGTAAATTTACATTGACATTCTCCTCTCGACTAGATGTGCTGTGTGTTTAGTTTTCTAGGTAGTTATCACAAACTTAAGCCTTCTGTGCTTCCGTGAGTACTTGACACAGGCTGTGGAAACTACTACTAATACTAAAAATGTAGGGTTTAACATGTTGGACTGGTGAAGTTGTTTGTCCAGGGACCAAGCCAAGGCCAGTAGTGTGACCATCTCTCAGAAAAACAGCTTAGAGAATCTCTCAATGTGATTCAAACAGCAAAATTAAATGCACAGAGTAAAGGCACTCTGCCTCCAAGGAAGAGCTTAGCAGTGGTTTACTCTGATTAATGTAGACACCTATTTTTTTTTTTTTTTTGTAGAAAGTGGAGTTGTATCAGCAGTAAAGAAATCTTGATGTACTTTTTAGACACTAAAAGGCCACAGCTTAAAAATAATCCATAACTTCATCTCTACAGGCTCAGGATATTGTTATGTTAGATGCTTTCTATCCATATGGATATTCTTGTTGCTGAAACAGATTTCTTCGAATTTTGCTTCTCTTAGTACAAAGATTATGACAGCAATAGGTAAGGTACAGTTCTAGTCTTTCTGTGGTTGTTCCTAATCTTTCTTGGGCTTGGAATCTCATTACTGCCTTCGACAAATGTAACTTTATTACACTGAGTGTTACTTTTTTATTTTAGATTTTGTACTGAGTATCTCCTGTTGCCATCATCTGCTTTGACTCTACTCACAGGCCCAGTAAACTTCACATGCCTGAACTGGTGTATGTATGTGTACACAAACACACACACATATACATAAAGCTAGATTTTTCTTTACACTTGTTGTGACAGTGTTGTGACATGTTTGGGCAGTCTGGAGACGTGAGACCAAAACAAATGTATAGAGAGAGATAAAGAAACCTTATTGAAAAAAATATATGTTATATATATATTTATATATACAATTGTGTTATATATATATATATGAATGAAAAAGAATATTAAGTGTGAACAGTAAAAAAAACCACTACAGAAGACTCAAAACAATTATAAAAATCGGAACTACTCGAAAGAATTAATTGTTCCCCTTCTTTCCCCGTGTCCTCGGTGCAACAGCCGGGCCATCACGGGAGCGTGGGTGGGATCACGGTGGCTGTAGGGCACTCCGAGGGCCGGCAGGGGCGGTCACGGCAGCGGGAGCCTGTGGTGCCTCCGGGGGCAGCGGGAGGCCCCTGAGGGCAGCAGGGGCCGGGTGAGGGCTCCGAGGGTCACGGGGGCTCCTCCCGGGGGTTCGGGGTTTTTTTGGTTTTAGCAAACGGGAGAGCCGCGGGTCGGGTCCTCAGCGGGGCAGGGAAGGTGAGGCAGAAGCAAAGGCGGTTTCTGCGGCGGGCACGGCCCCGCATCTCCCGGCGGGGACCCGGCGCCAGGGCCCGCAGCCCGCGCGGCCCCGCAGCGCCCCGCGCAGCCGCCGGCACCGCGCTCCGACGGGGCCCAGGGGCGCCGGGGCCCGCGGGAGCGGGCGGCCTCCAGCTCGCCCTCCCTCTTCTCTTCCTGTTTACCAGGCTGAAGGGACAAGTTTTGAACACATTACTGCAACCGTAGCACATGTGTGTGAACATATGTGGTTGTAAACCAGAAGTGTCAGAAATCTTGGTCTGTTTTACCGTGGACGGTTCAGTTCTCCTAGTCCCCTCTTCTTCTGTATTTTATTGTTACCGAGTTCAGCAAGCTATTTCCCAAAAAGGTCCATGATACTTAGGTCTGTTTAAACACCTGGATTAACTGGATGCCTTAGTGTGGTTTTCATGCCTTTATAGCAGTTGGAGGTCTCTGATCCCCCTGGACACAGGGAAGACTCAGCCACGAGTTGTATAGTTCCAAGGGGATCCATCCATAGTAATAACTTTATTGTAAATTCAACTTATGTTTGTAGCTTATCATAGTTTACATTTACACAGCCAATTGGTCAAGGGTCTGAAGTTCACGTGGTGTCCATGAGTTGTGTCTTCCAATTAGCTGGAGACAGGTTATAATCAGGGGTTCTGATATCTGATGTTTGCATTCTTCTGAGCTTCTGTCATGTACAGTCTGTCATGGCTTGAGCATGCTCTGTTAGCTTACCTTATGTATCCCATAGCTCCTTCTTGTTTTTAATAATTAAACACAGGTCAAAACAGTAGGAAAACTCAAATTCAACCAAGATTCAAAATTTCTTTCTGTTGGATTCCAAAATTCTATATTAGAATTACCATTATTTGCTTTAGGAATTTCTCTGGGTGTAGAACAGGTTAATTGACCAAACACATGGTCTTCTCACCACTCTTAGGGATGCCTGCTCTTAGGAATACTTGCTCTAGTTGTTCTGCAACAGATGTTTTTTTCCTGAGAGAGAGGGCTGTATTACTCCCCCTCCCTCGTTCCATTCAGTAACAGAGTACAGTATTGCTATGAGTCAGAAGTGATAGTTTCATCTGGTTAGTGGGACAGAGAAGTTCCTGTCAAGAAAAACCTAAAAGTCTACTTGGTAAGAAATTGTGTTAGAGATTTAGTAGAACTTATGGAAAAGTCAAGCAGAGTGACTTTGCCACTCAATATCACCAGTTGGCTTACTTGGTGAAAATATGTGTTTTGTCACTACTTTTCTTGTCGGGGGTATTGCTGTCTCTTCCTAATACATCAGGTCAATGTGGTACATAGATACAGCAGAAACATAGAAAGAACCAAACTCCAAGCTAGCATCAGATAATTGTGCGACTTTTTATGTAAGTAAAAATGTAACTTAGCAGTCAATGCTTTACCACAGCTTCTCAGAACAGGAATGTGGAGAGATGTACTCAAGTCCCACCTGTCAGTCTGAATAAAAAATGATACTGCCTTTGTCTTCCTCTCTGCAGCAGGACTGTTAATGTAGCTTCAAGCAGCATGAAATTTCACACTCTCACTAGTCTGAAATCAAGCATTCACCCAGTATAGTTCCTTCTCATTAGACTTGTTCCCTGAGTTCAGGTTGCCCTTTCTGCATACCTGATAAAGCACTCACAGACACAATTACGTCCATTAACTGAAAGACAAAGAGCTAAGATTTATTACCTGAAAAAAAGAAAAGTTGTTTTAAATTAACTTTATTTACTAGCACGTGGATTTTTCCAGTTCTTAATCCCAGTGGAAGAATTTCAGTATAAATGGTTATTGTACTCAGAGCAGATTTATTTAAAATAAAAACACCTGGCCCAGGATATAAGAACCATGTAGTGATACATTGGAAAAGCAACTGTAGTTGTGACAACAGTGGGGATTTTATGATATAGTAAGAATGAGGTGAAAGTCTTGAATGGTAGACTGATTTAGTACTGATTTCCTTTTGGTGTGGTTGATACCTGTCCTCTGTATTCAATACCTGCTTTATCAGTTTCTGACAGATGCAAATTTGGCATATCTGTGGGTCGCAGTTCCACTCTGGCATTTCTGGAGATAACCTCGGAAAAGTGGGATTCCTTATTGTTTTAATTTTCTGGCCTAAATGTGTCTGTAGCATTTTTTTTGTCCTCCTCTCGAATAATCTAGAAGCTGACAGCAAGCATATGTCTTATTTTGGGATATCTGTTCAGAACCATGAATCTGTAAACATACTTTGGATTTGAAGCCTTACAATTTCACCATGATGTCATATAAGCCATACCCTTGATAAATAGATCCAGTTGGAAACTTTGTTCTAGCACTTGTATAAATACCTTTTTAAAATAAATAATAGTGGGACTGAGGTTCTAATCTTAACTACATTCCAGTGAGCAGTGGGAATTACTGGTGTACCATGTGTCTCTAATGATAGTTAGTAAACTGCCTGCTAAAGTGCAACATGAAAAGCTTTAGGAATAGAATAGTAAAAGATCTGCTGTTGCACAAGAGTATTTCTTTAATGAAAACTGTATGTAAAATAAACCATCAGAGAACCAGTCTACTGGTTGCTAAGTGGATCAAAGTTTTTATGGCTAATGGTTTCATATGCAGCATTTTCATGCATGTGGTGGAATCTAATAATTTATGGCTGTTTTCCTACCTCTTGCTGTATCTTGCAGGCATACAGGAGTTTCCAGAAAATATAAAAAACTGTAAAGTCTTGGCAGTTGTTGAAGCAAGTGTAAATCCAATTTCAAAGTAAGTTTGTAAATTTTTGTTTTGTTTTGTTTATATTTTGTGCAAATACTGGTGAGTGTTCAGCTTGTTGCAGCCATGTGCCAGCCCTCTGAGGCAAGGAGCAGATTTACCTGAGAAGTATCTTCATTAACCTCGTTGCTCCGTGATCCTGGATACCTGCCTATCTCATTATAGCATTTTGCCCGAGTTAATAGGCTGCATGGACAATCTGGCATTATACCATGTAGCTTTCTCAGCTTGTTAAGACCAATCACTTCTCTGTGAATGTGGCAAAGGGTTTTATTTCCTAATAGCGAAAATTAATTTCGCTCTAAAGTCTGAGCTACTGTTTCTCAAACTTAGCTTGTATACGATTTCTCTATCGTTTTCTGTAGTGATAATTCTGATTTGCCAGTAGTAGCTCTGCCAGAGATACAAACTTTGCAGAATGTAACTCTTCTGGGGAGGAAAAGATGTTGTGTACGTTTAATTTATCCTGTTGTCTTTATTGACTGACTGCTCCACCTTAGGTGTCAGGAGACCACAAATGCATAACAGGATTACATTTCTTTCTGGATTTTATTGCCTGCAGGCATTGTCCTCAATACATACAAATAATTCTGAAACTAATCTTACAGAGTACAAGTGTCTGGTGTGATTTTGTAGAAATTCACCCTGTTAATATTACCATCATGTAGGACTTCATTACCATGCTGTTGCTTAAGAAAATATGCCTTAATGTCCTGAATGTAATTGAAACTTTTTTGACCTCTATATAGGCTTCCAGATGGATTTTCTCAACTGTTAAACCTAACACAGCTGTACCTGAATGATGCTTTTCTCGAGTTTTTGCCAGCCAATTTTGGCAGGTAAGTCAAATATGAAACTTATCTACATTTGATTTTAAATTTTTGCAGAGCAGTTTCTGCTGCTTCTGAAGCAAAGTATATACTGGATGAAGGGAAGAAGTATACTTTGTGAATCCATTTATGCCACACAGTAGTGACAGAAAAAAATTCCTTGTATCTGCGGTTTTTAATTTGACTTCTGAAGGACAGACAGAATGGTTATGAAAAACCAGGAAATAAAGTTCATTTACATACTTGCTTGTTTTACAACACAAGTCTAATAAACATGAGAAACAAGTATTTTTTAAATTTGGGTTGGTTGTCATGTCATAATTGGGTTGAAGCAAGTAATGACAACTGTTATTCTTCTTGTCCTGTATTGGATGCTAAAATTATCTCAACTACAATTCTGTAGTCCATTATTGTCAGGAATATTTCTGAAAAACTTGGCATAGTTAGGGTGTGCTGACTATGCAAAACCATTCCATGTAGTAGCTTAAATACAAGATCAATACTAAACTCCTACTGTTGGGGATGACAGCAAGCTTGTCAGCATCTTGGCATTAATTGATGAAAATAATATTGATAATATTCAGATATACTTTTGAATACTGTGAATCTCAGCACATCTTTAAACATGCGAAAGCAGAAGAGCTATTGCTACCTGGCCGTAACTGTTGGTTGCTGATAATGTATAAGGTAAACTTTGTAGCAAGAACATTGTAACTAGTGATAAGTGAGGGTTCTGGTTACTTTTTATAGTTCTCTAATCATAGTAGTGGAAAACAACTTTCTGTCCTATGGGAGAAAGCACATTGCCTTCTGTGAAGGGGATAATACCAGATGCCCAGGAGGATAAAGTGGCCGTTTTGAACCATCTTGTCTAACAGCACAGTGTGTCATTCTTACCCCTACTGCAACATCCTACCTCTGAAAATAGATTAAATGTTGGGAACAGAAGTGAAATAATAAAATGAATAATCTTTGAAGGAAAACTCCTAGATGAGCATAGTTTATGTTGTTCTTATCATACTGATTTTAGCAGTTTCTGCTCTTTTCCTCTTTTCACTCTTATGCTTATTTTTTCTAGTTTGTCGTCTCCCACCCCATCCCATGTCCAGCAAGCATCTCTTTCAGGAATTATAGCTATTAGTTAACCCATACTATTGCTGTGTGAAAACAATTGCCAGAGGCTGTATGGTTATGTTTGGATCAACACAGTTTACCAGAGTGCTGCAGCAGTTTGGCAGAGATGTACCGTGGAAGATGAGCAGAGGTGCTGTCCACTAGTGACCATTGGTTTATTACTCATGTGTGATCAGAGCTGTTGGCCTGCTCTCTGCCTAGTTAGTAGTCCTTCCCTAATGAATGATTAAAAGCACCAGATCTGTCACTTACTCAGCTAAGGAAAAAACTGTTTATGATGCAGGAGCTTAATTATTGTGCTTGTTTCTAGTGCATGAAGTTTGCATTTCAAAAGTCTTCGTTAAGGTTGAATAAGAAATATCTGGAATATACATAACCTTGGTGGAGTGCTAATGATTGCCTATACTTTTTTTCTGGGTTTTTTTTTTAGTAGTCTAACCAAGCTGCAAGATCTTCTTAGTAAAAAACAGGCACTACAGGTGACATTGAAGACTAGGTTGACACAGTTGATCCTTTAAGTAGTTAATTTTACACAGAGTTTAGAAAACCTCATAAATTTTTCTTCATCACTGTCAGCTTCTCTAATGCTTAATCGTTGATGAAGTCATTAATTAGTGATATCTTAAGAATAAATTAGTTTCTGAAGACATTTTGAAATCCGATTCACCAGTGTAGTGTTTCTCTTGATAGTTGTGAGGAATTCTGCCTTGGTCTCTAAAACCCAGTGACTTGCAGCATCCTAGTTTGTAGCTAGGAGAATTAATTTGAAATTTAGATTTGTCTCATAATGTGTTTTTAAGTTAATTCAGAGCATTTAGATATCTAAGTTTGCCTGCTAATAACAATATCGCACAGAATACATACTATTTTGTAGGAGGATAATGTTTAGATCAAATGAATTAGAAGACAATGACTCAGTAAGATACCATTTCGAAGTAAGGTTCAGATGCCTCTGGCATTCTGTACTCCTCTTCTGGAAGTGATGGTACTGCTCTGCCACCCCACTACTTTACAATGAGATGTAAACACTTCCTGGTGCCAAGCCTTTTAACTTGTACTTTAAAGTACGGGAATACTTTGTTAAAAAAAATAACAAAGCCAAAACTTTGGGATATTTATTCCTATAAATAACAAGCTTTCAGCTTTTTCCAGTTTGGTGCATTAACTTTTTTGTGTATGACCTTATAGCTATTACTTTTCATTATTTGGGACCATGTGAAGTAACTGAGTTCTGTTGCCAGCTCTTACTGGCAACTCTTGACAATAATGCCTGCTAAAAACTAAGTCCAATACATATCACAGCTATCAAAGTCTTATGCATTGTGCCAGGTTAGAAACCTGGTTTCCACATTGCTTTTTTCTCTGACTGGTCATATTCATTGGTTCCACAGTTCAATTACTGTAATTTCTTGTAAGTGTTGTCCACCATTCTCTCACCTGCTGTTTTTGTGTTCTGAAATCCCTTAGTTTGTTAGACTAAACAAAATTATGTTCCACTCTGGTGTGCTAGGTTTTCTTTTGTGCCTGATTACATTAATGTATCTTGAAACAAGTTTCAGTTTTAATTCATCATCGTTTTGACAGAGGATGATGACATACATAGCTATATTTAGAATTCAGATTGAAATCTCTTCATGGCTTGTACACTGTCATGATTATCTTCTTGTTTCTCTTGGAAATGTCTGTGGTTATGCTCTAGTATTCCAATTACCCTTTTTGCAGCTGCCTGATATCATTTCCCATGTGACTGACTGATGTATTGGACAGTTCAGTTAGAAATGGCTGATGCCTACAAGGAAATCATAAGTACTTAACTTAGGGCTATGTCATCTTGTCCTCTTTCTGGGTTTTTTTCCGTTCTTAAGGTTATACAGGTTTTTTCCCTACATTATCCTATTAAATCACTGTATTTTCTGTGACATTGGCCAACTTAAACATTTTTCTGATCCTATAAGATTACTATTAAAAAGTGTTGAACAGGATTGTCCCCAAATGGGTCTTTGAACACATCTATCAGTAACGTGCAGCCTGATGCTTGCAAAAAAAAATTATGATGTAAAATACATAGCCATGCAACATTTTTTTACATTTACCTTTATATTTTATTCTCACCTTCAAAATTTGTGCTAAAGCTATGCATACTTTAGAAGTCAAGAGTATCCAGTCTTTTTTCCCCTTCTTTTAGGTATCTTGCATACTTTGGGTATCTTGCAGTCCTTCAGTGATGTTATACTGATCCAGCCTGTTAGAGCTACTAAAAGTCACTCTAAATTCCTAAAGTCACTAAAATTCTTTTGGACTTCTCAGGTGATGAAGTGGAGCGTTTTTCTTCACTCCCAAATTCTAATTCGAATGCACTGATACTGGCACAAATCACAACATTAAGATTTTTACCAGTGTACAGAAATCTGAGAACTATTATGCTTGCCTAAGAAAACCATACCTATTGTATCAAAATAAATCATATCTATTTACATTTCAATACATAAATATATAAGCAGAGTATTTTAAACTGGAAGGTCAGTGCATGCTTGTTTTGAGACAGATTTTTAAAAGAGAAATATTATTTACTGAGGAATGTTTAAGATAATCAAGGATTTTTTCTTCATCGTCATTTTTTAAAAACTCTGAGAGCTTTATCTGTAATGGGATATTACTTCCAGAGGCTTTCTATTGTGATGTTGCAATTAATTTACTTGGCATCTTCTTTCTCAGCAATTTGCCAGTATTATTTGCAGTAGTAGATGTTTTAAGTAGTATTTGGGATATTTATTACATAAATATACAGCGATAATCAAATTAGGGATTTAGTTACATATATGTATGTATATCTTTTACTGCAAGTTTTGCAAATGCAACCTGTTACAGGATGCCTACATTTCAATCCTTTTGCCTTTATATTTTATTTACAATTTAAAATAAAATATTCTTCTATAGGAAAGCTGCAAAGGAAGTGAAAAATAAGGAACATTTCCTTGGAAACCTAAAAATATTTCATAAGGAATGACTGCTTGTTGAACAACAAGTTTCTTAGTGTACCTGTTACATATTTTTTACAGATTGTATAGTTTAAGAGATCAGACTTAGGGAGAATATTGATCTTCTGGTAAGTTGATAATGTAGAGATTTACTTTTATTGAAAAGTTAAGCTGCATTTTAAGAGTAGGTCAAGTTGGTTTCAATTAATGAACAATACTAAAAAAATAATCTTGATACTGTTACAGAAGGTATACTTTCAGTTGAATAATACCCATTAGAGCTTTGTGCTTCGATGATGTGCAGATGCTCCTGTGGTTAATGGGTTTTTCGAGTTCAGAAGTTAAATATTTCTGTAGAAGTGTGATAGATCTTTGTGGCAGAATGGCACAGATAATACATATTCTGCCACTGTGACTTCCAGTTTTCTTTTACTATAGGTGAACTAGTTCTCTGTATTCTCCAAATTGAGTCCCAGATTTTCAAGTCCATTATGGCAGTTCAGATGCTTAGCATGGATTGATGTTGGATGCTTATCATCAGCAATTGAAAGAGCAACTAGACTGAGTATTTGATGTGCATTACTACTTAAAGCTTGAGTTAACCCTTCCAGTCATAATGGAAGGAGTGACATCTGCTTCAGTCCCGTTATTTCATATCAATTACAAGAAGAAAATCACTAGTTTAGACACAGCCTGTATCTCCTATTCAGGAGAGGTTGGGAATTGTATAGCTCTACACATAAGGAATTCACTGTTTGTGTCTTCAATTTCTTAGAGTTAGCTGAAGAAAGATTAGCACATGAAACAAGGCAACAAAGCTATGAACCTTTCTATCACTTAAAGGCGGTCTTAAGGGTCACAGATTTAGCTTATTACAAGTTTAGTACAGTCAGTTCTGTCTAAAGTCAGCAAAATGTGGGTCTGCATATTTATAGTTTTGCATTTAAATGGAGGTTTGCTTACACTGCATTCAAGAGAAATTTGACTGCATACACATGTCTGAGGATTCTTAAACAAGTTCTGTTTTGTAACAGATTGGTATTGTAGGTTGCAGGTAAGGAAAGGCAGAAAGGAACTCCTGCCCACCCACGTCCTATATGAACAGCAGTGATACTAACCATGAATGGGATTTTTACTAGGTTATTCTTTCTGTTAGGATGGTGGTTGGGATTTTTTTTATAGATGTTGGAGGGAGGAGGATCCCCTCCAGCAGTTGCTGCCAGATGGCAAGTACTGCTTGCAGTGCTGGGATACACTGACCTCTGCTGTGTTTCAAGGTGACTCTTACATTATGGGTTGTTTGTGGGCAGAGCTACTTTCAAAAATAGAAAAATAGATACTCTTTTCAGTTTTCTATTTCTACTTTAGGTGTCATTCTTACCACTTAATAAAAATTAAGGGTTTTGTTTCTGTCCTTAAAATGCACTAGTTAAGTACCTTCAGGAAAGACCAGTCTGTTCACTAAGTTCATTTCTGAGTCAGAGAGCTTAATGCCCTGTTTTTGTTGTGTGAGGGCTGTCAGTGGATCGTATGTGCAGCTCAGTACAATTGTCATTGCAAGCCTGTCTGTATTTAAACCAAACTCAGTTTCTGAGTATTATTTAACAAATATAGCCTTGTCACTGCTGTCCTGATACAAAAAAATTCACTGAGTGTAGTACGTTGCTTGTGTGTCAAAACTGCTTTGAACTTACCTTGGCCAAGCAGTTGAGTTTGGAAGTTGGGAGGTTATTTATCATGCAAGCAGGGATGTACTGGAAGAAAGGTCATGCTACCTTCTAACAGAAATATCAAAATGGATTAAGAAGCTGCCATGAAAGAAAATATGGGAGGAAATCCAAGATTAAATTAAAGGTTGTTTTTAATCAGGTAGAAGACCACAAGTATCCTTCTAATGAGGCTTTTTATGTTAAATTGTTTGATACATTGCCAGTATTACAAATTAAACATGTTGAATTGTGCAGAGTGATCCTACCTCTCTTTTACTTCCCATATACTTCTATATATGATGATAATGTATACCCATAATTAATCCAACAAAGTGCTTCAGAATCTTTGAAATGGAGGAAGAAAACTGTATTGAATAAATTAAATGAAAACAACATGCCGATGTTTGCACAAAATGTATTTGTAATGTTAGGGAGGGAAAAAATTCAAACTTATAAATCCAGGGGTTTTTTAACTTCAGTAATATAGATACATTCAGAGATTGTTTTTGTCATAAAATACAGAATATTGTGATAATTTTTTACGCCTTTCTTTTGCAGATTAACTAAACTCCAGATATTGGAACTTAGAGAAAACCAGTTAAAAATATTGCCAAAGTAAGTACAGTATAGTTCTAGAAATTCTCATGGCATTTGCTTTAACATTAAATCCAATTGTATCCTTCTCTTAAAATCTAGTATCTTTTTAATCCCTGTCTTGCAATTCTCATTTATTTCATCAAACAAGCGCCGGCTGATGGTGATGCAGTACCTGCTGTTTTTGTGAGCAAGAGCAATGCTCTGAATTCTTGAACTGGGACCCTTTAACTCTGTGCAGGTGTACAAGCATATAAAAGGTCAACAAAGAGAGAAACAGATCCTGAAGATGAGATGTGAATAACCAGCTGTAGAGCCATGAATTTGTTGGGGTGTACTGTAAAAAGGGTCTTCTTACAGCAAGAGAAAATGATAGAGAGGTGCCGCTTCTGGTGGATGTAATAAGTTTGTTGGAGAAAATGAGGAGCAAACAATTGCCTATTCACTTTGTCCAACTCATATGGTAGGAGAGACTTGCCAGCCCTTCAAGTGCAACGGCCAGTTTCCTTAGTGACTAGCTAATTATATGTCTAAGACATCACCAAGTAGCATGTTCTATTGGGATTCCCTTTTTGTGTGCATAGTTACTGTACAGCTATATAAGGATGCCAGAACTCGTGTCTGGAGTGACACATAACAGCATCAGAAAGTGTGAATTTACATCTTCAAAGTGTTAAGCATTCTGCTCATTCATACTCTCTCTTCTCTTTGACTCTTTCTGCTGCCACTAATTTTCAGTAGAAAAAAATCAGAAGACATGTAATTTGGGGTGGTAGTTCTGTAAATATAGTTACTCCCAATTGAGAAACAGTAGCTGTAATTAAAAGCTACAACTAACAGAGATTTTGTTTATAAGCTCACTCTGACCTTAACTGCCATAATTAACACTAACAGCATGAACTACATGTGATATTTTAAAAAGCGTAGTTTAGGTTACTCTTGTAGTGACAAGAGATATTTAAGCAAATGCTGTAGTTAAGTCAATACACTTTCTGTTGACTTTCCGTTTCTGCTGGAAATTTTTTTGTTGACTTTGGTGTTTTCAGTGTTTCATCCTTTATGGAAAACTAGATGTACTCTGCTTCACCTCCATAATGATCTATAGTACATGCTGAGCTGCCAGCTTTATTATTCTGTCCTGGTACTTTGTGGAACATGCTATACGGCTTTAAACAGTGTAGAAAATCCAAAGGAGTTTTTTTGAGCTACTAAGATGTTGCAGTACATGCTACTATCTTTGCTCTACAGTGCCGATATCTTTTCCTGTTTTCCTGTGACTTTCCTTGACCTTTTTAATATTTTTATTCTTACATCAAATTCTTTCCATATTCTTTTCCAAATGTATTTGGATAAATGTCTACAGAATCAAACTAGCCCTCTCGCTGAGTAAAATATGCACATAATTTTTGGCACTAAAGCATGAAGCACTTGAAAGAATGTTAATCAAAATGGGTAATTATTGCCAACAGACTAAATCAACCTTTCTTTATGCCAAACGTATAATTTTATTTGGAGCTTATCCACAGACAGAGTCTATAAAACTGGCAGCATTATAATGTTGACCTTTCTATTGAAAGGAAAGCAAAACCACACAAAGACTACTTTAGAGACATCTCTCTGGTAGGTAAGTTGGGAAAATGGTCCAGTGGAAATATGGGGACTTTATGGATTTTTTTAAGCTTTTGTAGCCTAATTGTCAATAAAAAGAGTAAGTTTTTTAGAAAGAAACAAGTTATTTGAGAGAGTAATTACAATGATTCAGGACCCAATCTTGCTATTACGTGCACCTCTTGATTTGTACGGCAATTGAAGTAAGCTGTAGTCTTAACCTTAGTGAAGCTGTCTATATGCAACATCAGAATCTGAGGCATAGTTTAAACTTTTTGATCCCTTAGTGTTGGAGTCATTTGGCAGCAACTTCTATAATACAGATTATGAAAGCGACTTTTGAGTTTATCACAGGGATTACATAGGTTCATGTCAAAGATGGAAATAGGTATAACTTGATGATCTAGTAAATGTTTTCAACTTTCTTTGGCATTGAATTTTTCTGCTACCTTAACATTATTTGTCTGAAAATATGGGTGTTTATAAACAATGCAGAAAAGCAAGGAGATCCTAGTCAAAGAATAATTTAAAGTGCTACAGATCATGCAGGCAGTGGGGAAAGGGAGGAATATTACTGAGACCCTTGTCCTGCAAACCTGTTTGTGTATGTTGTATAGTGGAGTGGATACGTTTGCTAGATTACAGGTATTTTGGCAAAGGGAAGAAAACAGCTCAAAATCAATAATTTGTTATCCTGTCAGTGTTATATAACACTGGTTTGCGTGGTGTGGTCTATAAAGTTTTGAAAGCTGCAGAGTGCTATGTTGGGTACTTTAAGGGAGTCTTTAGCAGTGCTTCTGTAAGACTCATTTGTTAGGAACATTTGGCACTAAAATTGTTACTGCCATGGTCTCATCAAGTTTTGAGAGACTCATGCAGTATTTTAGAGGGACTTAGATAATTTTTTTTATAATTAGAAGAAGAATGTTAGCAGCATTCATCCTGTTCTTAGCTTCAAGAAATGAGGGAACCATTTCCCAGATTCTTCTGAAAGTAGCCTTTTCAGATGTCTGGTGGGTTTGTTTGTTTTTCTTCCCCCTTCTTTGAGTAGGAATATGAGTTAGGCTTTCCTTAAAGCCTGTGTATACTAGATATGCATTGCAAAAAATGGCTTCTTTTGTCTTGATCATGTCTTCACCTGCTTATACTAAATTCCTAGTCTGTCCCCAGCATAATTATTACAATGTAATGAAAATGAAATTTTTAGGCAAATGTTGATTCTCCTTGGCGATTATTTCATGAATAGTATTAATAATCACATTATCTTAATTTCAATAAATAAGGCATTTTTCAGTGTAATATTTTTGAACTGTGTACTCAGAGCAGCTGTAATGCTTACTGTATATGAAGAAAAACTTAAGCTTTGAATAGCTGCATAGTGCATCTTATGCTCTTGCAATTGTTTCTTAAAGATACTAGTGCTGATATAAGAGCTTCTAGATGGTAGAGTCTTTTATATTTAAATTTGCAGCATTTTATGATATGTACCCACTTGCAATTTATACATGAATTCTGTGAAAATCTGTTATTAAATACAGAACATAATGTCATATGAGGGATTCATAGCCCCTTTGAAAATGCTTATAGGTAGACTGGCTGTTGACTGTGAAGTACCTGTTGTGTAGATCACCATGTGCAGTGGTAGATAGTCTCCATGGGGTCCTCAAAGTAAACTTAAGTGGAGGAAGGTGTTTCCAAAACACAGCTTGGAGTAATGGATTTTACTTCTATTTCAGTCATTGGTTTAATCTTCACCATAAATTAGCATAAAGAGTATTGATGTGTCACAAAATCCAATGTAGTAATCTGATTTAATGTATGACTAGAGAAATAGTGTTTTAAACGGTGTGGTGTAGAAGCAACTTTGTCAGCAGCCTAGAGAGGGAGAAGGGTGTTGTTACTGTTGTTCAGCACTGGCCTTTTCTGTTTTAACTGACTGTTAGGTAATAGTCTTGCTTGGGAGGAAAACATATAGTTAACCAGCCTTTGGCTGCTGAAAGAGCATATTGAGACTGCAGGTGAAAAAGCTGAACCACGCAAGAGATGCTTCACTGCATTCTGGGCTTCAGTTTTTGTGAACTGATCTGTAGGTGAGTTACAGTGTACTCTTCGTGTGGCAACAGTTTGCACAATCATTAATATGTGCCTGGTGTAACAGTGTCTGAAAAATTGACCTGCTTAGTTACAGAATAGGATCACTACCTAATACTGATCAAAATAATATCTTTATATAAATACAGGAAGATTTGATGTAATTGGTATTCTATTAGATCTAATTCTTTATTAATCCTCTTGCTCTGCAGAACCATGTCCAGACTGACTCAGTTGGAGAGACTGGACTTAGGAAGTAATGAATTCACAGAAGTGGTGAGTTTTTGCTTAGTAACAGAGCTTCACATCTTCTATAAATCTCTTTATCCTTTGATCTGTTCTTAATAAATATGAAAATGTAAACATCAGCTCAAGAGTTTTGCTACTGAGCTAATACTGTGTATACCTTATACCACTTTTGGAGCTTGTTACAATAGTTATGCATGTGTTCTTATGAACATGAGTAGGTTTTTCCTGCATTTTAAAATAAGTCTGTCATATAGTGTGGTTACTGTACTGGTTAATAGTTATATGTTTTTGAATTATAAACTTAATTGTTTAGCTTATTATAAATTCTAAATGTCTATTGTTATAGTTAATGTTATAACTTCTGTGTATAACCTACTCTTATTATTGTGCAGGCTATTTAGAGCCAAGGGACACTGTATTAATTTCAAGTTTGAATATTGTTCAAAGTAATAGTTACAGCTGAAGTGCTTAGATTTTTCCTTCAGCATGGATTGGCTTCTTTGCTGTTCATGATCTCACAAATATATCTTCTATTTAGAGTCACTTAACAGCTCTCTGCTTCTACAAGTACTTCCCTGTCTAAAGGAATTGAAAAAGAAGTATAGTGAAACATGATGACTTGCAATACAATAAAGCCAAGGCTTTCTGTGCCACTAGTGGAACGTGCAGAGCTGAACACTTGCCCAGTGGTATGGTGTGGCAAACATGGGAGTGTATTTAAGGACTGTTATGCCTCTAGCCATTACTATTAGTGCCATACTCTCATCACAGAGTAGATATTTGTGTGGGAGTCTTAAACTAATGTGTGCAGATCCATATTAAGCCGTAAAAGCCAGGAACTAAGCACAGGCTGTAAAATTACTGGCTTGGTTATAATTTTGGCTGATTGCTTTGTGTCTGCCAGCGTGTTATCTGCAAGAGTCAACTACTGGTAATTTACTTCACTAAGATCATATGGTAAAAGCACAGAAAGGTTTGAAACTGCTGTTGTTTTGGATAAAGGTCTTTCTGAATGGTAGTCTTCAGTTACAAATTTCCCTTGGAAAATGAATTATTGGGAGTCAGGACTGCAACTTATGCAGGAATCCTGTGTATTTACCATATAACAAAACTGACTTAGCTGAACTTAGTTGTAGTTATTAAGGTGCAGTAGTACCTCTTGTATTACTTTCTCAAGAGGGGAATTTAAATAGGAAAGCATATGCAATGTAAATGTTTATCAAGAAATGGTCTTTCTCTGATACATAAGACACTTTTGACAATAAGTTGTAATGGAAACAAAATCTTGCACTTTATGGATGGAGTGGTTTGCTTACATCATGGAGATACATCCTTTTTTATAGAAAAATGAAATTTCTTTCCCTTTTTCCCAAAAACTGAAAAATCACTGGGGTTTTTGAAAACCAGATCTTCTGTGTTAATGGAACACAGGGGTTTTTAGATTTCCTCCATGAAGGAAGAAATGACATTTACTGTGTGTGTCTGTTGAAAAATAATACTTTCTGTAAAGATTATTTAGGGCTGTGATCAAGTTCTTAAAATTTTTTTTTGTATATATGGTATGTATTTGCATTTCAAAAGTGAATTGTCTGGATTTTCCTTGACCCGTTCAAGCAAGTGTTCATAACAGCTATAGTAAGACATTACTAAAGTTGCAATAGATAAATTACTGGAATTGTTTTTACTGGTCTCAGGTTTTTTTTCCAAATATCTTCCTTTTACAGCCTGAAGTACTTGAACAACTGAGTGGGTTAAAGGAATTTTGGATGGATGGTAATAGACTAACACTTATTCCAGGGGTAAGTTCTTCTACTACATTAAATATTTAAGGTTTTTGATAGTGGTATTTGCTTTGTCAATGATCATGTATGTTGAAGTTGCTATTTAGTTTTGACATTACTTTTAGCCAAAAGAGTAAAATACACATAAATACTTAACTAATTCACTTAAAAATTACCACTGATGTGAGGGCTGGGTTTACAGCATTTTTTGCTTTTCCTTCATTAAAAGGCACATACTTGTTACCTAAAAATTATGTTCCAATTAAAGGCAAAGGTAAAAATCTTAGATTCAGTTTAGGGTTGACTGGCCCTTCCAAAAAGGGATTATTTTGTGTTAGCAAGCAGGAATTTACATGGTAAATATGTTGTGTCACAGCTTTAAAACAAGCAGTGCCAATTTTGGTGCCATGTAAACAAAGAGTGTAGCCAGTTCCTGAGAAAACATTCTGTTGATTTTGTCTGGGTTCCTGATGTCTCTCAGGATTGCATGTGGTCCAGGCTAACCTATCATTACAGTATTTGAGAGCCTATGCTTATGTTGTAGTAAACTAGTAAATGATTATTTTATGTTTAGGAAGCAGCTGTCTTGTTTTCACCTTAAAATCACTGGAAGTCTTGTGATGTGTGGCCTTCTTGCCTGATCAGTAGTCTTGTCTACTTTTTTCCCTCCTTCAGCTAACTCTTTCATAAAGAGTTGAGTGGTTTGATTGTAAAATACAAACTGAACTGTTGTATTTTATGGTAAAATAAAACCGTGTTTCTGAAAGTGACTACCTCTTCCCTGTGAAGATTTTAGTAGTGTACATGAATCTCCAAGCTTATGCTTGGTTCATATGGAATGCTAATAGAAGCTTGTGTTCTTGGCTTGTTTCTTTCAGTTTAGTACAATTAGGGATTCATCATTGTTGTGTTTGAGGTTAAGTAGGATGCAGTTTTACAAAAGACAAAAATAGATATTAAAAGTCTTTACTGGAGCATAATGATGTCCTTACATTATCTGTCTCTGATGTCTGTTCTAAAGCTTCAGTTACCTGAGTCACAGTAACTGATCAAACTGTTGACTGTGCAGCAGACTTGACATTAGGGACATGCAGAATTACTGTGGTGTGTGTATAAAAACATCAGCTGTGCTTATCTGCACAAAATACTTCATTATAAAGCTTGCATATTTTCATAAAATTGTATTTCAGCACTATAACTAGCCCTCTGGCACAACACTTGAGACAGTTTGTCAAATCTGCTGGATTTTTTGTTTTGAACCTGCACTTTCCAGTTTGCGTCATTTTCTCTTGCTTTTAGTTCATAGGCACTTTGAAACAACTGACCTACTTGGATGCTTCTAAAAACAACATTGAAGTAGTTGAAGAAGGTATTTCAGGTTGTGAAAGCCTGCAAGACTTACTGTTATCCAGTAACTCACTTCAGCAACTGCCAGAGTCTATTGGTTTGTATTTCCAATGACTTAATTTTCTTAAAATCCTATAGTTCACCTGAAAAAGAAGCCTATAGAACACCTGAAAATAGAAATATGACATTTGAGAGCTGTTTCAATTGATGAAAAGTGCCTGTTTTTGATAAAGCTGTAATGTGTGGCTGAACATTAACTTTGGAGTTTTGGAACATTCTTGTCTTTATGCTGTAGCTTGTAAATGATGAGGAACTGCTGTCTGTATCAGAAGGAAAACTTTTTTTTGTACCTGCCTGCCCTCCTCTCTCCCACATGCACCTCAATGGCTGATCCATTGTAAACTGGCAAACAGGTTCTGTAGGCTCATCTGTTTATTTCCTTGTGGTTGATTGGCCATAGTGTTTTGGTTTGGGGTTTTTTCCATTAATTAAAATTTAAAATTTAGCTTAATGAACTTAAATATCTTTTTGATTTACTTGTTCCTATTATTACAGGTTCCCTGAAGAAGGTAACAACACTTAAAATTGATGAAAACCAGTTAATTTATTTGCCAGACTCCATAGGAGGGTGGGTATTTCACCAAAATAAAAAGTTGAATTTCATTTCTGAACACTTTTCTGTAACTATGGCTCCTCTTCTTGAATTTTTTGTGACTACTTGGTTTAATTTCTTCTACCTGTGGATGTGTTAATAAAATCAAAAGCAAGTGCTTTCATATCTTTATTTAATACCAAAAGACATATGTTCCTCACTGAATGCAGTTACCAATCTAGAAAAGAAAAATTGATTGTGAAAGAAAATAAGATACTTAAAGAGGCAGTCAGCTGCCTGAAACCATTTTAACAGTAACATGGTTGTGTTAGATACTGCAAATGATGGAACCATTACCAACAATCTTGTAAATCTGAATGCATATTTATCTTGCTTACAGGGACGATTTTCACTTGTTCATCAGCAGGAGTTTTTTTAATATATATTTTGGTGTTCAGCAATTAAACTGAAAACTTGCAATTAATAGCAGAAATAATTGGTTCAGAATTAAATGCTGTACAAGTGTAACATTTGTTCCAATTTATTTTCATCTCTTGTAATTAACGTAGGTTTTGTTGTCAGAGTTGACAAAATACTGCCAGATTCTTAGGTTCACTGTCTCTGAGCTCTTCAAAATTCGTTGCTCGTTCAGAAACTGCACTCAGCTTGTTTGACTCTGACCTGTCCCTTTCTGAACATTGCCAGTGCCTTACACCAGCACATTATCGTATTACACAAACGTTTGGTGCTGCTGACCTCCCTGTGTTCATTTAATGGTCTCTTATGAGGACAGTGTAAAGGGGATTTTAAAAAAAATGAGCTAACCCAAAACAGAGTCAAAAAACCCATAATCAACCAACAAACAAAAAATCCCACCCCTAAAACACATTTCAGGCAATCAGTGAAGGATTTTTCTTGGATTGTAACTTCCTCGGGTTTATTATGAACTCCATTTGAGATGAACAGTGATGTTAACTTCTTCTAAACTTTAAGTATTCAATTAATGTTGGATTGATTAATCTATATAGACGAGTAATGTTGTTTGGTTTTTTTTGCCAGGTTAATATCAGTGGAAGAACTGGACTGTAGTTTCAATGAGATTGAAACATTGCCTTCATCTATTGGGCAGCTCACTAACATAAGAACGTTTGCTGCAGATCATAACTTTTTAACACAGCTGCCATCAGAGGTACGAATGTAATTAGAAATCTGTAAAATTAATATTTCCATGTGTTTTAAACTATATAGTCTGTATAACTTGTGGATAACAACAGTTCTTGAACACATTTTCTTTGTGTATATTTTTAAGAGTATCTATACAAATGTACAAGTTTTCAAATAATGAAATTCTGATTCTTTTTAAGCAACAAGTAGAAATTCATTGCTTGTGTGTTGGATTGAGAAGGTTTAATATTTAAGAGTAATTGTACTTTACAGGCAAAATAGCTTTGATACTAATAATTTTAAAACAGTAAAATTTTGCATATTTATGTTGTGAAATTGAATTCTTTCTTTGTGGGTTTTTTCAGATTGGAAACTGGAAGCATGTAACAGTGTTGTTTCTGCATTCTAATAAGCTTGAATTTCTCCCTGAAGAAATGGGTGATATGCAGAAATTGAAAGTCATCAATCTGAGCGACAACAGGTTTGTAAATGCTTTCATTCAAGTAGAATTGGTATAAGATGCAATTGTAGTGTAGAGGGATTGTTACAAATTATGCTGTCTTTCCTTATCTCACACAAAATTCAGATATTTAGTGTATTGTTTTGTTCTGGATCTTGCAGTTCCATTATATTAAGCTGCCTTTATTTAATAACTTGGCATGTGCATTGAGATGCAGGTTCAATACATCTGTGATTCTTAGGATTTTCATAACACTTTTGCTTCTTACTTAAAAATTAATAGCTTCCTCTATTGCAAATGGAGCACCCAACAGTATCACAGTATAGTGTAAGACACTTCAGTGTCATGTTCTGCATGAAGGGGGGAAAAGAGTTGTGTTTTATTAGAGCTTAACATCAAAAATAGGCAACATGTTGTTTAGCTTTGGAGATGCCTAGTTTATACAATTGAAATATATAGGGGGAGAGAAGTCTCATGGAACTCTCCCTCCCCTTCTCTATACTCCATTTGTGGCTTGTTTTATCCATTAATGCCAGATCTTCCGTTATCCAGGGCTGCCCTTCCCAACACATGTACCTTGGAGAAAAAAAATATTTTCAACTGTAGCATTTTTTTTCTTTCATGGGCATGCATGAATATTGACAGATGAATTGCTAAGGATTTGGATTTATTAATTCACATTAATTGTCTTCAAAATTCTGTTCAAGTCACTCAACTGAATTAAATTCAAGTTACAATGTCTCTCTTTTTTTAAACTACTTGCTAAACTGAGCAGAAATAAATTTTTCTCACTGGGTTGTTGTTTTTAACTTTGTTTGTAGCTTTGAATCTAAATTACATGGTGTAGCCTTTCAATTCTCAATAGTTACTAATTTAACTTTTTATGTAAATGTCTTTTTAAGCATTTTACAAGCTATTGCGGGATTGTTTGTACTACGTACACTGTTAAAACTTGTTGTTGTAATTTACAGACTGAAGAATTTACCATTTACTTTTACAAAACTGCAACAGCTCACTGCTATGTGGCTATCAGACAATCAGGTAAAAAAGAATTTAAAATTTTAAAATTAAAAATGGATGATTGTTGACTTAATTCCTAATGGAATTGACAAGTACAGAGCCATCTGTTAAACAATGAGACCTAGTACAGTGTATATGCATCAACACTTTCTTGACATTACTCTGTTGGTTCTCCTGAAGTAAACAACACTGAGCCTGCCTGTCTCTGGAGATTCATACTTTTGGCAAAGTTCTGTGCTGTGAGGAAATGCAATTTAACACATGTCATGGGGTGGTTTTTTTGTTGTTTGGTTTTTCTTTATTCAGGCTTATTTACACAGGGGAGTTAGTGGTGATAAACTAGTATTTGAACATGTGGCATGCCGTTGCTTTCACAGCTATACCAGTGGGGAAACTCAACATGCCTTTTTTCTGAGCTGTGTTTCTTGCCACACCTTTGAACTCTGTGACTGTCCAAGTTTAAAGCTATTAAGCAGTAACTCGTGCTGTTGTGTTTTTCCTTTGTATTAAAGCTCTGTGTACTATGTACTGATTTTCTGAATGGCATCAAGGTGTGCAGCACTCTCAGAAGTCCGCTGGCCTCAGATGTGCACTTGTACTAAGGCAATAATTTCAGGAATCCTCTGCCCTTTTCTTTAAGGGGTGGAGGATGTTCTATCTGGTGTCAGTATGAAAATAAAGTACCGAGTTTTTCTTATAGGATTCTCTACAGCTTTAAATGGCAAAATATGTTTGTGGATTCCAGATCAGCCTGCTTTGGGATAGTAATAAATCCCAACAACAAACTGGGTTACTTATTGAATATCCAGTGTTTACTTTTCACTAAAGCTGCTACTGAATTTCAGTCCTCAAAGACAGACATGTTAATAGCTTCATTTCGTGAAAATTAGTTAAAGGAGAAATGGTTTAATACAAGACAGAGTAGTCTTCAAAGTCATGGGACAGGCATGCTCTGTGATATGTATATGATATTTACTTTTTTATGTATGTTCTCATAATACATCCTTCTTTCATTTGCTTTATAGTCTAAACCACTTATCCCTCTTCAAAAAGAAGCTGACCCTGACACACAGAAAACAGTGCTTACTAATTACATGTTCCCTCAGCAACCAAGGACTGAGGATGGTAAGGATTTCTGAAGTACCCCTTTGGAGTGCTCATTTCGGAAGATAATATTGGGAAGACTTCCTGCTAGTATGATTTTCACTAAATAATACTTAAATAGAAGTTTTGAACTAACTTGGTAAATAATCATGGGATATGTCTGATGAATGAGAACTGTAACCTAGTGAGATTTAAATATCGATAAATTCTAGATGAAACCGTTTCAGTGAGCCAGGTGAGGAATGGGCTGGCAGGAACACATTCTGTGATGGTTGCCACTTCCTAGTGTGACACCCTCTTTCATTCCAACAGTGCTTAATGGTCTGGGGTGAAATTCTGTTTAGCAGATACCAACTTCAAACTGACTATTTTCACAAAACATTAGACAAAATGTTTCCTCCATTACCAAGTACGTATTTTTGGAAAAGTACACAGCATTCTATGTTTTATTTTAAAACTAAAAAAATTGGTCCAGAAAAAAATCCATTTTGCTCATATTTACTTTGAACTGCTTAGGTTAGGCCCAAAACTATGTTACCAGAAAGTTCTTTCCACAGGCTTGTGAAATAGTTAGGGAAACAAGTAACATCCAGTAGTATGGGGAGCTAGGGAAAGAGAGTTAAATCTTTTTATTTTTCCACTTTCTTTCCCCTGCAGGTAAAAGGAAGAAGTTTGTGCTGCTTTAACATGGAAATGGAGGGAGGGGCCATATATTAATGGAAATAATTGAAAACTGACAAGTTGCAGCATGTATTATTCCATGGCACAAGCATCTAGTACACTTAGAGAGGAGTGATGAAATACATCAATAAAAACTGTAAACTGCATCACTCTTAGTACCTTCCAATGCATCTGCAATACCTCTGATAGAATGTGAGAATTACAAAATTTGGAGATTCAGTGAAATTCAAGATTGTTCCTGAACATATTCATTCCATTTGAGCCTTTTTCTCAGGTGCTGGGGTTTTTCTGTAGATGAGGAAAGGGCTGCCTGTTTGGTTTAAGTTGGCAGAATACCTGCTTCTGAGGTGGTCAACCAAATGGAAGGTTTAAAGTTCAATAGATTATTTTTTTAAGTATAAAAATTCAATTATGTGAAGTTCACTATCAAATATTTTTTTCAGTCTGGACATTTTAGGGATAATGAAGCCTATGAGAATATTTTCAGATGTGTTAACATTGTCCAGTAAATGCAGAGTAACAAATACTTCGTTGCATTTACTGAGCACTGAAAGCCCCTGTCAATTGTATAACTTCTGCAAAATCATGCCTTTGCCTTATTAGATGCTTAGGGGTTTTTACAGGATTAAAAATACTGCAGGTTTTTGTCACTAAGTCATTCTTACTCTTCGTTTTTAAATTTTTGTGATATGAAATCAGGTGGAACTTCTTACATATGCTTAATGAGAGTAATTCACTGAAGTTAGGCTATCTAAATCTACACAAGTATAATTTACGTTTTTATATATACGCATATATAATTTTATATTTATATAAAGAATAAAAATACTTTTCAGCAGAGTTCTGCTGAAGATTTTTCAAGTGTGAATGTTAAGTCTACCATACAGCTGGGCAAATGACTTTTTTTTTTGCTTACTAATATAAAATTACAGCGAAATTCATAAGGCAGTGGCAGTCTTCAATTAATGGTACTACCAGTCTCTTAAGAATGCATACAAAATCCCATCCAAGAGAAGGAAAAAAGTATTTTTTATTTTGCATAGTCTATCCTATTTTTATAAGAGCTTCCTTGGTTTTTTTTTAGTTATGTTCATATCTGATAATGAAAGTTTCAATCCATCTCTGTGGGAGGAACAGCGGAAGCAGCGTGCTCAGGTAGCATTTGAGTGTGATGAAGATAAAGATGAGAGAGAGGCACCACCTCGGGTCAGTGTTGAATTTATTTTTGAATACTTAGTGCTTCCCTCCCTCTTACTTCCACCCCTTTATTTCATTCTTTTCCTTACTTTTAGCTGTGGGTTTCACTCTATGGAATAAATAAAATCATCAGTTATGTAAGAGTATCTAGCAGGATGAAACACTATGGTTTTGAAATTTTTTTGTTTGCTTCTAGTTTGAGTGTTTTTTGGACAGATCACTTTAAGTAGGGCATAAGGGAAGAACTCTCAGCAGATAGAAGGCAATATATGGCCTAACTGGGAGCCTACCTTACTAGTGGTCCTGTGGAGCATGATAGTGGGGAAGGAGTGATTTTTCTTTAAGTGAATTACAGTTGTCATATTGCTCGTTTGCAATCAATGGGCACATTGGGAGAGGGGGAGTGAAAGTGATTCATAATCTTACTGGACTTTATAAACCTAAGTCCGCATCAATGCAGGTAGACTCAAATAGCAAAGATCCTAGATTGTTTAGTGGTTTTTCCTAATTAATTGTTTTAAAGCTTATGGTTTTGTTACAGCATTTAATTAAATGTAGAACATTACTGTTTTTTGTTATACAGGAGGGCAATCTGAAGAGATATCCGACTCCATATCCTGATGAACTGAAAAATATGGTCAAAACAGTTCAGACAATTGTACATAGACTGAAGGATGAAGAATCTACTGAAGATATTTCCAAGGAGTCAAAACGAGAAGGCCAGACAGTTTCTGTAAAAGATGTGGGAGTAAAGGTTAGAGATAATGCTGCCTTCTGGTTTTCGCAAGAAGTTCCAAAGATCTTAAATGTCATTGATTGCTTTTACCTCTCCTTCCCTCTAAGCTTTAGCAAGAAAAACTGTCAAGATTACAGAACACAACTTACCTCTTCCCTACCTAAGGAAGCCTGTAATAAATGTCTGATTTGCAGTAGCAATTTTCCTCCTACGCTGGGAACAAGGATTTGCATTCTCAGGCAAAGGCAAACTATGGATGTGTTAAGGAGCAGACTTCTTCAGTTTCTGGAGGAATGGGATCTTTGTCATTCTCTGATCCACTTTCATCTGCTAGACTTCACCATGAAATTTGGGATGATCTTTAAGGATCTTACTGCTGCCCTCATGACCGAAGGTTTCATACGATAAGTTAGGAAGGCAATAATAGCAAGCTGGCAAAGATGTAAGGAGTCTGTAACAGTTTGATACTGTGTGGTGGGTGATAGGACCACTGTTTGGTGCTGACATAGAATAACTGTAGATATTGGCTTTCTGTTTTTCTATTTAACTGGAAATTTATTGGTACAAATACCAGTAAGGAGAAGAGTCAGACTGATTGACAAAGGGTAGGGATGGTACCTTAATAGTCTTATTTCCTGGCATTTCATACCTGGTGCATTCCATACTTTATCATTTCAGAATTCAGATTTTCCATTCCTTATTTTTCCCCAATATATAATGACTCTAAATATCATAGGTTACTGCAAACCTTTCAGAATCTTTTTTTTGCTACTGTTCTTAATTCTGTAGACTTCAGAAGTCGGTTCAATAAAGAACAAAGCAGATGAGAAAAATCAATATCCAGCAGGAAGCTCTGTGCAGAAGCCTAGTGAACCAGAAGCTGAGCACAGCACTTCAAATTCACAGATGACTACCCTTGTTAAAACCTTGCAGAACACGAAAACAATTGTCAACCATGAAGACATGCTTGAGGTATGGCATTGCAGTGAGCATAAGAGCGGTCAAAAATTGTACTGATGTTGTACTGAATTTGTTACTCTGGGAGGTGAAAATTTCTGTTGACAATAGAGTAAAATTGCCATCTGTAAGTGTTGTGAATTCAGATGGTTTGCAATGCAGCATTTTTCTTGCTTGAGATTATATTAAATAAAAGTTGAAATAGCTTATAAAAAGTTCATAATGAGAGATACATGCATTTAAAGATTAATAAAGCAAACGTGATCTGAACTGTGAAGACTCAAGCTTTGATAGAATTCTCCAGGTCTTGCTTGAATGTCAGTACTTCATTAAAGAATCCATTTTAATTGTTGCTGAAATGAGGAAATACCTGATTAGTGGGAGCAATAAAATGTGTATATCCAAGTGTATACATTTCAAATGACAAGTGGAAGGTGGGTTTAAAAATATTTATTTCTGTGTGTTTATTAGAGAGCTGACAAGAATATTACTTGGAGTATATTTACCTCTTACAGTGAGAGATTTTATGCTTGTGAAATCTGTGTGTATCTCAGACAAACACCATGTATTCATTTATTTAGAAAGTTTGAGATTTATGACAAATTTTGGAACTTGTCATTTAATCACTTCCCACTTAATCAGTCACAACCTGTAAAATTCTCTTTTCATAGTTCACAAGCAGATTACATTTTTTTGCCTGTCTTGTGTGAGCAATGGAACATCCATATATCCTACTTTTGCTGAAGAGACTTAGTGACAGGCAGTTGTGGCTGTTGCTGGCTACATCCCCACTAGCATATTCCTGCTTCCATTTGCTCTCTGAAAATAGTGGGTTTGGCATTCTTCCTTAATTTAAAAATATCATTTCAGAAGATCATGTTATCTAATGATAGTGATAGCAATTCTTCGTAGCTGGCTGTATGCCAGTAAGTAAATGAGACAGGGATAGTGAATTCCTTACTTGTGTGCACTAAGCTGCTGGTCAATGTTGCAGAATCCAGATACCCGAACTATGTATTCATGTATGTTTATAATTATAACATTCATTACTCTTGTTCCATGTCACATCCAAGAGGAAGGGCAGTGTGGTAGATGCAGTGAAGAGTTGTTTGTTGGTTGTTCTAGTTGCAGATAAAAGCAGATGGATTTTTATTTTTTATTTTTAATGAAGTCTACCATAGCTTACTTGCTACATCTCAGTTAGGTTTGTCCTCCCTGCAGTACCAAGAACTAGCCAGGTAACTAGTGTCGATGGGAAGCTGTTGCTTCAATAGGTTCCATGCATTAAGTGTTATGAAGCAGTATGAAAAAGTGAACATTGTCAAGACTGGTTTTGCAATTTGCTACATGGATTTTGTGCCATTTGTAGCAGGAAGCATGCTTACTGGAAAGAAATTTCCACTTTAAGGAAAGAAGGTTTGTTGGGGGTTTGTTTCTTCAAAATATTACTAGAAACAATTGTTTTTTGAAGATCTAATATGAGGCTTGCAGTAGAGTACTGAGCCAGATGCATGGCTGCTCTTGCAGAAGCTTTTTTAATCTCTTTAATAAGTGCACTGGTTCAGAACTAGTGATTTCTAGTTTAATTGTATTCGGCATTGCTTTATTCCTCAGCTATTGTTCTCAACGTTAAATAACTTCTTTTTCTTTTGGAATTTACCCCTAGCAAGCTATCTTTGCTCCTTTTTTGCTAGATTAGTCAAGTCAAGCTCATTCAGTCTTCACTCACATCACAGCTCTCTGTCCCTAAAATTGTCTTGGTCATGCTACTTTATAGCTGTTTCAGTTTGAACTCTTCTGCAAGACCAATACCCAGCTAGTCAGTCTGCATTGTTTGCTGGTTCAGTGATTGCTTTGTGGCTTGGACTCAAGTGAAATTCCCTCCAGTGGAAAAATGAAGGCTACATCTGCTTGCACCAAGTAGTTCTTTGCAGCTGAAGTTGCCTGTTTGGTTGTCATCCCATGGAGTTCAGCAGTGGCAATGCGAGTTTTTGCATATTCTACTTCAGTTGACTTGCACTATAGGTGCCCTACAAAGCTATAGTATGCCAATGCTATGTGGCTTGTTTATCTTTTTCTGTTTATTATGCAACGGGTGATAGTTTAGATAGCATTTACTTAACCTTTAAGTTGCTCTTTAAAATGCGTAGCATAAAGCTGTTTTTCCTTTAGCAGGAGTCAGAAGAACTCTCCTCTGATGAAGAGATGAAAATGGCAGAAATGCGACCACCACTGATAGAAACCTCCATAAACCAACCAAAAGTGGTAGCTCTTAGCAATAACAAAAAAGGTAAGATGCCACAAAAAGCATTGGAAGCATTGTACGATTCTGATAATTTCTTGACACACAATGACTAATGTTTCCAGTTGAATTATGTAAAAGAAGGCTTAATTTGTATGTTTTAAAAGAAAGATGATTAATTCTGTAGTTAAACAGTGAAAGCAGGAAAAAAATCTGCCCTGTCTTATGCTTGAGAATGTGATAGAGAAAGATGTGCTGACATCCTGATTTTCTTGATTCTTGTTACCAGTTAGAAAGCAGAGGGGAAGAGTAGGTGTGTGTGTGTTTTGGGAGACTGAGAGCTTGAACACACTCTTGATATGCTTAAGAAAAGACTGCAGAAAGCAGTACTTAGATTAGAAACATTCTGTATCTCCCTTTCCACCAGATTTTGTGAATTATTGTTGGTATAGGCAGCTGCTATAAGTGCTGCTATAGGCAACAATATAATTTGTTTACATTTCTTAGAGAAGCTGCACTCTCTTCCGAAGGCTTAAGAATTAATTTCTTTTTGGCAACTCTTTCTCCAGAGTTATTGACTCTTTATATCCTTTGTTCCTCTAACATGAAACTTCAGAATACTTCTTTCATTAACTGAGTTTCATATTCTCTGAAATACAGTTTTTTCTGGGTAACCATTTTCTTAAGGGTAAGGAATGGCCTAGGATACAGAGAAAGCATGATTTAAGAATTGAATAGTATTTCACTTCAAATGATACCCTAGTCCAGGACTTTACAAGACAAAAGGTTTTTCTGGCCATTAGATGTAAAAAGATGAGATTTAGTGAAGAAAACCACAGGGAAATAGCAGGAAGAGTCTGCTGAGGGTCAAGCACAGATGAAAAGGTTGATGTTTATCAATGTTGTCTGGATGGTGATGTCTGACTAAAGTACCAGGTCAAAATTACTTTCTTGTATTTGAAGATACACATCAGTTCTGCAAAATATATGCATTTGGCACCTGTATCTTGAAGGAAAAAATCTAAAATTGCTTGCTTCTACACTCATGTCAGAATGACAGCTGGCTTGAATTCCCTCAGAAGAACTATTTTTATATGGGTGTAGTAAGTATGCATACATTGTGCAAGAATCAATGGGCACAGAGGTGTAAATTGCTCTGAAAATGTTGTCCTAAGTGATCTGCAAAACATGGGGATACATTGGAATCCAAGTCTGCAGAAGAACATTGTCATTCCTGTTTTTTTTACATTAAGAAAGATTTGTAGAGCGTATCTAGAAATCTGGCTAGCTCCAGAGTACTTGATGTAATAAATAGCAATTTGACAATGATAAAATGATCAAAATCAGGAACTGTGTACACTTTCAAAATCCTGCATGTGAAATAGTCTTTCATTTTCTTAGGGGCTAAAAGGCTCATGTAATTCAGAACTTTGAAATCATTTTAAAAGCAAAAATATGATTTGATAGATATTTTGAGGAACTATTCAATAATGTAGCCCTATCTTAAGCTGTGGGAACTGGGAATAAAGCAACGCTTACATTTAATTAACAGGTAAGGGTTGTTTACATTGAGCTAAATATTTAAAAAACAGGAACTATTACCAACAGACTTCTGTAAGGTGAAATGAACTTTGCAAAGGTATTAGCTTATATTTTAGTTTCTGCTAGTAGGAATTTCTGAAGAACAAGAGAGAGTTTCTAAACACCATACAAACACACATGAAATTACTATTAAAAAGATGTGTGTGTCTAACTAAATGGGAAATTTTTATTTCAGAAGACACAAAAGATACTGATTCCCTATCGGATGAAGCTACTCACAACAGCAATCAGAACAACAGCAACTGTTCCTCTCCTTCTCGAATGTCAGATTCTGTTTCCTTAAATACCGATAGTAGCCAAGATATTTCTCTCTGTTCTCCTGACAAAGAAACACATGCTGCTGTTTTATCCAAAATCAGGTTTGTAAGATACTAAGTAAATATAATAGAAAATCATTACTCAATATTTCATATAATATCACCATTCCTTTAATTCATTAATTTGTCATTCTTGAAATAATTTAAATTTTGATGTTTTAAAATCAGATTAATGTTAGGGTTAATAAGGGTCTCATTAAAAAAGTAGAGACTTACTTTAGCATACAATACATAGTTCCCATCTTTTTAATAATAGAGTGTAGTAATTTTATCTCTTTTAATTTTTTAGTCATGGAAAATATTTCAGTGTACTATTTTAAAAGTTCTGTGTTCTTATCTGCTTCATTTTGAAGATCAATTTGAATGCTAATATAACTATTAAAGGCTTTTAGAAACTTACAGAGATTAACAATTTACAGGTTGTTAATCCTCTAGGTGTTTTAGTCAGTAAGTGTCAATTTTTAAAAGAATTGCTATTTGTCCAAAAGTGTAATGGAAATTATGAGCAACGGATAAAAAAGTTGAGTTATTGGCACTTCTTGACACTTGTAAACTGTTTTTAATAAATCCTGTTGAATTTAAACAAATTTCTGAAATCAGATGATACAAAAATTGCCCAGATGAGTCCTCTAGAGAACGTATTTCTGCAATGGTAATATAGCAAATCATAAATCTGGTTTTTTGTTTTGTACGCACAGTGTGGCTGTGTTACATGTTCCTAAAACAGTTCATGGAGAATTATATTGGTTCCTTTTGGAATTTCTTTCAAGAGACATCTTTTTTTTTTTTCTAGGCGAGAAGATGAAAATTTGAATAATCTTTTGCAAAATGGAGGAGAATTGAGCATTACAGTAGAAGAAAAACTAAATGTGCAAGAGAAGGTTACAAATCTGTCTGAATATGAATTAAGCATTGAAGAAAGATTAGGCCTGATAGGAAAAGGTGTTGATCTAAGCACTCCTATGGAGGAGTCTCGCAAATTAGACCAAATAAACATGAATATCAATAAAGTAGTTAGTGAAGAGGCAGTCCCAGTTCCTGTAGGAAGGTTAGAAGCACAGAAAACGGTTTCTGTAATGGGCTTTTTGAATAACAACACAAAAGAAGAAAGTGAGCGCTTGGAAAATGGAAACAAACATACTATAAATAAAGTAAACGGACATCCTGAGGAAACAGTACAGTCTCCCAATAAAGACAAACTAGCAAAAAGCACTACAATTGATGGTGATTCTGCTGAGCTGTCTGTTTCAAGAAGCACTGAAGATTTGTCCCCACAAAGAAGTGGTCCTGTGATGAAATCTCACAGTATCACCAGTATGGACAGTGGTGGTCTGAAAATCTGTGATATTGTAAATGAGAATGGATCTCAACAGTCAAACTCAGTGATAAAATCAGCATCTGATACTGCAGATGGAAAAAACATAGTCCGAAGTAAATCTGCTACTCTTCTGTATGATCAGCCTTTGCAAATTTTTCCTGGGTCGTCGTCATCATCTGATTTAGTATCCTCTACAAAAACTGTGTTCAAATTTGACTCAAATCACAATCCCGAAGGTGCTAATGTGGTGAGAGGCTCAGCTACAAGTGGTGCACAGATGATCTGCACTCCTCCCCAGTACAATATTCAGTACAGCAGCAGTGCAGCAGCAAAAGATGCCTTGTGGCCCCAGAAACAAAATACCCAAGTAGAACAAAGCAGCTTACCTCCTTCACGTCTGCTTAGGTCTGACAGTACAGAAACTCCCAGCTATGTAAAGCATTCTGCCAACATGAATTTCTCCAATCATAACAATGTCCGAGCCAGTGCTGTGTACAACACTCATCAGCGGGTGGCTGGGAGACATGTAGATATGTGGGCTGTTCCACCTAGTGACAGGCTGCTCCCAGGAGCAACCAGGCACACTCTCCAAAGGCAGAGCAGTGTATCTTCTACAGCTTCCATAAATGTTGGGGATAGTGGGCCTTCAAGGCGGACCCAGGTTCCCGAAGGGGACTATTTAACATACAGAGATTTGCATTCAATGGGAAGAGCTCCACCAGTAATGTCGGGGCAGCAAAGACCTCTTTCTGCCCGAACATACAGCATTGATGGCCCAAATGTAACCCGACCCCAGAGTGCTCGGCCGTCGGTGAGTGAAATCCCGGAGAGAACTATGTCAGTTAGTGACTTCAACTACTCACGGACTAGCCCTTCAAAGAGGTCAAACCCAAGGGTTAACTCCGAGCACTCACTGTTAGACCCTGCAGGGAAAAGTAAAGTCCCGCATGACTGGAGGGAACAGGTGCTGCGACATATTGAGGCTAAGAAGCTAGAAAAGGTAAAAATAATTTTGTTTTTTTTTCTACTTTACTCTTACTTGGATATGGAATAACATAAATACAGGTTTTAACTTCTTCTAATTATTGGTGAAAATACACTTTTGATCCTGCTTTAAGAAGAATAAACCTGTTTGTTGGTAGGCTGTAAATGAGCTTTTCCCCCAGATTAAAAAAAGATGCTGTTGTTTTTACGTCATACTTGCCAGCTTAGCCAAATTATTTTTTAATACATTAAATATGTCACCCTGACCTGCTGGACTGCAAAACCAGCTCTTGTAGGCCAAGTAATTCTTGTAGCATTGTATTCCCATTATACTAAAATATTCCCTTATACTTCCTGATCTTTCTGTTCTTTTTTCTCTTATTCCTTCTCTTTAAGAACAAGGGAAAGAAAATTAGTAAAATCTGTTGGGAAGTATAGGTCTACAGTTTTAGTTGCTGAAGAATTCAAGAGCCATAATTATCATCTATTTGCCTCCAAGTCAGTTATCTTTTGAAGCTGGATATCTGACAGATTGTTGAATGAATATTTATTGTTGAGAGATAAGAACACTTGAAAATCTTGTTCATTTCAGAAAATCACAGTAGGTTTTGATATAACTAGCAATGATGAACAGAATTCTTTATGTACTGTAAATGCTGTCAAGAACTTGAGCTGATACGTAGAGCTGAACAATTATGTACATCTTCAAAGAATTGTAGAGCCTGGGAGAGTGGAATCTGTGCTGTCCAGCTAACCCAGCTGAAACCATCATCACTAAAAATGGATAAATGTCATTAGCTTGATCCTGTTTCTTGGGAAGGGAAGCGAGAAAGCAGCCAAAATACATGTTGGTTATGCAAGCCAGATTTTGGTTTTTGGTTTCTTTTCTAAGAACATATTTTACCTTGTAATTATTATTTGAATATCTGTGATAGCTAGAGAAATTTAATTGGAGATGGTGGGAAAAATTGCTTATAGCTATGATTTTTCTTTAGAAATTCCAGTATTTGGAGGGAGGGATGGGTTTTGTTTTTTTAAGAAGCCTGCACAACAGCTGTACCTGTTCTTCTGATTCAGGTTGTCACCTACAACAGAAAATGTTTTCTGAAAGGGCTTTCACAGTACTGTGCTGTAATGTGGGGTCCTTTGACTCACAAGACAGTCACAAACCTCACCATGTTCTAACTCAAATAAAATGTGCATTCCCTCATTTTCAATTCTCCCGGATGAGTATATCAAATCCTACATGAAATGACAAGAGAAGCAAAAATCTCAGCACTCCCTCTGAATACAGAGGGAAACAAAACTTCAGTGCACTGCTAATGCAGTTTCCTTATGGCTTGTTTATTGGCATGCTAAGAACAGTGTTTGATAAAGCAGTGACACCTGTTCAGATCTGTAGCAGGGTAGTCACATTTACTGAAATGTCATTGATTGCCTGACTTGATTCCCTTTGTGTCTGTCCATACTTTCTATTATGCTTCATATGTAAACTAACTTTAATCTTTCCTTCTGGACTGATATAGAATAGCTGCTATTGATGCTTTAGCTGTGGATCTAATTTAACACGTCTTTTAAGTCTGTTTTTTAAGGGCATGTTTCCTTTGTTCTGGCTTTGAGATGTTTTAAAGTGGCATATATATATATATATATATAAAGTATCTTATATATAAAGGCATATTTATGGGTTTAAAAGTGAGTATGTGTATAACTGTCAAAGTTATATTCTGCAAATATAACTGACTTAAAAAGAAGAATCTGAACTGTGAAAAATACATATATGTATATGATCTTGTATGGCTGCTGGCAAATATGATAATGTGAAAATTCTAGGAATTTATTGGGTATTTCTTTCTTCTTTTAAAATAATGTTTTCAGTATTTAATTTGTAATTAAAAATTACAAATGGGTGGTGGGTGATGGGGGTGCTTAATCTATAAAGATGACTTCTGAAAGTTTTGACTTCAAAAAATCAGTAACAGAATTCATATAAGGAACAAGTTCAGTGACAGAGCTCATTTAAGGAACTTTTATTGGAAACTACTTCAACAAATCTTTCATGGATTTAAAATGGTGTTTCTTTTTTTTTGAAGTGTAAGATACAGCACTGGCCAAAACAGGCATATGAAATTAAGTATTTTGGGGAAGACTTGATATATGTCTTCCTGACCTGTGTGGGTTAATAATATTACTTTTGCTATGACTCTATTGTTATTGAATTTAATCATGTTTATATTTCTACCCTGTGCTTATTAGGAAAGAGGGGGTAGTGCACTTCTAGGGGTTGGTTTTGTTCTGGGTTTGTTTTGGTTGTGTTTTTTGGGTTTTCCTATGCCCCTGAACAACATTTTGATTCTGTAAAATTTAGTAACCGGAGAGGAAAGAGTGAACTCACTTCAGTAAACAATGTCTGCTTACTGGACAAATTTAAGAAGGTAGTTCTTTCTCTTATAGTCCTTTTTACCTGATATAGGTCAGAAAAAAAACCATTAAGGAGTTCAATTTGCTTGAGGAGGGATACAGAATAGTTTGACGTCTACCAACAATTACTAACAATGAGTTCCAGACAAGTTACCAGTGTTTGTAATACCTTTAGCAAGCTGTAAGGGGCATACACTGATCAGTGATCCCAGAATGGGTAATTCACTTAGGAGCTGGACTCGGTGATCCTTGTTGTGGGTCTCTTTTAATATAGAATATGCTGTGATTCTGTGGGACACAGAAACTAACATCTGCCTGAATGCGGGTGAAAACAGTTTGTGAGACCATTTGTAAATAGAAATTATGCATCTGTTAGAAGTTGCTTACTTGATGCAAAGCATATTTTGTTGGGGGAAAAAGGAGCTTGCTTAAATGTCAAACTGCTCTCTAGTGGTTATAGATGTAAGCTGTTAGAAAGCATGAAGTCAATTCTGCCCCACCCCCAACCTCATAAATGTAGTGCACAGTATAGATAAGTTTCAAAATCAGTAATATTTTTAGCATATTTTTCTTTTTGACTGTGACATGCTGATTTTACCACCTGGTATGTCACAGTAGTCTCTGTAGTAGTCCTGTTGGTTTTGATTTAGGAATTTAAACTAAAATACTGCATGTGCAAAAAACCACCACTAACACGCACATTTAAATGTATGGAAGAGGAATTTCTCATCCATAAATTGCAGTAAGTAATACCTACAAGAGTTATCTACAAATACCTATTACATTTCTATGCTAAGCATACAAAACCAGTTACTGAGCCTGAATGTCCTTCCCTTTATATGTATATTTTCCTTTTTTTTATGGTTCTTTTGGGAGTTCATCAGGTAGGTGTTTGCTTTCAATTCTAATTTCATCTGGAATGAAGTCCTCTATTTTTTATCTATCTACAGTTTATCTAAAATGCAGAGCTTTAAGCGGAGAGATAATGAACTTTAACTCCTGCTTTCAAATTTGGAAATCAGAATAGGGTTTTTTTTTCCCCTCATATTAAAATGTCATATTAAAATAAAAACATCTAAGTGTTTCATTATTCAAACAGGATTGCAGTTTGAAGGTTTTTCTCAAACTTGTTTTTTACTCCACATACCTAACGTGCAAACATATTTTAATTGAAAAGGCCTTAGATGTTCTCTAAGTTAAGCTTCCGTCACTGTCTCAAGGAGAGTAACTTCATTGGGTCTGTGCACACATAAAATTGAGTGCTTGAGTGTTTATAAGATCATAACCTGAAGAATATTTTGACCCTGATAATTAACAGGAGTGCTATCCATTCAGTAGTTGTAAGTTTTGAATTTTAATTTTGGTTTTTGTCCGTTTTGAATGAACTACTGAACCATGAATGTGCATTGAGTATGCAAACAGCAGAAGTTCTGACCCTGAAAACATTTATGAGGGTAGAATTTACATTATACATAATTTTCCTTATGTAACTCTTCAGAAAGAATTCTATCATGTATTGAAGAGACCTAAATTCATGACTTTTTTTCAGTTTCATAATGTTTAACTACTTCCTTGGGATAAACTGGTATTGCTAAAATTCTGTCAGATTTCAAACAACACTCTTTTCCCCTTTTTTTTTTTTTTTTTTTTTTTACTTCAAAAGGTTTAAAACATTAATTTTAAGCATTTTGAGTTAATACTTTTTGGAAACATTTTCTAGGGAGTCTTAGGTGGTTGTTGGGAATGAAAATGGAATACAAGTCTAGGCATTTAATATTGTCTCAAAGGATAACTTATGTCTGCCTTTAGATTACAGTTGATTCTAAGTACTGTTAAATAGGTAAATAAAAGGACTAAGGCTTAGCAATTAAACTACCACTTAAGGCTATTCCAGGATACGTAGAATGTAGAGACTTGTTCCCTGCAAATACTTAAATTTTATTAGTTTCTCTTCTACCAGAAAATTTCATGGATTATCATGATAGATTCCAGCTAGTCTTAAAATTACAATATTATCCAATGGAAATTCTCCTAAATAAATTCCACTATTTATTGACTTGGACATAAGTAAATGGACTAAGACACTTCAATTCCCAAAATGCGCCCTTTTGGAATCTGAAGTTGTTCTTTTGTAAGCTGCAAAATAAAAAATACATTCCGACTCTTATTATTAAAAAAGAATACAAGTAACCCCAAAAATTATGCTGGTAGCTGCTTGCATTTAAACTGATTCTGTTAGAGTCTGATATTGACTATGAATTGTGATGCTTATGGTGAACTTAAATTTATTACTTCGTACATAGCCATTTTTTCTGGATGTATTGTAGTTTTTAATATGGGCCATTCATGGCTGAATAATTGATTTTTTTAGTAAATGCAGCTTTCACAAAAATATATTGGAACATGACTTGTAGATGTCTTAGTATATCACTTTAGAGTAACTGAAATAATATTTGCAAGTCCCAAATATTTGAATTATTGTTCTGCAGGCCATTATGCCATAAGATGCTGTACCAAATTAGGTGGAGCATGGAGTTGAATTTAACAGTCGTTTACTGTGAAGTTGAGACCATACATTTATTCAATATTGAATTTTTAATTAGTTGAAATATAAATCATAGAGGTTAATGGCATTTGCATCTTCACATTTCATAAAGTGTCTTCTGTAGTGCACCAGTCTTCAAGAGTCTTAGTGGGAGATGCACAACCTTCATCATACTCATATCAAGAAGCAATATTAACAGAAATGCTGTTCACACTCCAAATGCCTGTTTCTCTCTTCCCAGCTAAAAATGAGTAGAGGACAAATACTTTCTTGGTTTGTCTCTAGGAATCTCTTCGTGTGTTAAACTAAACTTTCTTACAAGTCCATGTAATTTTGATAGTTTTTGTTCTGTATTGTTCGTACTCATATATTTCTTCTAATTTAGTGTTGAGATGCTGTGCCCATATAGAGGAGAGTAATGGTGTTTGCAGTACTTCTCAAGTGTTCCTTACATCCATTGCACAGTCATTTTTTTGTACTTCGGTAAAATGGTCTCTACCAAGACAGATGATTTTATTATCCCCTAAGAATTTATTCTTTCAGTTTATGTAGTCACCTTGAAACTCACTTAACTGAAATCCTATTTCCTGATGGACAAGTTCATACCTCTACAAATTTCAGGAACATTCTCCCTCCTGTTGAAGATCTATCTTGGATTTTAAGTACAAATCTGCATTGTCACATATCTCTGTTTTTACACAGACTGTCACCATTTATTGACAATCTCTTTGGGTCCATCTGAGAAGAGTGAATCCAGTGGATCTAGGCATCTTTATAGTAAGATGGTTTGGTAGAAATACTTTGAGGACATAACCTCCTGGTCACACCAGGCATTTCTTCTGTTTTTATCTGTCGTTTTACCACTTACAGAAGATGAAGTAGAGAGCCTCTTAAGAACTTCCTGTAAGATGTCAGGGAGTTGCCTGTAGAGCTGGGGGAAGAAGGCCACCTGGCTATCTACAGAGACTATTTTGAGAAGGGTAATAAGAAGATGGTTTGAGGCACTAAGAAGCTAAGGAAAGCTGGCTTTAGCAGTTTCATTGGAGTGTTTGGCCTGAAATTTAGAGAAGCAATAAGCTCAGACTGAATGTTTAGTAAATACAGATTTGAATGCCGAGTATGTCTTCCCTCCCAAGAAAGGGAAAACATGTATAGACTTGTCTGGAAGCTTGAAAAATCCATTGACTAGAGATTAGAGTAGGTGTAGAGGAGGACCATGACGAGTGCTCACTGTGCCACTGAGACAGAGGTTATCCAAGAGCCTTGGCCAAGAAAATAAAAACATTGTCAAGAAGTACTGTTTTCCAAGGGAGTTTCCAGTGACTATGCTACCAGAGCATCTAGAAAATATGAGTATGCAGAGGCATATGACTTTGATTATTAAACTGGTTTTAGTTTCACAAGATGAAGCTAGTATGGAAGAGCAAATGTCTGCTTGAGGACTAGTGACTATTTTCAAAACTGGATTAGTATACATAGTCAACAGGCAAATGCCAAAATGAAGTTATTCATGGAAGATTTGTTGCAGTATCTTAGTCAAATTTTACATATTCTGAACGTTTCTTTAACTGGGCATAATGAATAAACTCAGCTTTATAAAAAACAACTTTGAATTTGCAGCATTTTGGTGCTTTGTGGTGTATCTTTTCCTAATATATTTTTTCATGGGTTTGTAACATTTTTAAGATAGGTTTGTTTCATTTATCAGGTGACACATGGAGGATTTTCTGTTTCCTCCCTTGCGTAGTCTTTTTATTTTTGTTCTCATAACCACAAAAGTCCTTGATGGCAAAATGGTAATGTTTCCTGCTTTTTTTTGTTAGCCTTGCCCATATTGCAGGGTCAGGTTTGCAAGATAATGAAGCTCAAAACCAAATCACTATCACTTCTGTCCTTGAGGTCATGTAACCTGTTTGATTGCCTACAGTAGCACAGGGGTAGTGTCAGCTTTTTCAAGCCTCTTTTCCCTTAAACGAGGCTTGTTCACATTCTTGAGTGAAATATTACTGGAATTCATTGCTGATCTTGACAGTGTGGCTGTAACAAGGAAATCCAGTCAGTCAAATCTCTGTATAAATTTTTATTTGTACTTCACCAGTAGTGGGATGAGGGGATGAAACAAAATAATAACTGGTAATTAGATAGTTTTTCACAGGTATTTTTCTCAACTGCCAACTTCTCTTCCTACAATATACCGGATATGTAGCAAATTTAATGAACACCTGAAAACTTTGATAAGCACCTTTGTTGGTTTTTTTTCAGGCACATGAATACTTGAATGACTTTATTTACATGTAATTCTGCATGTTAACTGCTGATTGCATGCTGATTTACAGTAAATAAAGGTAAACAGGGTCACTGCGTTGTGTTTTATACATCACAGTGGTACTGTTCTTGCATGGTTTTTATCTTGCATGACGATGCAATATGTTTGTATTACATGTATAACATGTCTCTGTGGTTTATGCATGCTGCACTAATCTCTGTGTTAAATCTGTCCCCTCTTTATTCAGAGCATGCTGTCTCGGTCCTTTAATTCCAATTATGCTGCAGTTAGCAGCTTTCACTATGGCAGCTCTAGGGATCTGCATGGCAGCCAGGGTAGTGTTGCCTTGAGTGGTGCAGACGGAAGAGGTTCTGGTGTGCACGTTGTTCGAGTGAGTACCTACAGGAGGCTATTGCAATATACAGAGGGGGAAAGAATAAACTGTGAGGGGCTCCATAAGTTAATGGCGTTGTCCCTTTACATATGCACAATGCTTTAATAAAAAAAATGTAATTTATGTGCTGGAATTTTTTTAGGCATTAAATACTTTGCCTTCATATGCCTTAAACTTACAACAAGGCTTTTCAATTTGATGTCATGAAGTTTTCTAACTGGGTTTTGTAGATGGCTGGACACATGTAAAACTGTCTGGTTTTATTGAGATTGCCATTCAGAATTTAATCTAGGTTAATAAAAGGTTTGAACAAAATCTTATTATGCTTTTTCCTCCCCCCAACAAGTTCTGATGATACTGTAAGATACGGTAGTCATTCAAGAAAATTAATAGTTTGTAAGAAAATGTGGGGAAATGAATTTTTAACTCTCAGCATTCTGAGTGATATTACGGTATCTGTAGTGAGCAGGATAAAGTCAACAAAAGACTTGGTTTAATCCTTGAGTTACTAGTCCCTAGCATTTGTTGACTTTTCCTACCAGATAAGTAATGATTAAAAGACACCTTTGCAGATGCCAGTTTTTGTGAATGTTCATCAATATTTTATGGGTGTATGGTGTCTTGGCTAGTGAGATTTTCTACATAAACAATGTACTAGTTAATCAAAGAAGATAAAGAATGATAAAGTCCTTCATATGTTTTATCATGGGCTTATTATGGGAATTTTTAGTTTGAATTGTATGATGACAGCTGTCTTTACTGCACCATTCTGTTTAAAGCATCCCCAGGCTTCTACTCCAGGAGACCAATGCCAGGAAGAAGTATTCATTTCAGGACAACAGAATTACTCATCTGCCACTCTTAGTCTCAAAGATATTCCTCCAGACAGCATGAAGAAAATAGCTGTGCAGGTAATTATCTGCATGACACCATGGATAGGATATTACTTGCTATTGTTTGTAAGGATGTATTTTTTTATTAGTAGTAAAAACTTATGTTGGGACAGCAGTCAGAACTAGTGTTTCTTTAAAATGTAATTCCAAGGTTTTGAAGCTGCTATAACTGAAATAGCATCCTCTTTTTGGAGGACAAAACAGTTAACTATGTAAGGGGAGATAGTTCTTAGTTTTTTTCAGCATGTGCTTTGAAAGAAATTTGAAGGGATGTTGCAGATGATTTCAGAAAAGCTGATTAAACCTTTTAAAGAACAAACTTGAAAAATGTGATGAAATTGTGATGATAAACCAGAATTTGTACGAGACACTCTATTCATCTCCAAACACCATCTATAGAGGGGGGACTTAGTACAATGAAACTAAATGATTGCTTAAGATTATTATGATGCAGCAATTGATTTTTTTCTTATAACTTCAGTAATTTCAGTCACATTTCTACAGACATTGGATATGAGGAATTGGCATGTGGATATAGTTGTCTGTGTAAAGTCTACCTCTGGCAGTACAAGAGAAAACAGTTTTCCTGTCATAGTTTTTTTCAGAAAAGCCAGTGGAAAATTTTATAAATTAAATACATCTGATCTGTAAATAAGACAGAAATGTATTTGTATTATATACACTCATTATTATTTCTCAGAATTAGTTTGACATAGACATAAACAGAACAGATTCTGGTACATGTCCATTCACATAGTTAACACATAGTTAAAGGTTGAAATTTGCACACTTCAGTTATTTATAATACTGATGGGGAGTATTTTAATATCCTTTAATCATTTATAATACTGAGAGAGAGAGTATTTTAATCTTCTTGTATCCTGTAACGAATGGGATAATGGTGGCAAGCAGAAAAAAATCTGTAACTCAAGCCTGTAGCATTTTTAGAATCATACAGATGAATGAGTGACTAATTAGGGTAGATAAGAGCATGAAGCATATGGGCGAGGAAGGAAAAGGCTGCCCACCTCAGCACAGAGCTGCAGAGCTGGAGTAACTCTGAGGCTTCAAGAAGAAGTGTTACCTCCAGCATCATTCCTGGTGACATGGTTTGAGGGCACTGTACGTCTTGACAGTTGTGTACCTTACTACTGCTTGTCACCATTATACTTATCAAATAAGTGACACATATGTTAACAGAAGAATAATATGTGTTGGAAATAGTGCAATTCTGATACTGAAGTCTTGAGCTTGGATGGGAACTTGCTCAAAAGGTTTTCTTGTGAACTGGTCACTTTAAGATGCTTGTAGAGCATGTAATTTCTGTCTGCTAGCTGGGGGGATTTTTTATTGTTGTATGATGAACTGTAAATTTTTACAAAATCTCTGAATTTTATGCAAGAAAAGTGCGAACTATAGTGATATCATCCAAGTGTAAAAATCCTGTCGGTTGCACTGCCAGAAAATAATGTTTGGGAAAACTCAGTGAAACAAATGCTAAAAACAAAGGTTGTCTAGTCTGTTCTAGTAGATTAGCACTCAGATTAAGTTTTTGTTTTTCATATTTTTTATCAGTAGGTCAGAGCTGATAACCATAAAAGAAAATGGAATGTGATTGTACATGATCCAGAAGAAAAGTTTTAGTAGTGTTACTAAAACTGAAGAGCAGTTAGGTGTGAGAAGTATTGAAGTAGTCAAGGAGGAATTGAGGATTGCTCCTTAAAAAATGTATGACATTGAGTATTCATGTTTTATTCAGATACCTTTGACAAATGGACAGATGTGCCAGCCTCAAAGACTTCAGGCAAACTACAGCCAAGTCCATCACCTGCCTCCTCAATCATCAGTAGCAAGACATCCCTCTAGAGAGCAATTAATTGATTATCTGATGTTGAAAGTTGCCCACCAACCTCCTTATACCCAGTCCCAGTGTTCTCCCAGGCAAGGCCATGAGTTGGCAAAGCAAGAGGTAGAACAAAATCTAACTTGATGATACGACATCTGTCACTCAGTGGCAGTGAATAGTTATATTGTTTTTGTGTATTATCATTTCTGTGTGGATAGTGACTGAAATCATATAGGGATTTGTCTCCAGCAGAAGACAATGTTATGTCAGTGGAGATATCTCCTCAAATCATGCATCCCTCCCAGTTTTGAGAGACATGTGGTAGATTTTTAACAGGGTGTACCGGAAGCATCTTGCATCTTTTTGCTGAGCTAGAAAAATTTATTGTTTACCAACTCATTACTTAGCTAGTAACTGAAAAAAATACAAAGTAGCAACTTGGAGCACAAAAATCTGCAAATGTAGAAATATACATCCATAAAATCCATAACAGTATATCTGTAAAAGTGTGAACAATCTGATGCATGCCTTATAATTGACAGTTTTTTGATAGACAGATGTGAGTATAAGAAATTCTTACACCATTTAATTGCTCTTTCATTGTGGCAGCCTTCTTTCTCTATTCTTTTGAGTTTTTTTGAGAAAATGCTGAGAACAACATTTTCGTTCGGTGCTAGACTGAGAACGTCCACTTCCTGTGTAAAGTAAGCCTTCTAGTCAACTCTTCTAACAGGAGAAAGAAGACTGTTGGCTATATAAAACTTAGATAGAAAGTAGAAATGAGGTTTGATTTTCAAAATTCAGCTCAAGGTAGCAAAAAAAATAGCAGGACTAAGTTCTTTCATAGGATCATGTGTATTCGCTGGGGGCATTAAAGTAATTTACGTAGTATCAAAATGTCTCTGAATTTAAAGCCCATGTGAATTGTGATTATAATAATAGTGATGTTGGCGTAAAACTTTAGTATGTGATGCAATCTCATTCTCCATTAATATAATAAGATATAATACTCCCTTGAACCACTTTTTAAAGTTTTTTTTTCTGTTTGTAAAGCTTTTGTTCACCTGAATTCCTTAGTAATAATTACATGTACAAATTTTCAGCCATTTTATCTAACTTTGGTTGTAACTACTTAGATTCGAGTGAGAATTGACAAGGATCCAGAACTTGGATTTAGTATATCAGGAGGAGTTGGTGGTAGAGGGAATCCATTCAGACCAGAAGATGATGTAAGTATTTTATACTAATACTTCTTAAAAGCATTCTGATTTATGTTTCTCATATTTAGCAAAGGGAGAAAGGAAAGTCTATATATTTCCCAAACCACTAACCTCCAGGGAGAAAACTGGGGACAAATGATTTGGAAAATCATGTTTATAGGTGACCACAGTGATCACATGACAACACAGAGGATTATTCTAGCTGAGTGGTTCTTGCACAGTTTTAGTAATTTGTCAACAGATTTAAGATAGTGAATTATGAAGAGTACAGTTATGAATCCTATTAAAAAAGAGACCATGGTTTAGCCTACAGCTGTATTTTTGGTGGTTGAGAATTCATTTTGGCACATACATCTGCCAAATTAAACCAAGGCAGATCAGAATTTGCCCCTTAATACTCCTTTGATGATAATTCTGCTGAATTTAACATCAGAAAAGGAAGGTAGTCTCAAAAGCCAGTAGACCTATACAATAAAATTGTGTTCTCTCCTACTAGGGATGGAAAATTGAAAAAAAAAAAATTTTGAATTACATCTTTTTGATGCTCTCTTGCAATTCATGAGTAAGTTGTCAAAATGTTTTTCGTCTCTGTTTTTCAAGGGAATATTTGTAACGAGAGTGCAACCAGATGGACCAGCATCTAAGTTGCTGCAGCCTGGGGATAAAATAATTCAGGTACTGTAATCACCTAATTAACTAGCCTATGTATTATACCAGTTCATTTTTAGTTTATATCTAAGACCAGAATGGCTAATTTTTAGATTAGTATGTTTACCAGATTTATTCTCACATTGTGGGGTGATGCTTTTAATTTTCTACCACCTAACATTGAGACAGATATTAGCCTGAAGCAGAGTGGATCATTTTTTCAAATTCTGAACATTTTTCACACTTCTAAAGACAAAGAAAAACAACCCAGCATGACAAAAGATGAAAAATGAGCATTTCATTAGGCTTTACTGTCATTTAACTAGCCAGTTTATGGTCATTCACATGCAGTGTTCTGAATAATGCATTGTCTGAACACCAGAAGTTGCCCCTCACAGCCCTTCTCCACAGTTGCACCTTGCTGTTAATCCCTTCCTGCAGTTCCTGGCAGCCCTTGCTGCTGACAGGAGCTGCCTCTCGGCTGAATGGTGCTTGGCTAATCTCAGCGTGGACCTCCTGGCTGCCCCATCTGCTGCTGGCCAGCCCAGTTGGGCATTCAGGAGCCATGGCTTCTGGACTGCAAGCTATGTCAAGCTTTTCCCTTTCAGACCTCTTCTAACAAACTCATTAAGGTATTTGGGGAGGGATCAGGATTGTATAAACCTTAGTTTCTTAAGGAAAAGATAAAGCCAAAGGGCACATGAGAAAACTGAACTGAAATTACGTTTTTGCCAACTAAAAGATGGCTTGTTCTTGAGGACAGTAAATAGTCCTGTGCTTGTTCTTCCTCACTGGGATGAGAGAGGACCTAGTTCTCTTACTGATACAGGGTGTGGTAACCCAACACACCAACTGGAACAAGAGGCATGTTAGACCTTGGAAAATGCTGTTAGCAGATTTGTTCTCTATTTGAAGAATAGAACATGTGTGAAAGGTAACATCTGGTTTAGTGGTTTATTCCTGTCTTTATAATTCTGTAATGATGTGTCTTTGTCATGGCACTGCTTGGCTTTTGCTTTTTGTTTAATGAGGAATTCATAGTTCAAAGAGCTGAAGGAAAAGGAGCATTTTCATGCTTATACAATTAGAAACTGCTTCATTTCTCATTACTAAGAGTATTTATTTGTGTAACAGCATGTTCTTTATACCTGTGATGATGAATTGACACTTAATTCCAGTGATGATGAAATGACAGTCCCAGTCCATTGCTGCTTAGGCAACTTCTGTGGGGTTTTTTGTACTGAATATCATCTCTTCCAAAGCGCCTGTGCTATGCTTGATTAAGCAACATATATTTATATATTGCAAAATGTAAAAATTCTACATGATCAATGACTAGATAATTGCAAGTAAAACTTAAGATTAAGGCTAGGACATTCTGTACAAGTGATGACAACAGCAAGTGTTGGGTGATGGGATAATGAACTACAGCTTTCCAAGTGGCACAGCTAAGGCACAGACAGCATGGTCAGTTCTGTCACCATGTCAGTGAGTGGTGAAGCTCAGGGAGAAAGGTAGGATGCACAGCCGGAAGCAATACCAATTTAAACTGGGTGAATATGTTCTTCTGAAAGATTTTGCTGCCCAAAAAAATGAATGTGAATTTGCAGTACTCTCAGCTTCTCTGAGAAGTTGAGCCATAGCCATATTTCCCCTGTCTTTTTTTATGTCGCTTAGGCCTGCCTGTGTTTGCCAAGACAAACTTGTCCAAGAGTAACAATGTTGTTTAGAGTCATAAGCAAATTCAAGTTGGGATGACCTCCAAAGGTCTCACACATGAAAATGGTTCCCAGTGCCATTAATGTTTTGTTTTTTTTAATGGGCTTTAATAGTTGTAATTTATCACAAATGCCTTTTCTAATATTCTGATGCTTTAAATGGGGTGTGTAATTTATACTACATTTAGTTTCTTTTGGTATGCCTATATTAAGGCTCATAAACTAGGTATCCCATGTTAACAGTTCAAAGTTCAGTTTTCCTTTGGTTATTTGCACAACTCTTTCAAGGCTGACACAGTAGTTTAGGTTTTTGTAACAATCAGGTACGTGTTCAATTAATTTGCAGATCTGCAGTGTTTTATTCTCTGCATTTGTATAGCACTGGTTATTTTAAACCTCAAAGCTTAAATAAACTAACATGAAATAGAGTTGTGTTTCCCTAATATGGCATATGACACTGTCACTTTCCGGTTTATTTCTTTCTTTTTAGGCTAATGGCTACAGCTTCATCAATATTGATCATGGACAAGCAGTATCTTTGCTAAAGACTTTTCAGAATGCAGTGGAACTCATCATTGTGCGTGAAGTTTCTTCATAAGTACCTTGGATTGTGGGGATAAGCCAACAGGATTCATGGAAGGACTTAGGGGAAACTGAATATTTTGCATATTTTTATACATTAAAAGAACTCGAAAAGAATTATCATCAAAATTTGTACAGGAAATACTGAACTTGTGGTTATAGAGGGGAAAACCACTCTACAGAACGTACAGGAAATAATTTTAGAAAAGTGTATGGTGAATAAACTTGTTTTTAAGCATTATAGCAATCTAAGGATCACTCCTCCAAGAACAAACCTGTGTTGTTTTTTTGTACAGATGGTAGGTTTATTTTTGGATAATTCATACACATTACTAAACTTTGTGCAAGGCTTTGCAAAGCCTCAGTTGTAGCCAATGGACAGATGGCAGGGCTGTCTGTCCTGTAGCTGTTTATTGCCTTTATTTTTATTCACCAGATATTAATGTGTTACGCTGAACCACTTCTGTAGATATGAATGGGGATATGAAGTGTTGGTTTTGCTATGTGCACATTGTATAGATGAATGGGTAGATGGAAGGTGGTGCTGATTGGACAGAATAAAGGTCAGGTGGAAATAATTATCTGCTATCTAAATCTGGAATTAGGAAAGAAGAAAAAGTGTTTAGTTCTGGAGTGTACATCTACCAATAGAAAATGCAATAAGAGCTATGGTGTTTTTTTAGGAAGACTACAACTACAAATTTGTGATATTATACAGGATTTGTTTTTAATGTAGTCATTGAATATTCATTTGCCACATGTGATTCATGTTTCGTTGGGTTTTCTTAATTTTTTTTTTTCAACTGTACTGTGGAAATGTGCCCAGAGATTTTTCTCTGTTATAGAAATCCCCAATTTTGTGGAAATGGTGATACTTTTATCTTTATAAAAAGGACTCCATTTTAAGCTTACAGATTTTAAAAATGAAACTGAAATGGCCAGTTTTTAAGGTTGTTGCCTGTAATATATATTTAAACAGACACAAAAGTAAAAGGTGCAGTAAGGGTTATGAAAGACATCTCGGTTTTGTTTGGCCTTTGTCATTGCCTTGTAAATCAAAAAGGAAACCATACGCATGGAGCTAGGTAACCAAAGCAAGTTTGTGAAACTTTGAGAAGTGATGGAGAATTGCTGTGGCGAGATGGAGAGCGAAGGGAGGGTGTACTTACAACCCACCAGTTCGTAATGAGGTTTCTTAAAGGGCTGTTCCTACAGGTAACATTAAATGTGAACTAGACACTTCAGAGTCATTAAAGGGTTTCTAACTACATTAATGTAATAGTGATTTACCACAGGCTGCCTTTGTTCTTTATTACTGTATAAAATGGTCAATTATCCTTCTATTAATTTTGTTTACCAGAAACATTATCTTTCTCCTCTGTAATTGAATAGAGACTGCATAAATCTGCAGTGATAATTCATACACGGTTGTTATGGACCAGGGAAAAGTGCCATAGAAGACCGATAACTGTTTTTAATCAGGGCTAATGATTAGCCTATCATTGGAGCAATATTCAGTTATTGCAGTTCATTTTTAATTACATACAAGTTGGTAGTTTGAGACAGGTATAAGCGCTTTTTTCAACCCAAAAAGTAAATGCTTTTAATGCAGCTAGCAAAAACACCAGCTTCCTTTATTTTTGGGACAATGAGCTGGAAGAGAGAGGAATTATATATAGCTAGCGGTAATAAACAGGCAGTACTTTTTTAATAAGTGAACTCCAATATTATTGCACTTCTTTCAAAGATGTTAACTATTGCTTATTGTACTGTGTATAGTTCTAATAATTTTAATTGAAACCCTTTAACAACTCTTTGTATATTTTAATTCTTTTTAGTTGATTTTCAGTAATATTTACATAGAAAATGGTTTTTTGGATATATTAGTAGAAATGTGCTGTATTTTGATAAAATTCACTTATTTTCTGTGTGCTGTTAATCTTCAAAGAAAAGAATGAGAAACGTAGCTATATAATGGCAGGCTTCAGTGTTCCGCTTTTAAGATGTGTTTAGTTGTTGTTTAGTTTCTATTTTTTTTTATTGAAAATGCAAAATGTTCACATTACATTATTTTTAATCATGTTATTTTTATCACACACTGCCTTTTAATGGGGATACATACAGACAAGTCCTAAATTACCTTGGTCTTCTACAAAACCTGTATCTTTGAGAAGGGAAAAGTCCAAAAAGCAGAACTGATTCTTTACTGATCTTGGACTGACTTTGTATGCATTTTGCAGTACATTTAAATATATCACTGAGAAATTATACTGTATTGTATTTTGCTTTAATGATAACAGAAGTTTTAAATGTTGTTGTGTCACTTAATTTTCAGATTTATGTATCACAGGAAAATTCTACCAAAAACTGTTTGGTTGTGGTAGAACTGTATAAGTAGAGATTTATTGCAAGAAGTTTAGTACTTCTTGTGGAAATACTTGGCCAAAGCTTGTCTTCCGTCAGTTAGCAAATTAACCGTCTAATAAAACATGAATTATGCTGATTTTACTCAGTAAATGTTTGAGTTTTCAGTGGATTGAAATGTGTTTGTTTCGTCAGTGTCAGTGCGTGAAGGTAAACATGTCAGACTAAATGCTTTTGCGGATAGCGGGAGAAAGATGTCTGCTGAACTAGTCCAGACAGGATTTAGCAGGAGGAGAGACAATATCAGCACTTTTCATTTTGAATGCATCATAAACTACATTTTGAATAGAACAAAATCCAGCAGCAGCCTAAGTTACTCAGCATGGCAATGAGTTGATGCAAACTCTGTTAATTCTTTCTATTCTTAATAGTTCATTAAAGAATCAGTTCAACTGATGTAATGAAAAGATGAAGTCTCCCACGTATTTATTATGTAAATATTTTTTAGTTCCTTTTTTGGACTGGAGTTAAAAAAATGTGTATATACTTGAAAGCATTCTATGAACACAAACATAGCAATAAGCAACACACAGAATCAAACATTAATGATTATTTTGGTTTTATTTAGAAATACTCCCTTGTCAACAGCTATGTGATGTTTCTGTTGATCAGCATTTATTCAACATTCCAAATTTTTGTATATAATTAGACTGTTTCTGAGGTAACACATGGAGAATAGATAATAAACTAATGCTCTTTAAAGCTGTGTGAAATTGACTTATTTGAGTTCTAGGAAATTCTCCATCATGCTATTTTAGTCTTCTACATTTTCTGTAGAAGTACTCTACCAATATACATTAGTAAAGTCTTACTTTTGTTCCTGGCTTTGTGCATCTCAGTGCCCAAGCATCTGTTCTAGGTGATTTCATTGCAAGACTGGGTTATTCGCAACAAAGAACTTTGTGAATAACACCATGTGGTGAGTTGACCTTGGCTGGCTGCCAGGTGACGTCCAAGCTGCGCTGTCACTCCCCTTTACCCAGGTGCACAGTAGAGAAAATTAGATGGAAAATGACTCATAAGTTGAGATAAGGCAGTTTTACTAAAGCAGAAGTGAAAGGCTGTGTTTGCACAAGCAAAGAAAAAAAGTACATAATAATTTTATTCTCCATTTCCCATGAACATGTGATGTCTGGACAGTACCTGGGGGGAAGCAGGGCTTCAGCATGCATAGCACATGCTCCAGAAGGCAAACACTCTAAAAAATGAATGCTCATCTTCCTCTTCCTTTTCTTAGCTCCTATATCTGAGCTGGTATCATAAGGTATCCCTTTAGTCAGTTTGGGCCAGCTGTCCTACTTGTGTCCTCTTTGTCCTTTCCCAGGATCTTGCCCATCCCCAGCCTACTGATGGGGGACAGAACTCTGGGGAGACAGAGCAGGAGTGTGTTATCAACACCTTTCCGGGTACCAATGCGAAGCACAGCACTGTGAGGGGTCTCAGCCACACCCCAGTCTTGCAATGAAATCAGAAAGGGCAGCGAGTGGCTTGTCACACAGAGGGAGGACTTTAGTTGCAAGCTAAGTAATTTTGGCAGCAGAGACAGGTGCCTAGGTCAGTGAGTAGAGTTAAAATTGAGTGTCCTGAGAGTGCTCTGAAGAAGTGTAGAATGGTTTTGTGGTAAAGAAATTGTAGAGGTAGGCACAGAATTTCACAAAAGAGCTAAATTAGTGTTACATCCAGTGTACTTGAAAAAACACAACAATGTAGTCACAAATTGTTTAGTCTTTTTTTCTGTGTATATGTGGATCTGGCATACCACTATCACTACTTGACTTCGTATGTCCTCTACACAAAAAACTGATTCGAACAGGTTACAGCCCTGATGACCCTGGAGTACTGGGCCCCTTGTTATTTTCTGTATCTGCTCCCTACTTGGACATTATTTCTTAACAGTTTAGTTTTTCATCAAGCAGCTGAGAAGGCTGGGTCCAACTTGTGCTTTGCTGATTGAAGGCACTTTTTCAGAGAGAAAGTATTTTTGGTGTGGTATTTGTGTTGCCTCGAAATTGGAATGTGTACAGAAGACTAAATTGCAGCATCTGTGAGACTCCCTCAAAACTGGGGATCTGCTACAGTATAAGCAGGAGCCTTACATGTGGTGCTGGAAGACACCAGTTTCCAGCTGTTGCCTTCCACTGGTATTCCACTTGTTCTGCTCGTGACAGACTGCCCCAGTCTGCAGTATGATGGGAGTTCAGGGCTCTTGAAGCTGTGTGCCCTGAGGAGATCTGTCTCTCCCTCAGCTGCACAGGCTGCTGACTTCTGTAACTCCTCTGCTTAGCAGCGCAGCTCCTGCAGGTAAGGTCTTGGAGAGGCCCCTGGTACTCCCTCTGCTCCAACAAGTTGTGACACAGGTCTTTTTGTAGCACCAGCTAGTGAGTGGAGCATCGCCCTCTCCCAGTCCAGGCTCCAGGCATCCTGAGTGAAGGGCTGCTGACCACACTCACTAGAATCTGCCAGAGCTTCCCCAGCCCTGTGGCTACCCTTGCCTTGTACCTGGCAGCAGCAGGTGTACCCTACAGTTTATTGGAGGGTTTCCAGGAAGACTACTTCTGCTGCTTTCTAAAGACCTCATTGGAAGACAGCATCTTCTTGCAGTTCAGACCCTCTTCTCTGTTGCATTCCTTGGTTTCCAGCTCTCTGATGCTTTGTGTTTGCTTTTCCTGATGCTGTGAGAATATGTCTTATATTTCCATACTGCAATTTGAACTATTGCTTTTTAGTAAGGATAAAATATTAAGCATGGAAAAAGTAGCAGGTGTTGGTCTAAAGGAAAACATGAAGCGAGCCAACATTTTAGACTCCTTCAGAAATACTCTGCACAGGACTTATGTGCTTATCAAAAGTAAGTTGCAATTATGGATACATGTTACTGAGCTGTGAAAGATTCAGTTAACATGTAGCTTGTAATGGAGGAGTCGGGACACCCTCAGCCCCTGATACTTACATGGCTACCTGGTTCAAAGTTTTAGAGATGCAGCACGAGCATGCAGGAGAACCCGTGAGCGTGCTGGCAGCGTTCCTGAGATGGCTGAGAACATAACCCATGGAAGGTCACGCTGCTGAAATGACAAAGCTTTTCTGCATGACCTCAGCATTAGAGCACCGGGAATTAAATTTCTGATCACAGCAGTCTGCAACACGTATTTTAGCAGCTGCATCCATTTCATGAGGCATGGCTGGACTCTGCAAATGGCTGAAGTGTTTATGTTTCAGTGTTGTCCAAAGTAATGAAAACTGTGGCACAATAGTCACTCTTTTCTGCCAGACATCAAAGTACTGATTTGAACAAACTTTTCAAGGACTGTCAACAGAGAAAGTGGAAGCAGGTGAATCGGATGCTCTACAGAGAAATTCTTGTTCAACTGCAGATGTTGACAAATTGTGAAGGAAACTTTGGAGGAAAAAACCCCCAACACAACAACAAACCAACAGAGAGGGGGGAAAGCTTTCTACTGAATCATAAGTATGCACTGGCAAAATACAGAACTTGAATGCCAAGACTTCTAACATCAACATTTTAGCATATTTGATTGATTTTTGTCTCCAAGAACTTCCACTCACAATAGAATAATCAACTGGTTTTGAATATGGAGAAGGTATTTTTGCTGAAAATGTTTCTGCCAGAAACTACCTCAGTTGAAAGCCATGGCTTCACTACAGAGAAACTGAGATTTACTAATAAATATTGAAATAGATTGTAACAGCTGGTTAGCTGAAATATTACTAAGTCCTGGGAAAAATGAAATAGTCATGTAAAATTGTCTCATTTGCTAACTGTAATGAGAAATAACTGATGCAGTTGGAGTTGATTGATGCATGCAAGGGCTAGAAAAACCTCCAAACAGATAAAACCTCCAAACCATTTTTTTCTGATGCATTTTAATTTTGAAAGCTATGAAAATACACTGGGTGATTTTCTGTCTCTGCAAGTAAATGCAAAACAGACAAAGTGGTGTTTTTCCAAATTTCAGGTTGTAATTAATCCATTATAGAATGAATCATGATGTGCTTATATTTTAACACATCTTAGGAAACTTCCTGAACTTGATTCATTCAGACGTAAAATCTATTTTATGCCAATTTCAAGCGAAAATTCTGAATAAAGCATTAACGTTTATCTGCATGGAGTTACGCGCTGGTAAGTTTTGAAACTTCCAGTCATAAGGGCTCTACTATATTCTTGTGCCACGAAGAAAACTTTTTGTCCTGCTCCTACAAACACCGGCTGGGAAGGAGAGGACGTTCTCTCCAGTGAATTCCAGAATTTTTGATCCAACTCATTTGAATCATCTTGTTCAGACAGGGCTTTGTGAGGTTTAAAAAATTACATGCTGTGACTCCCAGCAGGGTAACCCCGCAGCAAAGAAAAAAGATGCTTTTTTCACTCCAGAAATGGTGGGCACCTACCCAAAGAGTTCCAATTGCATGTCCTGCCAGAAAAACAGTAAGAAGCACATCTCTTAGCAGACACTCAATAATAAAAAAAATAAAAAGCTGAATTTTCACATTTTCCTTTCTCTACACGTACATATTCACACATACTGATTTTTAAAGTATTATCAAAAAACTATGGGTTTATCTACTGATACGTAGACTTTCATACAGCTTACAACAGGGCTTTCTAAAAAAACTGCCTTTGAAGTAGAAATGCTTCTACAATCCCAGCAGTGTTATCTGGGGAACAGATACTAGATTTCATAAATGACTGAAGAAATTATGCCCTGGAACGGGAATTGGATGCAGAATCTGCTCCCAGATTAAGATTCTCAAGTATTACCCATGTTGGTGCATTTTCCTAGCCTCCAAATGGTGGAAATACTCATTAAGGTGTGCTTGGAGAGTCAGATTGTTGGCTAAGTCTCTCATTTTGAAGTAAGCTTAAAAATAATTGTAAGTTGAGAAAAGCTACTCCCATCTTTAAGTGATTTTATGGGGAATTTAATTGTGAAACACTCCCATAGAGCTGCTAATCTGAGCCTTCTCACAGATAGTGCTACACTAAAAACAGCAGTACAAATTTTTTCATGTGTACGAACAGATGAAAAGCAGATGCAGAAATCACACAGCTGTTTCAGTATGCCAGTTTGTACTGCTGACTGCCATCCTGGGGCAGGAGGTTTGGAAGGGTTTCAGTTGCTTACATTGACTATGTAGAGTTCCTCTGTCAATACAGGTAGGGATGTTAAGATTTCTAGATTAGCTTTCACTTGGGGAAAGTAATTACTATTTGAGAAGTATTACCTGGGAAAAGTATAACTTTTGGGGGAAGGTATACAATAAGATATTTTGTAAAAACTATTTCTTTTAAAATGCATTTTCTATAGTTTTTGAGATTACAGCTGTGGTGGATTGGGGATTACATTGCAGAATTAGGAGTCTGTTTTCTGTAAGATGTTTCTCTTCTACCCAACCGTCTTAAGAAAACCAACCACAATATGAGGGTGTATACAGAACTGAGAGCAGCTAGCTGATAGATCTGAATGGTACAGCAGTGGGCAGGGAGTGAGAGCATTTGGGAAGGAAGCACTGTGGACTTGCTGGAGTTTAGAATAAAAGCTATTGTCTGTGAAATGCTACAAAGCTAATGCTTTCCTATTTGCCTATGTTTGGAAGTTAGATCAAGTGAAACTGAGGTGTGAATCTAAATTTCATTAGAGATTATAAAAATCCTACTTTCAATATCAGTTTTATTGAAGAATAAAATGTGTTGAAATAACTGTAAAACGTACATAATCATTGCCTGCTTCTGGCTTTTTAGTGCAGCATGTGCTGTACCACAGCTTGCAGCATTAGATTTTTTGTTTGGTTTTTTTTTTGGGGNAGAGGTGTGTATTCTTTCTGTTTGTTTGTTTTCTTATTATTCTGCAATACAAATTCATTTATTTGTGTTATTTTCCAAGCTATTTTTATACTGTAGCAGGGACTGACAAGTACAAAATTTAAGCAGTTGTTTTCAAAAAGCAGACCAGTAGCTAAAAATTTCATATGTACCACTAAGTGCTATTTACCTGAAGGAGGGCATCCAGTCAGTTCTGACATCACAGAGCTTTTCTTTGTGAATTTTTAAGCTTATTTTTTGCTACCCTCCACTGAGAAATACAATGAGAAACCATAATAATGTTCAAAGCAGTGATAGCTTCTGCTATTACTCTGCTAACCCTCTTTGGAAGGATGTACTAGAAAATTTAAGAAAACTTCATGTAAGGTCCCTTTATATAGAATAATCATACCAGGGTTTCATTTTGCACGAAAGATTTGGAATTCTCCAGTTAAGCTTCTCTCGACTTAGGGTAATCAGAAGCTATCAGAACGGCTGAAAGGATTTAACTCGGATTTTAAATCTCGTACTGTTGGAATATGGATTTCATTTAGAAAAAGAATATGAGTGCGCTGATTATCATTTTGAAACATGGCCTACCTGAAATATATTCCTAGACATTCTTAACTAAAATAAATCTCTGAATACAAAGGAAGTCCTACCCAGACTTATCTATGGAGATTCTTGTGAGAAACGGGCCCACAATTATTTTAATTTTCAAAAGCAATTTATTATAAAACAAAGGCAATCAGCGCTGGGCGCGTGACTTGGTTGGTTTTCAAGTCAGAGGCGCAAAGGGTCCTCAGACAGGTCAGGTTTTTATAACAAAATTGGCACAAAAGCGGGTGGGATTATTACAATTTCTTTGAGGTAGGAGGGAAATTATTTCCATAGGTACATCCCCTTTCTCCTCCCCTTGGGAATTTGGGTCTGGGGGATTTTATTGCTTTTTGAGGGTCTTGAGACTGAAGTAGAACACTCTTCCTCATCTTGAACTTTTCAACTTTCCTGGAAAAACTGGCATGAGCCTTCCTTGATTGGCTCTGAAGGTGGCGTTATCTTCTGGTGGACCAATTGATGGCCTACCCAGGAGATCCTGGAGAGATTTACTGCAGAAAGGTGTCTGTGTTCCTTCAAAGTTTCAGGGAGTGAACAATGTGTCCTTGTTCTAATGGCCTTCAGCAGGAAGGGCTCATTAGAGCTCACCATATCTTACATTACACTACTAACATATCTAAACACTACAACATGAATTCATTTAATCAAAGCATAACTCTAAAACTGCCTACAACATGGACTCCACTCATTAGCGAAAGCAAAATTCTATCAGCATTACATTTCACATTCTGTGACAACTGACCTACTTGCTCAGGGAAGTATCACAAATTTGCAGTATTTTTCAGCCCAGATAGCCCCAAAAGCACCTCGGTCCCTCCGCAGTCCAGGGTCGGTGTGTGGAGGCTCTGACAGCCCGTCTGAACCTCTCAGCGTCAGGAGGCACAGCCCTGTGCCACCCAGGAAAGGCTGCGTCGTGATCCTTGGCGGTGGTCACACACACACACACACACACACGAAATGCTCGGCCTCATTTTCTCCCGGCCAATTTAATTTTTAACGAGAACTTGACCTGCCGCTCCAGATGAAGTCGGTTTGATGGGGATAGGCTCGCAGCCCAGTTGTAACAGAGCCATTAGCGACCGATTCTATCGCCACTCCTCCGTGTTTGGACAGAGGGTTTTATTCCCCGGGGTCTCTGCCCGAGCGCGGCCGTCGCAGGCCCGGTCACACGGGGGCCCGGTCACACGGGGGGCCGGTCACACGGGGGGCCGGTCACACGGGGGGCCCGGTCACACGGGGGGTCGGTCACACGGGGGCCCGGTCACACGGGGGCCCGGTCACACGGGGGGCCGGTCACACGGGGGGCC